>JAKSZU010000006.1:14868785-15186285 GCA_026018925.1 Tupaia tana
TTTGGGCACACACATATGCACTGGCATATTTTTCTTTTTTTTTTTAATAATGTTTTATTTTAATTTCTTTTATACATTCAATCACTATACATCACTTAGCTTGTAAAGTGAATTTCCCAATATGAATATATTTCACCCCAGTCCACTGAGAGATATCAAACATGTTATCATCAACAAATAATAATTCATTTCTGCGTCCCATAAATGTCTTGCCTTTCTATTTTTCTCCTTAATATTTTTCCTCAGACTCTTCTCCTTCTCCCACCCTCTTCCCACACTGTATCCAGTATTCATAACCCTTTTCCATGTTTCTATATCCTCTAATCTTTCAGTTTCAGCTGTAGAGAGCAGACAGTTAGTATATATTAAGTGGAGACAGTGTCTTTCCTTTGCCTGTATGGTTTTCAAGTTATCATGTCCAGGACCCAGACGGCATAGGTAGCCATGTGAGACCCAGCCACCTGCACCACCACAACACTGGCTGGCCTGCAAACTCACACTTTAATTCCATTTTCCACAAGCTTGTTAGAGTCCTTTGTACATCTTTACTCATTTTGTTTTGTCCTGTGACAGGTGGGTTCTAAGCCCTAGCTATATTGGCTTGGAGTCAGGTATTTGGCAAGGCTGGCAACAGCTCTGGTGGGTATGATGGCTCAGTGGACAGGAAACGGGCTAGGCTCTGTCTCCTGGGCATGCATCCTGGATGCGGAGCCACACAGTAGTTCTAGACCCTCTCTCTTGCCCCATCAAGCAAAGACCCACTGTTAATTTCTGGACTGGTCTTCTGGGTGACATTCTTGATAGAAAAAACAGGGTTTGATTTGCTGCAAAGTTCAACTTTTTGAAAGAACCAGTTTAGAAATAAGGAATATATATTTGGAGAGTCCTTCCTAGCATTGATATGAAGGTGCCTGTCACTGAAGCATCCTAAATTTCTGCAAGTGACTTGGAACATAAATTTGACAAGTAGAAAATCTGTTATTGCTCAGACTTTTTCCTAGCTGTGGCTTTAGGCATATCACTCAATCTTTTGGTGCTTGTGCTCAGTCTCCATAGCTTCATCCTGGGACCAAAGACACATGTATGTAGTTCCAGAGCTGGTGAATTTTCAGGTGAGTGAGTTTGTCTCACTAGGAGCCCTTTAAGGCTAAATATTAAGATACGGTTCTCTCTTCCCCTCAGTATACCCACTTTGTTCTTTCATATTCTCTTTTGTCTCTCTCTTTTGGAATAAGTGTAAGCATCTTGAAACTATTAAAAATTATTATGGGAGAAGATTAACTTTTTTTTTTCTTTCCCAGTGTGGATATAATAGGAGAGCCAGGACAAATGTGCTCTCTTGCTATACAGGCTTAATTGAACTGTTGGTAGAATAAACTCGGGCATTGTCACAGAGACTGGTGAGAGCACTCAGTTATGATATGGAGGGGCTTGTGCATTACTTACCTGTGAGGTTGCTCCAGGATGAGTGAAGGAGAAACTCAGGCTCTGGGGGACATTTCTTCTGGTGGATCTATCTCTGGATCCCATTCCTAGTGAGAAACACACACTGAAGATAGAACCTTGTGTCTAGTGAGTGGGTGAGAAAAATGAAACGGGTGTGAAGAGAAAGCAGTTCCAGAGTGAAATCTTATCACTTAGCTCAGGGCAAAGTTGGCATCAGTCGCTTTAGTCAAGAAACAATCTGGATGAATTATTAAAACCTTAGAGGCAAAGCTATTGTGCAGTATTAACCATGACCTATTTGAGTTTTGTTTGTTTGATGTTTGGCTACACACAGATTTGGCCTCAGACAGTAACGCAAGTGAAACAAGAAGGCCCATATCACATGTTCGCTGCTCTGTTCACCCTGTCGAGCTCTTAGTGGTTTCAGAGGAAATAAGTACTCTAAATCAGAGCCTCCCTGGAATAGCCACTATCCATGCTGTGATTTCACAGTGTACAGAGATTTGTTACTGAAGTATAAATATTAACAAGGAACAGCCAGCCCCCTAATGTTCTTTAGAAATCAATTCCTTTTCTCTTTATTAGCATTTTGTTTTTGCTTAAGAGAATAAAAATAATTTCTGTTTTTACATAAAAATAGGAAAGATGATGACATGTTAAATCTACTGGCAAATATGAGAAACTGGGGCACAAACTTAAAAAAGACAGTATCACCTTTTTAATAATGAATGATAACTATTTTTTATACCCCACTTTCCCTACCACTCTTAGCACTGTGACTTTCTATGTCAGCCTATGAAACGTGTGGAAATTCTAGATTGTTCTAAGTGTTGGCGGCATGAAGTGACTTGTGAAGGTCACCAGAGAAGTGTCAGGGAGATGTAGGGAGAAAGAGAAAGTGTAAAGAAAAGTGAGGTCTCCCTTGGAAGGTCTTGCAGGGAACACTTTCTGTGGGGACGGACCTACACAGTTTAGGCATTTTGGATGGGGTCCCTGTCTTTTTATCTCACTCTCCATATCCTACCCATCAGTAAGGACTGTAGGTGCCACATTTCAAACAGATCTCAAATTTGACAACACCTCACTGGTTTCTTAGTTCTGACCCTTCTCACATGAGCAACTGCAACAGCCTATTGTAATCTCCCTGTTCCCAGGGTCCCCCAGTGCATCTCCTCTCCATGTATCAGCCAGTCCTGAATTGAAGACCAGATCAAATCGATTTCGGATCAAAGCTTCCCAAGGCCTTCCAATCACTCTGGCTGAAGTTTCTTAAGGCCCTCTTACCATGGCCCAAGCTGTCTGTCTCAGGTGAACTTCTGAGATGTTGCTCAACAGTGCCCGCTTCTTGTGTATGCTCCTCTTTCAGTACGTGGGCCAGATCTCATCATTTGCTGTAACTGGTAGGGTATAGCAGCAGTGATGAGTTCTCATTTCAATGATTAGGTTGCAAAAGACCCTGACTTCCATACTGCTAGACAACTCTTCTTCATTTGCTTCCTTTGATGAAGCAAGTTGCCATGTAAGAGAGGTCCAAGAGACAAAGAAATGAGGGTGGACTCTGAACAAGAGTCAGTAAGAAACGGAAATCCACAGTCCAATGTCCCAGAAGAACTTGAATCATGCAACAATGACATGAAAGACCTGGAAGTGGATCCTTCTGAAGCTGAGGCTTCTGATGACTGTAACTTTGGCTAATATCTTAACTGAAGCCCATGAGTAACTTTAGAGAATCAAGCCAAGCTGCCTCCGGATTGTGGATTACAGCAACTGTGAGATAATTAATGCTGTCTCAAACCACTAGTTATGGGGTAATTTGTTACACAGCAATAGATAACAAATACATGTCCCTGCAGCATCTGGTGTTTGGCTACTTCTCAGACCTCAGCTTCCTTCACGACCCTCTTGCCCATTTTTCTCCAGCAACTATGCTCTTATCTCTCCTTTTTGTTGTTCCAATCTGTGGGCTTAATTTTTTTTTTAAAGTTTATTTATTTACTTCTCCCATGAAAAAGATAGAGAGGGAGAGAGAGTTATATAGAGACCGACTGTTTTCACAACAGGATCTTAGATACACCCCAGCCTCAGCCAGTTCAGGATGACAGGCTGCGTGTTTTAGTGAGGTCTTTCAACACAAACCCAGAACCTTCCTACATGGGTCAACCTTGCAGAGTGTCACTGTTCAGCCCCCCCAATTCCATGGACTTTATGCTTGCCATTAGGAATATCCTTGATATGCTCTTACTCTAGACCTTAACGTGGCTTGTCCTCTCACGTTTGCAGGCCTTTACTCCTTCTCACTTTTGCAGAGAAGCGTCCCTGGCCTCCCTCCATGGAGGAGCTTCGGTTGCTGCCTCCACTTGCATCCTTTTTGGCTCCCCACGCCTCTGTGTCTTTTTGTCCCACATCATTTTCTTTCCTAGCTTTCTCACTTCTTGCTTACTTTTTGTATGTCCTTGTGGAAGATTTTTAAACTCCATGAAGGGAGGGGCTTACTCTGTTCTAATGCCTAGACTACATAGGCACCAACTAAATATTTATTGAATTAAGGAGTGCATTTTACCACAACAGGCAGGTATTTCCTCATCTGTAAGATAACAGCATTGAAAGAAATGTAACTAAACCACATCTATATCTAAACTTCTTATTCTATGACTAATATGGCAGAGATTAAAGACAGGAAATCAAAATGAGAACAGGAAGAGATTTGGGGCAAGGGGATTCTTGAAGTGAAGAGCACGGGGCGTGTGAGAGACACTGAATAGAGAGGATGCAAGATTTCCATCATTGAACAAGAGCCATCTGGTCCAGTGGTATCCCACAGACTTGTCTGCAATGACAGAAGTGTTCTATTTTGCACGCCCTGATGCAGGAGATGTGAACCCCCAGGGTTACCGAGCTATTGAAATATGGAGGGTTGTGACTGGTGAAATGAATTCCAAATTACATTTCATTAATTGAAACTTAAATGTCCCTTTCTGATCTGAGGATGTAAGTCCTCTTTGGCACTATGGTTTTACCTTCACCTGAATGGGAAGGGTATCTTAGGGCACAGCTTTGACAGGCAGACTTACTTCAGCTATGACAAGTTGACAGGAGGAGGCACGTCCTCTGCACACCCGCCTTAGCTTTATGTCTGAGATGCAAATTAGGAAAAGCAATTTTCCAAAGAAGAAACCATAGAATACTGCTTGTCATACTAATGAAGTGTCTTGCTATAGTATTACAGTTTTTTATATTGCTTTTTCCCTCTCCCCCCTATTTTTTTTTTTTTTTTTTCTGTTTTTCACTCTGTTTTCCATCTTGGTGGTTTGGTGAATGTAAGCAAAAAGTGAGTGCTCAGTAGTTCTGCCACACCCAGTATGAGTGTTGATTACCGTCTAAGAATACCTGTGTGAATGATTCTGAACTTGAAAATATTCATTTTGTCACCATTTTCTTTTGGTGTACAGTATCTCTTGTCACCCAGAAAGATCGCTCAACTTCTGTATTTATTCCCTTTTCTTCTTAATTATGATCTCTTTTGTTCCCACAGAGAAAACTTGAACTGTCTTTTTAATAAGTAAGAAATGCAGTGAAATCTCACCTGTCTTAGGTGGTCTTTATACTCAAGAAATCTCCCCTCAGGCTGAGTCCTTGGCTATAACACCTGGTCTCTTTCTTCCTTTCTTTCTTTCTTTTTAAAGAATTATTTTAGTTAACTTTATTTATTTATTTAAATTTGACCAGAGAGAAACAGAATAAGAGAGAGGGAATGTGAGAAAGCAAGCTGCCAGGTTCAGGACTTGAACCGCAGTCAACTATATGGGAGTCCAGCACCCTTAACCACCACATCACCTGCTGGCCCTAACACCTGGTTTCCTAAAGAACCCAGACCCCTTTTTCTTTTTTTGATCATGCTGTGAAAGGATGTGTAATTAGTAGTAGTGATAATAATGGCGATGACTGAAGGAAGTCCTATAAATGTCTCAGGTTTTCCTTGATAAACTATGGCTGTAGCCCTGTGAAAGGTAGTGCATCACATAAGATTGGAGATGAGAAGACCCATTTTACATTTACACCGTGCTAGATATTTTACGTAACCTTGAAGCATCGCTGTTTAACTCCCATTCTCTCACAGGTGGAGCAAGGATGATAATGTACACGTCTCAGGGCTGGCTGTGTGAACCAGCAAAAGATGTATATCTGAAGACACTTTGTACATTACCGAGGAAACCCATTCCAGTTGTAGACCCTGTCTTTCAAATTGTTCTTCCTTAGAGTGTGTATCACCTCTCCAACATCGTAACTGCCCCCTCCACCTTGTAATGGGTCTCACTCCAGATGTCGCCCCTCAGAGAGGCCTGCCCTGACTATTCTATGAAATCGTCTTTACACATAGCTCTAAGCAGTGTCTGAAAAGATCAGGTCAATTATTTGTTTCTGTGTATATTAGCTGCCCCTTTCCCTACTACAGGAATTTTCTTTCCTCTTTCTTTTTCTTTCTTTCCTTCCTTCCTTCCTTCCTTCCTTCCTTCCTTCCTTCCTTCCTTCCTTCCTTCCTTCTTTCTTTCTTTCTTTCTTTCTTTCTTTCTTTCTTTCTTCTTTCTTTCTTTCTTTCTTTCTTTCTTTTTTCCTTCCTTCCTTCCTTCCTTCCTTCCTTCCTTCCTTCCTTCCTTCCTTTCTTTCCCTTTCTTTCTTTCTTCTTCTTTCTTTCTTTCTTTCTTTCTTCTTTCTTTCTTTCTTTCTTTCTTTCTTTCTTTCTTTCTTTCTTTCTTTCTTGCTTTCTCTCTCTCTCTCTCTCTCTCTCTCTCTTCTTTCTTTCTTTCTTTCTTTCTTTCTTTCTTTCTTTCTTTCTCTCTCTCTCTCTCTTTTCTTTCTTTCTTTCTTTCTTTCTTTCTTTCTTTCTTTCTTTCTCTTCTTTCTTTCTTTCTTTCTTTCTTTCTTTCTTCTTTCTTTGTTCTTTCTTTCTCTCTTCTTTCTTCTTTCTTTCTTTCTTTTTTAGAAAGCACATTTCTTAATGATACATATGCTCGCTATTTTGTTAAGTTTTGTATCCTTAGTGCTAGGAACATCATCTGCACATAGTAAGTGCTCAATAAATAATTGTTGAGTGATGAGCCCCTGGGAACACTCTTAAATTAGTCAGAAGCCAGCTGCTTTTTCCGTAAGAGGCAATGTTTACTGAATTTATGAATCTTTCTCCTTATCAGTTATAACAGCTTGGCCGCTACAAAGGTTATATTTTCTTCTAGACAAATTATGGGTGGCTGCGGAAAATAAAGATAGTTTGTCATGCTGAATGAAGGCTAAATGTTTTTGCAAAAAGTTTGATTTCACCACAAAGCTCTATCAAATTCCTCACTGGATGCCATCAGAATCTGTGGTTTAAGGTAGATTTAGGTACATTTTTAGACCTGAAGGAGAAAGTTAGATTTTTTTTTAGTGTCTATAGGCTACACTTTCTCCAAGTTTACTTATTTAGTCTAGAGAGAGAGAAAAAAAAAAAAGAGAGAAAGGCAGAGAGAGAGAGGGAGAGCGCTATCAAAAGGATCTCAGTGTCTCAGTTGACCTCCATTCCAGCCAGCTCTGGATCATGGGTACTCACGTGACTGGTGTACTCAGGGAGGTCTCCAGACTTGAATTCGGAACCTGCCCATGTAGATCAGTCTCACAAAATGTTGCATTTCGCTCCTGCACAATTGTCAGCCCTTGTATGCCACACTTTTATAACACAGCCTGGTAGGGGTTATTTCCTACACGTTGTGTATGATTTATTAAGTAATTTTTGATGGCATTTAATTAATTAATACTTTTATTATACAGGCCTTGCCAGCACGAGCTGAAATAGTGGTCCATAGCAAGGAGGTATTCTCTTGCCATTTTCCCCAAGAAGGAGAAATTTTTCTGAGGTGGACACACAACTTTTCTCACTCTGAAGAACTGCAGCAATTTCTTGGTGCCCCTAATATGTCACTGGTAGAGAGTGTCTACAATTTGTTGCTTAAAATGTTCAGTTCTTGAAGAGAAAGATGCTCAAAGCAACATGATTCAGTAACAGAAAGATTACTGGCATGACCTCCCATTTGGGGCTAGACTACTGATATCATGGCTAGACTACTGATAACTGATGAATTTAGTCCCCTCTAGCAGAGAAATTTGTTATTCTTAGAGGACCCTGAAGCTGTGCATATTCTTCCAAGTCACATGTCATCTGAATTTCAAAGAAAATAATTCCCAAGGACTTGCTTATACTCTAAGGATTTGCAGGCAGAAGCCATAAACTTTTCTATACATAAATTAGCCAAGAGTGTTAATTACATTGCTTCAGAAGTTCATATTTTGTGGCCCTCTGATGGTTAATTCATAAACCACCATGTGAAATAAGATCTAGACAGTTTTTCTTCTGACATGTGTCTACAAGTGACAGTGGCATCTTTGTAGCTGGCACATCTACTTTGAATTAATTGTATTTAAGAAGAATTAAAATAGAGAGTCTATATATGAAAAGTATCTGCATGATGTATTTATAACACTTGCTTATTATGACAACTGAAGTAAAAAAGTTCTTGGTGATGATATCATCAGTTAATGAAAAATCTTACATATGGTAAAAGTACTTTTGCCCATCTCAAAATTAGACTAACCAGTTATGAATGTAAATCTTAACCATTAAACATTATTAGATAAGTTATTTTTTTTTTTCTAAGGCTCAGTTTCTTCTTTTGTTAATAGGGTGGGGTGAATGAGCAATGATACATGCTTTTTGTTTGTTTGCTTTTTGAGATTTTTGCCATAGGACATGTGTGCTTTCCAGAGAGGGAGACAGAGAGAGAAAGAGTGAGAAATCACCTCCCGGGAGGGATGGTCACACTGCAATCCCTTCTCTTCCATTCTCTTCTTGGAATTTTGGGCACACATGTACATGTACCCAGCATGAGTTTCAAGCCACTGGGTTTGACACTTGAACTGCGGTCTGCCATGTGGGAGTCCAGCCCCTTAACCACCATGCAACCCGCTGGACCTTATACAGGCTTTTTAATGTAAAGGATTCTATCTGCTGGGCAATGGAAAACCGATACTATGAAAAGGGCCTGTATAGATGTTGATGGTGGCCATGCCACCTCATCCACTCAGTAGCACGTCAGGCTGATGGAATTTTTCTTCTGCTTGGATTGTCATGGGTTATTGGGTCACCTCATTTACTAAACTTGTAGCTAGCTTGTATGGCAATGTCTGCTTGGAAGGAAAACATGATAGAAAAATATACTCTTAAATTAGGGGAGAAAAGCAAAAGAAAAAGTGCTGCTTTGTTACCGAGGGGCCCACTGCAGGATCTCCTGCTTCACTTGCAATTCCCACTCTCAGAGATACTGGCTGACAGAAGCTGAATTAAATTACATTACAGGAAAACCAGTGGATTTGCACATTACCTGAAAAAGAAGAGGGTGACCTCAAGAAAGTCCTTCTTAACTTAGCCCCGACCCCTTATTGCAAGGGCAGAACTTGACTGATTTGATTGATGGAGGCCACTGTGATTCCTGGAAAACTGGGAGGGATTCGTTTTACCAGAGCACCAGGATGGGACTCAATTTTTTATACAACCAAGGTTTTCCTTCCCCTTTGCCTCCCTTCTTTCATTCCGTCAGGATTTGGGGCACTTACACACACATGCCCAGTGTGTTTTACAAGCTGCCAGGGTTGGGATTTGAACCAATGTCAGCCATGGGATATAGCTTACTATATACAGCACTTAACTGCTATGTTATAAGACAGGATATATATATTTTTCTTTAATCACGAAAGGCAATATACACACGCATAAGAAAGAGAGAGAGAGAGAGAGAGAAGAGAGCAGCCTGCACAGGGTCTGGCCACGCCACGATCCCCTTCCTCCAGGCCTCTAACTCTTGGATCTTGGGCGTTAGTACATGTGCTCAGAATGTTTCATGCTGACTGGGCAGGGACTGGGGCACCATGTGGGTTCCAACTTCTCCAGAGGAGTTGCATTACTGGTGTGCCACGGAGCTGCCCCTCAAGTTTGCATTATGATGCTTGGCTAGGGTGGCGTGCTTCTTGTATAGCGTCCTTATCTTGCCAGCCTACTCCTCTCTGTTCTTTGGCTAGAGAGATCAGATTTTGCTGGAACTTTTCTTGGCTTTCATCCACTGTAGTTTCCAGGTTGCTAATTTTGGCTTTTCAGCTCCAAGTCTGGGATATATAACAGAAAAGAAATTCAGGGAACTCATCACTAGATCAGTGCTTCATGTCTGGAGTTCCCCGATCCTGTGCCTTCTTTCCTGTACATTTTGATGTTTCCATTACTTATTTTATAGCCAATGCCCAGCTTTTTTAGTCGTATTTAATCAAAGAAGAAAGAAAAGAACGTTTACTCTGTCATTCTAGAAAGGAAACTTTCATTATTTCATTTGTACTTTTTTTAATTAACAAATTTTTAAGCATCTAGAGTGAAGATAAATTCTACCCAAATAGGTATGAAGAGTGAGAAAAGGATCAATTATTACTTTTTTCTTCCAATATCCAACCTAACAGCATTTATTAAATAATCCATTTTTTCTTTATCAACTTTAAGTGCTGCCTTTACTGTATGTTATATCTCTTTATCTACTTGGAGATATTTCGGAATTCTCTACTCTGTACCTGGATCTGTTTATTTGACCTCTAGCTCTGAAATGGTTTGATTGCTGTTTTACTACCTTGTAAGTCTGGTTTGTCCTGATTACCTTTCATCAGAAATTTCCTGGGTGTTGTTACATTTTGTTTTCCAATATGAATATGAACTGAATTAGCTGATCAATTTTTATTTTTTTTAGAGGTTTTTGCTATAGGGCACATGCGCTTGCAAGAAAGACAGAGACAGAAAGATAGAAAGTGAGAAATCACCCCCTGGGGGATGGCCATACCGCAATCCCTTCTCCTCCATTCTCCTTTTGGGATCTGGGGCACACACACTCATGCGCCCGGTGTGAGTTCAAGCCACCAGGTCCAGGACTCAAACCGTGGTTGACTACATGGGAGTCCAGCAACATAGCCATTACACTAACTGCTGGTCCAAGCTGATCAATTTTTTTAAAAAGCTATTTTGCATGGAATTGTGTTGAGAATATTAAATATATCAATAAGTTTTGAGATAATTGAGCTATTTAAAATATTTAGTTTTCTTTGTGAGAGTACAATATTTATTTTCATTTATTGATGTCTTTTATGCATTTCAGGAGAGTGTTAATATTTTCCCTCAGAGAACTCTTACATTGGTCTTATAAAACTTATTCTTTATTAGGTATTTTATTTTTAATGGTGCTACTGTAATGAGTTTTTTTAAAAATTATTATTCTATTATTATTTTATAAAGGAAATACATTGATTTTATTATTAATTTTGTAACAAATCAATAGAGATCTCTTTTTTCTCCTAATGATTTCTCAGTTCATGCTATTCAATTAATTGTATTATTGGCAAACAATGAAATTTTGCTTCCTTTTCTCTACTTTTATAACTTATGTTTCTGTATTCTGTAGTTAGCATTTTCAGAAATGATATTAGTTAATAATGGAGATAACAGTGAACTTTTATCTTATTCCTGACTCTAATTAAACAAAATACCAGTACTATTTAATCATTAATTATAATATTTAAATTTTGTTCAAGATGTATCACGTTCAGAAAACAGTCATTTATTATATTTGTAGTTTATTAGGAGTTTAAAAATATCAGAAGTAAATGCTGAACTATACTACATTGAATAGTATCAAATGCTCTTTTGAAATTTAGAATACAATTGTGTGATATCTTTCCACTTTTGACCCATGGATAATATTAATGTTGAATCATTCTTAATTTTTAAAATGAATCTTATTCAGTCATTAAGAAATATTTCTTTTCAAATTACTTTACTCTGCTTTTATTTATACTTGTTTAAGTTTTATTAAGAATTTTTGCATTGATCTTCACAAATGAGATTGGTTCATACAATTATAGTTTTTGTTTGCTTTTTTTGCATTATATTCTCATTGAGACTATTTTCCTAGCTTTATAAAAACAATTTGGAGCCTTTTCTTTTTTCTCCATAACAGAACACTTTAAATAGTATTGGAAATGCTTGTTTCTTAACATTGTATTAATATTTGGCTATATATTCTTTGGGTCAGATACTGTTTGGGAGTATCTAAAAATTTGTCTTTTTTTTAAAATGAGGATTGGGGCTTTTAGGTATTAAATGAACTTGTCTGAGATTATTTTTGATAATTAAAACATTCTTTTTTTTTCAGAAAAAGCCTCTATTTCATCCAAGTTATCAAATTTATTTACATAAATTGAACAATAAGTTCAACATTAGAAAAACTATGTTTGTATCTGTGATTATTTTTACCTTGTCAGTCTAAATTCTGGTATTTGTGGATGCTCTCTTTTTTTCCCGCGTGATTAGGGCACTTAATAGTCTATGTATTAGCATTTTACAAGAACCTGCTCTTGAATTTAATTAATCCTAATTTTCATTATCCTATTTTTAAAATCATTAATTCCTAAATGAATGCACAGTACTAAAAGTATTAATCTCTTTTTAACATGTTATTCTGATGATGCCTTCAATAATTATTCAAGTTAAATATTTAATTATTTTTATTATTCTCAGTTCAATAATAAAATGACAGCTATAAGTTTATTTTTAAACACTGTTTCGACTGTTTCTTAAGTTCTGAAATATGCTGATTTTTTGCTGTCTCTTAAAAATATTCTACAGCTTGGGGCCAGACTGTGGTATAGTGATAATGCCACTGGACTCTCATGGGAAAAGCCCAGGGTTCACATCCTGAGATTTTCCTGAACACTTGGGCATGTGAGTGCCTGTAATCCCAACCAGCTGAAATCGGGTGGATCACTGCATGGGGACCCTGCTGGGGTCTTAAAAATATGCAAGTTGAGTGCATAAATAAATATGACAGATTCTCACAATGAATTGATTTATTATTAATTACCATTTATTTCATTCAAAGACTCTTTCCTTGAATACAGTATGGTTTTATGTTAATATCACAATCACTACATTTCTTGGTTTGCTTTTTTCTAATTTTGAATTTCTAAATCATTGTTCTTCCCATCAGTAATTCTCTATTGGGGGTGATGGTGACCCCCACTGGTTATCTGGCAATGGTTGGAGACTTTTCCAGTAGTCCCAATGTGCAGCTAGTAGGTAAAGCCATGAAGCTGCTAAACACTTTATCATGCAAAGGAAAGCCACACTTACAAAGAACGATAAAGTATCTCGCCTTGAAACCATTCGTGCCAGGCTGAGAAAATCTGCTTTACAATTTAAAAATAGATAAAATTTAGAATTTCAAGAATAACCAATAGTCTTGGGGCCAGCAGGTGGCATAAGGGTCAAGGCACTGGACTCCCACATGGTCGACCACGGTTCAAGTCCTGGACCCAGTGGCTTAAAACTCACGCTGGGAGTGTGTGTGTACATGCCTAAGATCCAAGAGGAGAATGGAGGAGATGGGATTGAGGCCATCTCCTCTTGGGAGTGATTTCTCACTGCCTTTCTCTCTGTCTCTCTCTGTCTCTCCAGCGAGTGCACATGCCCCATACTAAAAATCTCTCAAAAAAGAATAGCTAATAGTCTTTAAAAAGCAAACAAATATCATTTTAATAGGCCAGTTTATGCCATTATGTATTTTACTCATAATTAAAGTTTACTAATAAAGTGCATTCATGTCATATATGCCCTGCTATGGTGTTTATCATCTTCACCTTCTTTCTTTATATTTTGCTATTTTTATCTGTAGTGATTCAATTTGAGATTTATTTTTTCTTTGAATTATCGGAAACTTTTATTTTTTAAGAGATTTTTGCCTTAGGGCATGAGCACTCACTAGAGAGAAAGAGAGACAGACACAGTGAGAGGGAAAGTGAGAAATCACCCCCAGGGTGATGGCCATGCTGCAATCCCTTCTCCATTCACCTCCTGGAATCTAGGACATACATGCAAAGGTGCCTGGCATGAGTTTTAAGTCACTGGGTCTGGGACTTGAACCATAGTCAGGCATGTGGGAGTCCAGTGACGTAACCACTATGCTATCTGTTGGCTCCAAAATTATTTTGTGTTTAGAGTATAATTAAGCTCTGTTTTAGATTATTTTATATTTTAGAAATTATCTATTGATCTTTGTATAAAAATGAGAACACTGGCATAATTTCAGTATCAATCACTTCTTTCCTTGCAACTTAAATTTGACTTGTATACTTACATCCTTTTTTTTTTTTTTTTTTGAAGATGATAACCTTTAACTAATTTCTTTCAGCAAATTCTGGATTCTTCCCTCTGTTCTCTTCAGCCCATCTATTTCTCTGGGCCAAGAAGTTTAGGCCTATAGCTTCTCTTAGAAGGAGTGATGCTTTCGTCCTCTTGAGGGGGTGAGAGTTTGGGTACTGACTAAGAGTCTTAGAGGAAAGGCTACGGAAGTGTCAGACCCTTCACTCCCCAGGAGGAAAGTCAACTTTGGCCTGTATGTGCCACATTACCCAGTACCCTGCCCATTCCTGGGGCCTTGAAAACACAATTAAACTCACACACTGAATCTTTCTTATTTTTAAGGCTGGTAGTGTGTATGGAGATGAGGAGGCAGCAGGCTTTGTTCTGGTACCTTGATGTGAGTCTCAGAATTCTGCTCCTTTGGTAGGAGAGAACACTGAATTTCTACCCGGAGAGTGAACTTCTGCTATCTAGTGGCTGACCGAAGGGTCCTACAACCAAAAGGATAAGGAACAACCAGAAGAGGCCTCTGACACGTAGAGATGCTGGAGATTACTTACAACCTGAAGCAAAAATAATAATGTCTCCTAAAGAGGCAGGTAGAAGCCTCCTTAAAATTAAAATTAAATTTTAAAACAAACACAAAAAAGACGACCTAAAATATAATTTAGCAGATGATTCAAAGGTGAGTTACAGTTGCTCATTCTGTCAAGCTCGCCTGGCTAGTCTCAGAAGGCTTCTTTTCTAGACTTCCTAATCTCCTTTTGTTGCTTCTTATGTGTTTTTTATGTCTGTAGCATATTTTGTGGTCTCTTTAATTCCTTGTCTGAGAATTTTCAGCTTACTTTTTCCCTTCCTCTATTGACTTATCTTTTTTAAAGCTCCTTTCTCAGAAAGGTGAAATAAAAAAAAAAGAGTCTTTGATTTTATGCAGATTGTTTTTGGTTCCTAATGATCATCTATTATAATTTAAGAAAAAAGTCAGTGGTTAACCAAGGATCCTCTACTTTTTACTTACAATATTGAGTAACTGATTGACTTGTGAATATACACTTTGTGGTAGATCCACATACAATGGTGGCTGTGGTCCTTTGTAATTCCTTGCACAAGAGAGGAAACAGAACACTTAGAAATGTCCTTTGTGTTCTAATATGCACGCTTTCCATGTTCTCTCATTTAATCCTTGTGATCAAGTGAAACGTTCATGAAGAAGGTCCCTCCTTTAATTCAGACTCTTCCCATTGTTAACATGGTAGCTCTACAATTCACATCTTAGAGCAGAAAACTCCCAACGCCTGGGACTTGAGGAGCTGTGGAAAGACCACTTCTTCATACTCATGGATGCCAAAAATTTTACCCAGAATATTTTAAATTTTACTCCAACTTGGATCCTTTAAAAAATATAAATCAGTTGGGGTCAACAGGTGGTATGGTGGAGGCACTAGACTCCTACATGGTCAACTGTGGTTTGAGTCCTGGACCTAGTGGCTTGAAAATCACACTGGGCATGTCAGTGTGTGTGCCCAAAATCCCTAGAGGAGAACAGAGGAGAAGGGATTACAGTATGGCCATCCTCTGGGAGGGTGAGGAGGATGATTTCTCACTTCCTCTCTCTTGCTTTCTAATGAGTGTGCATAATATATATATTATATGTTTGTGTGTGTGTGTGTATATTATATATAACACACACACATATAATATATATATTCTCCATGTGTATTATTTATATTAGTCTATTAATATTAAGTAATAGTTTGTTCTTCGAGGAGACCCTCAGAGATTTTGAGGATCTGCAAATAATTCAGAGGACAGAGGGACTGACTACAAAATGGTTCACATGTTGGTCCTGGTCTGCACCTGGATTTTCATCCTGTGTAGGTACTGATATAGAGGTTGGTACCAACAGGTTAATTTTCTTCTAATTATAGTTGGTGTATCTCTGCTTGACTTGGTTATAAAAACTGGGAGTTCAGGGAGGGCTTGGTGACAGGTAAGAAGTTGCTGAGGATGAAGACATTGGGTGATGGTGTTGATGGACCTAGCATGGCCCTACATTTCTGGCATCAGAGAGGACAGTTTAGGTGACAAGCGTGAGGGGCTCTGGAGGCATTCTCTCTACTAGTCTTCCCTTCCCCACCCCGTGCCTGTCCCTTGCCACCTTAAGCTGACAGCTCTACCATGGGTTTGTCCTTGGCTGCTCACGTTCACTTCAGCGCAACTCTCAGGGACCATAGACTCATTAAGTGTGATCTTCGATAATCATAAACTGAATTATTTATTGAATATTAATTAGCATTAGTTTCTCCATCTAAAATGTTTTCTTAATCATTCCCACAAATTATTTAAAAGTTTCCTTTCAAGGGAATCCTTGATAGATCTAGCCAGAAAAGTTCTGTCCTAACACTTGATATGGCTATTGTCTCACTGATGATAGAAAAGGCCCTTGCTCCTTAGAAGGACGAGAAACTCTGGGAGCTCGTTGAGGTCTGGTCCCTGCTGGCTTCTGCTCATGCCTGTTGTCTTTTCTTTCTTTTTTTTTTTTTCCATGAATTTCTTTTTATTATTATTATTGTTTTTTTTGTATATACTTTCAATCATATTGTTTGGCTTACAATGAGACCATTTTGATATGTGAACATTTCTCCACAGACCCGTTGATCGAAATATCAACAGATAACACCACACCTCCCCATCCCGTCAATGCTCTATGCCTGTTGTCTTTTCAGTCTCCCCTGCTCTGTGCCTCAGCTGAGCTCAGCACTTGCAGTTGCCCCCTTTGACTCTGCTCCCTACCCACCCGACAGTGCTCACTCCTTACAGCCATCTGTTGTCCTGGGTGATTTCTATTCATCTTTTAAGACTTTGGTCAGATATCCTGAGTTCTGTAAAATCTCCTCTTCTTCTTTTCTCTCCCCATCTCACTCCAGACCAGTCTAAGGGGCTACTTGTAAGTACTCTTCTTACTTCTGGGGAGTGTCTGTTTCTATTACTGTCCTTAAGTTGCGTTGTAAATACCATTTATTCATCTCTTCTTGCCATGACTTCTCAATTCTTTCAGAAAAGTGACTGTTTCTTACTTTTTGTTTGCATTTTTCAAACCTAACATGACTCCCCCCCCCCACCCCAAGGTTTTGCCATATGGCGTGTGCACTTGCCAGGGAGAGAGAGAGAGAGAGGCAGTGAGAGAGAAAGTGAGAAATCAACCTCCAGTGGAGATGGTCATGCCACAATCCTTTCCCCTCTATTCTCCTCTTGGGATTTTGGATATGCATGCACATGTGTCCAGCATGATTTACAAACCACTGGGTCCAGGACTTGAACCATGGTTGGCCATGTGGGAGTCCAGGAATAACCACTATACCACTTGCTGGCTCAGCACAAGCATTTTTTAAATGAATAACTGAAACTCAGTAGAATTTTGGTGCTGGTGCTAAATTAGGTTATTAAATCTAATTAATGAAAACATCACATTTTAATCCGAATTCCTTTTTAGTCAAGTCCATATGCAGACATCATTTTACTGAACGTGCCTACATTTTATATTGTGCTACCATCCTAGCATTATATAATATTGATTTGTAGTCTTAATTGCTACTGTATTATCACTTATTTGTGTATTCCTCGTTCTTTATTGTTGACCTTTTTAGGTGTAAGTCCTTCTTTTTATTTATAAAGAAAGGGATTTTATAATTTTTATAAAGCATTCTTTCCCATTCACTCTTAAATAAATGCTCAGTGGAAAACCAGGACCTTGGTACCAGGATATAGTGTAGAAAAATAGCGTAGAAGGGAGGATGCCATGCTAGAACATAATCTTCTCTTTTATTATTTCAATTTTCCTGTAATTGTTGCTTGTTAGTATGATTAAGATGGAAGTCATGCCAAACCGAGAAATTAATGCAGGTCTCATATTAGCACGGTTTAAGGAGAGTTTGGACTTGGATATTCTGTCTTGTTTTGTTTTAAATCTGCACCAGATTTTCATCTTGGAAGAAACTGGCCCTTGAGTTCTATGTTATAACAGGAGCAACACCTGCGACAGATCGTGCCATCCTCTCTTGCTCTGGATTTTCTCCCACTGAGGTAGTCGCTCATAGATGGATGCTGGTTGAGATGACAGGGCAGATGTTTTGTCCCAGAGAAGAGATGTAGTCCATGTAACCTGGAAGAAGATGATCCAGGCATTTGAAGTATAAAAGATGACCAAAACATTTTTAAAAATATTATTTTACAGTATGCTTTCCCAATATTTAAATTTTCTGCTTATTAATCTTTAAATAAACTTTAGTTTATTGACAACTTTCTTAAAAACAAGACTTCCTCAGGGCCACCGGTTAGCATGGAATTTTAGGGAACTGGATCCTGCATGGCCAATTGTGTGGTTTGAGTCCCAGACCTGTGACTTGAAAAATCACTCCAGACATGTGCTTATGCATGTCCAAAGTCCCCAGAGGAGAATGGAGGAGAAGAAATTGTGAGATAGTACTCCCCCTTGAGGGGCAATTTCTCATTTTCTCTTTCTCTCTCTCTAGCAAGTACACACACTCTGTAGCAAACTAAAACAATCCCCAAGACCCTCCAAAAAACAAACAAACAAAAAAAACCAGGACTACCTAAGCACATTATCTAGCAGTGGCCTGTAAGGCACTGTGAAATGGGCCTACGATTTACTTAATCCCGGCACACCTGCCCCATTAGTACAAATAAAGCTTGCATTTGTGTTTCTTTCTAAGAACCTCGCCAGTACTCAAAAATGCAATTCAACAATCATTCATGAGAATACTAACTTGGCCTTTTCCAAGGCAATGCTGTTAGGTTTTACAGTTTGGGGTGAAAGTCACAAATCTGCTGGTGAGGAGTGGGACTTGCATGCACTGTAGGAAGCGGAGGTATGAAGGGGCAGTGGGCGAGTTACTTTTGGAAAGACAGGGCTTCACCTCTCAGCTCACTCCATGTGCTTCATTTACCCAGTCCAGGCATGTGGCCAACCTTGATTAGCACAACTTGACCTCACGTTGGTCCTGTTATTCTTCCACAGAGAAAATCTCATCATCCTGTACTAATTACATGCCTGGTGGACAATGAAATGGTCATTACTTGTGTGTTCAGTGATTAATTAATTATTTCTGATATTACTGAATTTCAATATGCACTCAGAATTTGGGGAAATAGAAGAGGAGTTTATAATATGCCTTTTTTTAAAATTAAACTGCATATTATAAAATGTTAGATGAAGTATAATCTAATATCAAAATGTCTTTTTGGGGAAGTCTACCTAAATTTGAGTAGCATATGACATTTCTATGGTTCACCAATATTTTTCTTTTACCTTTCTTTCCTGGTCCTTTAGACAATTTCATTCCTCTGTCCCTTAAAGTTTGGCATGGTCAACACCTTCCTTGGGCCACAAAATGTGAGCAAAGTGGTGTGTGTCACTTAGAAAAAATGATTTAAGAGTAGTGTGATTCTCTTGGTTTCGACCCTGCCACAGGGACAGATTCCTCTGAGAGGTCAACAACACAGTGCAGTCACTGACCCATGACAATCAACTGAGCCCCCAGTGACCAGTGTCGGACATGCTAGCTGGTTGACAATCATAGTAGGTGCTCAAGATTAAGTGCAAGATTAAATGTTGCATGCAAGATTAAATGTTCCTTGAGGAAATGGTGTATTTTGTTGAGGGAAGACAGTACTGCAATTTGGACTCCGGTGCTGACAGCATCTGTTCTTCTATTCTATAGAGATAGCATCCTGACATTTATTTCAGCATCTTTCATGATGCTGTCTCTAAGAAAAATAAGTAGAGGTTTAAGAAAATCATGATTTCTTTTCTTTCTAACAGATATTTTGCTATAGGGCATGTGCACGTGCTGGAGAGACAGAGAGAGATGGAGAAACAGAAAGAGAGAAATCACCTCCTGGCGGGATGGCTACACTGCAATCCCTTCTCCTCCATTCTCTTCTCGGGATCTTGGGCATGCATGCACATGTGAGTTTTAAGCCACCTAGTCCAGAACTCGAACCGCAGTCGATTATGTGGCAGTCCAGCAATATAACCATTATGCCATCTGCTGGTCCCAGAGAAAATGATAATTTCTTAACAAAAGAATGTAAGTTCTAAATGTTAGAAGTATTTTTAAGTTTATTTCTTTCTTTTCTTCCATGAGTGAGACAGCGATAAGATGGAGAGAGACAGGTACCCCGTAGGATCTTCA
This sequence comes from Tupaia tana, assembly GCA_026018925.1. Lineage (NCBI taxonomy): Eukaryota > Metazoa > Chordata > Mammalia > Scandentia > Tupaiidae > Tupaia > Tupaia tana. The sequence goes on from JAKSZU010000006.1 coordinate 14,888,697, forward strand.
CACCATTATCCACCCCTAGTTTAGCTAGCGTGGATCCTGGCCGTGTGTTCAGCCAGCACATCAGGAAGTCTCCAGACATGAATCTTCAATGAGCATCAGGCTTGCAGGGCATCACGTTAGCATTGTGCCACATTCCACCCCGGCAGTCTTCTTGATTCTATAGATTGTTTCTAAATGAGATGGCTAACTCAATTTTGCTTGTTTTCTTAGATCAGATATTTATTCTTTTTGTTAAGAATTATTTTACTTATTTATTCTAATTATTACTTTCATTTGACCAAGAGAGACAGAGAGAAAGACAGAGAGAGAGAGAGAAGGAAAGTGAGAAAGCAAGCCACCAAGTCCAGGACTTGAACTGCAGTCAGTCATGTGGGATTCCAGCACCTTAAGCAACATGTCACCTGCTGGCTCCGAGATATTTATTCTTTAAAAATTATTTTTAAGAGTCAGCTGATGGTGTAGTGGTTAAGGAAACTGGGTCCTACATAGCCTACAGTGCAGTTCAAGTCCAAGACCCAGTGACAAAAAACATGATGGGAACAAGTGGTTGAAATCCCAAAATCCTGAGAAGAGAAGGGAGGAGAAGAGACTGCAGCAGGGCCATCCTCCCTGCCAGGGCGGGGGGGGGGGGGTGCTTTCTCACTCTCCTCACCCACCCCATCTCTCTCTGGTGAGTGCATGTACCCTATAGCAAATTAAAAGAAAGAAAGAAAAAAAACTCTTAAAATTTTTTTTTTAAAATTAGTTTTTGGTGGGACCAGTGGATGGTGTAATGGCTACATAACTGGACTCTCATGTAGTAAACCACAGTTCAAGTCCCAGAACCAGTGGCTTAAAACTCACAGTGGGCATGTGTGCATACAGGACCGTAATCTCAAGAGGAGAATGGAGGAGAAGGAATTGTGGCATGGCCATTGCCCCTGGGGGGGGGGGGGTGAATTCTCACTTTCTGTCTCTTTGTCTCTCCAGCGAGTACACACACCCTATAGCAAAAATCTCTCTCTTAAGAAAACAAATAGATTTTGGGTCAGCAAGTGGCATGGAGGTTAAGGTGCTGGATCCCACGTGACCAGCTGGAAAAGCATGCTGGACATGTGTGTGTGCCCCCAAAATCCCGAGAAGAGAATGCAGGAGAAGGAACTGGGGCATGGTCATTTTCCTGTGGAGTGATTTCTCACTTTCCCTCTCTTTCTCAATCTCTGTCTCTCTCTATCTGGTGAGCACCCTATAGCAAGGAATATACTTTTGAAAATAAATGGATCTTTTTCTTCTTAAACATATTGTACTACTAAGAATTTTATATGATGTACTAGTAAAAATTTTGCCTGAAATTTATATTTTAATACATTTTTGAATAAGTTAGAACACATTTTGATGTAAAAAAAATCAGAAATCAGAGAGCTAGAAGAGTCTCTGGGCAGTGGGTGCGTTGTCCCTTTTTTATTTAGGGATAGAGAAGTTAAAGGACTAAGTCAAAGTCAGAGAAAGTGGGAGAAAGGTTCTAGCATTTAGGAACAAGCTGTTTTGAATCGCAGAAAGATTTAATTGGCCTTATTTTCTACCTATTAAAATAGAAGGCTCTGGGACCAGCAGTTGGCATAATGGCTATGTTGCTGGACTTCCACGTAGTCAACTGCGGTCGAGTCCCGGACCCGATGGCTTAAACTCACGCCAGGTGTGTGTGCATGCGTGCCTAAGATCCTGAGGGGAGAGTGGAGGAGAAGGGATTGTGGCATGGCCATCCCCCCTAGGGGGTGATTTCTCGCTTTCTGTCTCTCTGTCTCTCTCTTTCTGGTGAGCGCACGTGCACTGTAGCAAAAACCTCTCAAAACAAACAAACAAACAAACAAAAACAACCCAGAAGGCTCTACAAGAGGACTCTTTTTGCCTAGTTCCTTTTGTTCTTTTTTCTTTCTTTTTAAATGGAGAGAGGATGTGTGCATTCTCCAGAGACAGAGAGAGAGTGACAGAGGGAGAAAGCACCCCCTAGTGGGTTGTAGTCATTGTGCAATTGCTTCTCCATTTCTCTGTCCGGTCAGGATTATGGGTATGCACACACATGCACCCAGGGTATTTTTCAATCTACCAGGGCCAGGATTCCGACCAGGGTGGGCTCACTGAGCTCTGCGGGCTCTGGCTCCCCTAGCCACTGACCTACAAAGATGGTTCTAAGGAATTGCCCACTGTAGCATATTAAACTGACCATTCATTTCAGATTTAAAATGCTAGTGTTGAGAAGCACTTCAGTGCCACTTGATTTTAAATTTACTACCTCCAGTAACAGGATGTACAGAATGTCTGCTCCTTCATTAATGAGTTCTTGATCAAAAGCACAATGTGTATTAGATGGTAAAAGATGTTTTAGTCTTGGGACTAGCAGTTAGCATAATGGCTATGTCGTTGGACTCCCATGTAGTCAACTGCGGTTTGCGTCCCGGACCCGGTGGCTTAAAACTCACACCGGGCGTGTGTGCGTGCATGCCCAAGATCCCGAGAGGAGAATGGAGGAGAAGGGATTGTGGCGTGGCCATCCCCCCTGGGGGGTGATTTCTCGCTTTCTGTCTCTGTCTGGCGAGCGCATGCGCCCATAGCAAGAAAAAGAAAAAAAAAGAAAACCTCTTCGCCTCCCCACCCCCCCCCCAAAAAAAAGATGTTTTAGTCATTTTTAGACTTTTGTCATAGGGCAAGTGTGCTTGCCAGAGAAAGACAGAGAAAAAGAAGGTGAGAAATCACCCTCCAGGGGAGATGGTCATGCCGCAATTCCTTCTTTATTCTCCTCTTGGGATTTTGGGCACACGTGCACATATGCCTGGTGTGATTTTTAAGCTGCTGGGTCTGGGGCTCACACCACTAGGTTGGCTACGTGGGATCTAGCCACCCTAACCTCTGTGCCACCTGCTGGGCCTTAAATGACTAACATGGGCTATCTAGCAAACAGTGAAAAAAGACCAAGCACCAGCTGGCCGGTGGTGTGGTGCCTGAGCAACTGGCTCTCACATGGCCAACTATGCAGTGGAGTCCTGGACCCCAGGGGCTTGAGAAATACACAGGGCATGTATGTGTACCTGCCTAAAATCCTGACAGGAGGGACGCACAGAGAAGGGATCATGGTGTGACCGGTCTCCATGGGGGGTGATTTCTCACTTTCTCGCTCTCTCTCTCTTTCTCTCTGTCTTTCTTCAGGAAGCACACACACCCTCTGGCAAATTAAAAAATAAATAAATGAAAAGAGCAAGCATCATTTCTACTTTGAGTTTTCTCCCATGCTAGTAAACGTGAGTGTGATGGATCTGCTCTAGCCCTCTTAATGTCAGCTAATTCTCACTATGTCACTTTTTTTCAGATGTGGCTCACATCCGGGTCTCTCTGGGACCTCACCAGTCAGAGATGTGGTCTATGGAAAAGTTTCTGGCTAGAAGTATCAGAATTGAGGCCTCAAATAATGCCAGGCATGTAGCAGGCTGTCAGGGTAATACCAGGGCTTATCTTTAAAACCCGTCATATGGGAGAACAATGATCCAGTGAGTGTAAATTTATTTTCAAATTTACAGGCTATGGATGGAAAAAGATCGCGCTTCATGAGCATTCAGGGTGTAAAGGGAAGCAGATGCTTGTATCCCAAAGGAAGGGCATGGCGGAAAGAAGCCAGAGTGGCAGTTGAAGACATTTTTTTGTAATATTGCATAAATTAGCTTAATTCTGCAATTATCAATCGTGTGGGTGATTCTCTTTCTTTTAATTTGATTGACAGGTTTGTTCTTGAGTGGAGCTGAGTAAGCGTTATTTTCAAATGTATATTAAAAGGTTCTAGACTGCTTACTATCATATAAATTTATATTGAATATATATATATCTACATATGTTTATATAAACACATATATGTATATATACATACATATATATTCAACCATGTACAAAATGAAATAAGTATCAATGTGTAATTATATTTTTACATTTCTCAATTTTATATATATATATATTTATGCTTACACATATAAACTGAATTTACATATAATTTAATACACATGCTACATTTAGTTATATATATTTTATAAATGTATAAAATTAAGCTCTGGCTTCTGTCTCAGTTCTATAGACTAACATAACACTCTCAGTAAGGAATCAACAGTACTTCTTTGTATTCTTAGCATTTTATGGATTTCTTTAGAAATGACCCATTTTTCCTCTTTGCTGGGAAGCATCTTTTATATTACTCTCTCTCTCATGTCCAATCAGCAGAGAACATTTTCAGGCCCAAATGGTACTGACAACCCCAGCTGCATAACCTCTAGCAAAGCAGGGCATCATTTTGCAAGTGAAGTTCCCATCCCCTAATATCTTATACCTCCTGGGTTCAAATATCTATGACCACCTGCTCTCAACCCTGAGTCTCTACACAATGTACTAAAGTGTTTCAGTTTCCATCTAATGTCTTTTCATAGGAAGAAAATATGTAAGAGAAGTGTGTATTTTCATATTAATGGCTGCTATGGGGAAGTGCTTAATCTGCAGTTCATAACGACACTCAACCCTGCTAGATAAACACCATCACTTCTAGATATAGAAGATACTCTGTAATAAAACCAAGCAATAGGGGGACCAGCAATTAGCGTAATGGCTATGTCGTTGGACTCCCATGTAGTCGACTGGGTTCAAGTCCCGGACCTGGTGGCTTAAAACTCACGCAGGGCGCATGTGCGTGCATGCCCAAGATTCCAAGAGGAGAATGGAAGAGAAGGGATTGTGGCGTGGCCATCCCCTCTGGAGGGGTGATTTCTTACTTTCTGTCTCTCTGTATCTCTTTGTATGTCTATAGAGTGCATGTACCCTATAGCAAAAACCTCTCAAAAATAAATAAAACCAAGCAATATAGTTTTATCTACTCTTCAAAAATACACTTATGCTTTTCTGTGCATTTCCACTCTTTTGGTGTCCACTATATTAATAAATTAATAAGACCAGGTCACCAAGTTAGTAACAGAAACTGTGGTTGTAACAGCAAAAATCTGATAAACTGGATTTCCTACTTGACTGCTTTTAAACAGGGCTTAGATTAGAGAGAGGTATCTTATCCTGTGCATGAAATCAGCATGATAATCTTATCCTACACAATTTGTTTTAAACTGTTACAGATGTAAGATTGTGTTTATTTAGCTTATACCAAGTCCCACTGAGATAAGAAATGAATAATCCTAATCGGCAATTTGGTATAGGAGATTCAATGATGTATCTGAAGCCAGAACACCCAGGTTGTAAGGTTGACTTTGTTACTTTCTGCTTTGTGACTTTGCTTGTGCCAATGCACTTCAAGACACCAGGATGTTATTTCTCTCCCCCTTTAGGGGATCTAGAAGGCCCAAAAATACCTTCATTATAAACCACCAGAATGTATTCCTTTTATCTCCCTGTAACCTGATGCTTATTTACAAATGTCCTCCCTTTCCCTGTCCACCCCTCCTCGCCTCCAGCAGCATCTAGGAACCATTGTCTGCTGTCTAGTTTTGTGAGTGTGACTTTTTTAGATTCCGCATATAAGTGAGATCATAGTATTTGTCTTTCTGTACCTGTTTTTTTTTTTCCTCTTGCCATAAAGCCCTCTCTGTTCATTCATAATATTAAGAATGTTCTTTTTTTTTTTTTTTTTTTTTTTTTTTTTTTTTTTACTGGAGGCACTGGAATGCAAAGCTGATGCACCTTCACATGAATCATGGAAGTAGCTCCTACTTGTGCTAGCTGTCATGGGGCTCTGTACTGCAGTACATTTCCAGTGTGTGTATATATATATATACACACACATATATACACACACACACACACACACACACACACATACACATATATATACACACACATATATATATACACACACACACACACATATATATATATATTTCAAATAAAGCTAGCTGAGAATGTCTTTGATGAAGTCGAGAAAATTATTGCATTCGTTATAGCTCTTCTGTTGAATTCAGCATCTTTTTTAAAATGTTGGTGATGATGTATGATGATTTCTCAAGGAAAAACACTGTGTGATTGAGTTGTTAACTGAACTTGTTGATTTTTCATTGTCTACCTTAAAAAATGATGGACAAACTGTGGTTTTCAGAACCAGATATCCGGCAGAAATTTTTCTTAAAAATGAATTATGTGAGCCTGTGACTAGACGACAATAACATTGAAGGCTTCAAATAAAAACATAAATTTTGGAAAATTTGCCTTCACCACTGCGAGTTGCCAGCCTTATAATATGTAAAGATTTTCCTGATAAGATGGAAATATTAATGAATGTGATTTTTGATAATGTATAGTATAATAAAATAATTTAAAATTTGAAAGATTTATATAACTAATATTTGGAAACTATCACTAGTTAAATTTTACTGCAGTATTAAGAGACGCATTAATTATCTGAAACAACTAGTAAAACATTCCACAGCTTTCCAAATATATGTCTGTGAAGTTGGGTGTTCTTCATATATACTTAATGTATGTTCTTTGTATTCTTTAATTAAAACAGGAATCAAACCCAGGCTTCCCATGTGGTACCAGCCTGTGGAGTGCAGCGTCCTAGCAGCACAGACCTCTGTACCTGGGCCCTACAGTAGTTTTGAGGAGTCTGAAAATATCCCAGTGTTTACACATTTGAGAACGGCTGATCCAGTTCATCTTGGCAGTTTTCCTTCTTTGTGATCACCCAGCTATTAAAGAGATTTTGAAAAAGTGCAGAACAATAACATGGCTCCTTCACGTTTACTTGGGCAAAACCCCAGAGTGACTATTAAGATGAGTCTTAGTCAAGGACAAGGACTCATCTCCTTATGCTTCTAAGGTACAAGGGCTGGAGTTTTTATTTGATTTTTTTTTTTTTTTTTGAGAGGTTTTTGCTATAGAGTACGTGTGCCTGGAGTCAAATCCACCACAGTCTACATACAATGGGAGCCATTCCCCTCATCCTCAGGGGGCGAGAGCTCACCCTGTGCCTCCTGGGCCCTGTAGCTATGTGGTGAATACCGACACCTTAGACTTCTGTGAAACCGCCCAGCCTTCCACCTGAAATGGTCCTCTTTGTAACCCTCACACCAAAGCACATACAACTGAGCATGCTGCATTCTGGCTTTCATAGTATTTTCTTCTCTCATGCTGAACCGAAACAAATTCTGAATCAACCAAACATTATAATACAACGAACATCAGGCCAAACAAGTACCACTGGCTTTTCCTACTGCTAAAAGAGAAATAAACCAGCCTACTTAACAGAGTTTTAACAGAGCAAATGTTAACACGATTTAAATTGGGAAGTTGTCTCCAGACTTCTGGACAATTCTAGCCAGCCTTGTGGTCAACTCAGCATTTAAGTCAGCGGAACAAGGAAGTTCATACAAAAAACCTAAGTGAGGGAGTGAGGTATAGAAATCATTGGTTCCATTCTGAAGTTTGTATGCATTAATATGGGTTAAAAGGCAGGATGTCTGTGATTGACTGAAGTCTAGATGCTATGATTGGCTGTAACCTAGCAACCAGCTCAGAAAAACAGCCTAACATGTAGGATTTTGGCATATCCATAGAATAAAAGTGTGGTAGTACAACACCTCTTTTAGGCCCAAATAGTTTTAATTTACCACTACAAGTGGATCAGACAAGCCCAATCTTGTCCAAACGGAAGTTTAAATTCAAACTGGACTCCTGCTATTTTCCTTTGTTATTTTAACCCAATTATTGAACGAATGTTAAGGTACAAAGAGAAATCAAACTACTTTTTTTCTGCCACTAACCTTTTAAATCTTGCCTGTGGGATAGAGAGCTCTTTCTTTGCCCCTGGATGAACTCTTGGATTTGTTTCCAAATTTTATTCAATTGCACTCAGATAATAAAAAGCTCAAATAAATTCCAGGGAACAGGAGCAGTTCAGTCATTAAAATGTCCAGACCAGAGTCATAATCAAATCCAAAGTCTAGAAACAGATTTTTTTTTTTCTGCTTGACTCCCATGTGAAAGTGCCGCTCATTCCAAATTTACCTCTCCCCTTATTCCTCTTTCTCCCTTCCCTTCCTCGACTTTTGGCTCAGGACAACAACATCAGGTTCTCTCTTGATCTTCTATTTTGCTTATGTAGATCAGAGATTCAAAAAGGATGATCTTCTGTTAGTGGCAAAATTTTGCATGTCATTAAAATAGGAGACTACTTCTCTAAGTTAAAGAGAAGGTGAACAAGTCTCTCTGAGTTTTTCTAATCACATAAAAACCATTTCCCCCTGGTGATGCGGTGCTTAATGTGTCTGATTCCTACATGGATGACCTTGTGGTTTGAATCACGGACTTGGGAGCTTGAAAAATATGCCAGGCACATGTTTGTGCATGCCCTAAGTCAAAAAAAGAGGTAGACGTAGAGAAGGAGTCGTACTATGAGCGTTCTCCACAGAAAGTGCTTTCTCAGTTCCTCTCTCCTTCTCTCTCTGACTAACACAGATGCCCTCTGACAAGATTATTGAAAAATGTGAAGAAATGATGACTTAGATAATGAAAAATGTAATCATCAAAAAGAAAAACCTATGGGTTGTTGCAGTCAATAGATCATTTATTGGAAAACCATCTGAAGGGAAAATAGAGGAAATAAAACACAGACTTATTTTTTCAAATGTAAAAAAAGTAGTACAATTTTCTATTTAATAAGGATAAAATGGCATTGTTCTGAACCATCTATAGTTTTCTAATTAAAATTTTCTTTCCTCTGTCTCTTCTTCTGCTGTCTCTACTTCTTTCATCATCTCACAAAAGTCATGCAACATCACGCAGTCATGTATTTTCACCTACTTAAAATCAAAACCTTATCACACCAAGCAGGAGAAGAAAAATGAGCCTTATTAGGCTTATAAGAGAGTGCCAAATGCCTGATCACCGTAAAGAGATGAGCAGGGAATGATCTCATTGTTACCTTAGGGCATTTCGAAATATCAGTAGACTAAGCCGGAGCTAACTCAGAACAAAGAACCTAATAAGGTTTCCGATGTATCTCTAGTGAACACGAGAAGAGTGTGATGTATTCTGAAAATATCAACGCATTTTACTGAGGGCGCTTGCACATTTGTGGAGTTGTCTTTATGACCCGATGCCTCTACCCAATGATAGAAGAATCCTGCCTCCCTCGCCCCGTAAATGTATGTATGTGTGTGAGAGAGAGAAGGTGAGGAAGGACACTCCAGGGCAGATGGCCATGCCATGGTCCCTTCTCTATTCTCCTCTCAGGATTTTGGGCATTCACACACACACACACGCCTGGTATATTTTTCAAGTCATTGAGTGCAGGACTTGAACTGCATGGTCACCCATGTGGGATTCAACCACCGTAACCTTCATGACATTGGCTGGGTTGCTAATGCAATGAATACTATTTGCTTAATGTCCCAAAGATTTTCATTGCTCAGTAAGATGAAGAGCTATCTTTAGACTTATTGAAATCACTTTGCTATTCAGACATTTTGTTTATTTTAGAAATGACATGAGAGACTATTTCATCTATCATATCAATGATAACTTTGGGGACCTTCTGAATATGAAACTAATAGAATGAAAGACATGATGGTAGGTTTATCTAATATATCAGGAACGTGTTACAAGACAGGCACTACAAAGGGGCCTGAATTCTACTTCCCCCCTTACTTGTGCATATAAATAATCCTAGAATAGAAATGATGGAGGTAGAGAAATAGTTTAAAGATGCATTAACTTAATTCTAAAAAGTTTATTGCTATTTAATTAGGTGATTATAAATAAACTTAAATAGCTCATGTTGTTTTTTGAAGCCATAATTACAAATTACTTCAGTTATGCACATATTTGCAATTGATAATCTTATTTCTCTGCATTTCAGAGCTCTGACAAAATTGTGGCTAAAAATGAGAGTTAATAATTTTATTCAAGAGAGGGTAACTCAATTTAGAAGTCAGGTAAGCTTTTTGAAAATATTTAAGTTTATGGGGAAACACCATACATTTAAAAAACAGAAACATACTTTATCCTGCATGTTACAAACTTCCTAATTTGGTCTCCTAACTCTCAGAACATCCTGAAAGGCAAATAGACCTGAAGGTGCCAGCCACGAGGTTCCCTCCTGGGGTTTGTAGCAAGGATGGCACACAGGGCTTTTCCCTGCATGTGATGGTTACAACGACAGCTCCTTTGTCAGTGAAGCATATCCTTCTCCTATTTCATTAGGTCATTGCTTGATTATTCCAGAAGGCATGTACTGAGTCACTTTTCCTTCATGTGTTCCTGGAAGGAATGTCTCAGGAACCTCACTAAATTACATATTAAAATCTTAGTTCTGTGTTAAGGATTGGGTTATAAAGCAGCCCTGTTAGAGTTATTTTCTTTCCTTTTTTTTTTTTTTTTTTTAATTACATTTATGGCTTTTGTAAAACATCCCTCCATATACAGGGTGAGAATGTGGGAAAAGCATGAGGAGATTTAGAGGGCAGAATCATTAAGCATTCCCATGAAAAGGAGAGAAGGAAGGAGTCTTACACCTCTTCATTGGAGTCTTTTGTCAAAGAAACTGAGCTTGCTAAGAGGCTTATCATCAGGGAAGTATCCACACTCAATCCACATTCCTCTCATGATTCCAAAGTTTATCTCTCTATTTTTTTCTTTTTTAGTGTATTTATTTCTTCCATGAGAGAGAAAGAAAGGAAGAGAGAGAGAGAGAGAGAGAGAGAAAGAGAGAGAGAGAGAGAGAGAGAGAGAGAGAGAGAGAGAGAGAGAGAAAGTATGCCCAACAGGGTGTTCATACCACGATCTACCCTCAGCTTCAACCAGCCAGGGTCACAGATCTGTTCTTGCACCCAGGGAGCACAGGGGACCGTGGGACATAACCTGTGATCTTCCCACGTGGCCCCAACATCTCAGAGTGCAGCATCACCACTGTGCTACTATGGTTGGTCCATCTGTCAGTCTAATGAGCCTTCACCTCATGCTTTCTTCATCCCTGTTTACTTTCCTCCTCTAGTTCCATACTTTCCGTGCTTGTCTTTTCTCCTACTTTTCTTTCTCTGGATTGATTTTTCATGACCCTGTGCTACTCCTTCCCAATTTGCTCTGAGGACCCAAATTCAGACATGAAATACAGTTCTTCCATTCCCGACGTCTTCCTCAAGTTCTCCTTTCATATTTACAACTAAACTGAAACTTTCAGTCTCCATTCTGATTTCTTGCCTTTAAATTCTTCTCCTCCACTATTTCCCTTCCTAGTAAAATTCAGGCTGGGAAAATACTGCCTTAGTAATTATTGACCTTGTTCTCTTTTACTTTTCTTACCGTTTACTAGAAAGCATTTAATTTTTTAGATGACAAAAGTCTGTCATGCAAAAAACATTTGTGACTTGTGACTATCACTGATTTAAAATTAGATATAAAGTGAAATATAGACTTAACCATATGACCCAGCATTTGTGCTTCTTGCTATTCACCCAACTGTTATGAAAACATGGCTACGTAAAGGCTTGCATAAGAATATTCATAGAAATTGCACCATAGTCATCAAAAACTGGGAGGAATGAAAATGCTGTTCAAAAGATAAAGGGAGATATATACTGTGGCACATTCTATTGTAGTCTATCATAGAGCCATAAAAAGAAGCGCACTGGGACCACGAGATGGCATAATGGTTATGTCGCTGGACTCCCCCATGGCCAACCACGGTTCACATCCCAGACTCGCTGGCTTGAAACTCACTTCAGGCATGTGCTGCCCAAAATTCCAAGAGGAAAATGAAGGAAAGGGGATTGCAGCATGGCCATCTTCCCTGGCGAGTGATTTTTTGCTTTTAGTCTCTCTGTCTCTTTCTCTGTCTTTCTGGTGAGCACGTGTACCCTACAGCAAAAATCTCTAAAACAACAGCAACAGAAAAGAAGTGCACTATCAAATCAAGTGAAGGTGAAGATGAGTCTTTTTAAAAAAATTTTTTAAAAGATTTTTGCTATAGGGCAAGTGCTCTGACCAGAGATAGAGAAAGTGAGAATTTACCCCCTTACATCCCAGATAACCACGCTGCAGTCCCCTCTCCTCTATTATCCTCTCAGGATTTGGGGTATGCATGCACATATACCGGGCATGAATTTCAAGCTGCTGGTCTGGGACTCAAACCATGGTTGGCCATGTGAGAGTCCAACACTTTAAACATTACACCATCTGCTGGCCCTTTACAACCAAATTTCAGCACATGAGTTATTGTAGGATGCACTCAAACATTAGTAGAAAGTAAATGAATTGTTGGGGTAAAGGTGTATGGGATGCTTGAAAATGGGAATTAGGAAAAGATAATCTGGAGATAATATACTGGCTTATTTGGCTAAAATGGATTAGACAAGCCTATACGTGACACTAAAATAACCTCACCAGGTTTGAATGATAGGGATGGTTAAAATGGTCAATGGCGAGAAGCTTTGATGCTTTGCTATTAAGTTTAGGGGTTTATAACTTAAATGTTTGAAAAATTTTAAATATTTTTTTTCCTTCCTTCCTTGGAGAATAAACGTCTAACTCCTTTCTTTAGTTTTTGTTACTCTGCGAGGTACTTCGATTTGGTACTCAGTGTCCTTTCAGGGCAGGCTCCATAGCCTAGTAGTTAGGCAGGCAGATCCTCATGGCAGACCACAGGGTTTGCGTGTTGGACTCTGTGGCTTGAGAATCATGCTAAGCACATGCTCATGCATGCCCAAAATATGGAGAGAAAGGGAAAATGGAGGAGATGGGGTTGTGGTGTGACTATCTGCCATGGGGGATATTTTCTTTTTTCCCTCTCTCTCTGTCCCAGAAACCCTCTAACAAAAACAACAACAAAAACGAAAGCGATCATTCTCCAGTGCTCGCCAATCTATGATTCATCTGTTGGGGGGGCATAGATACGATGCCACATTTAGCCAGATGGCAGCTGACCATGTGACCAATCAACTATGCACCTCAATTTATAAATAAAAAGACATTTGAGAGGTAATAACTTTCTTTCTTATCCAAAATTGAATATAAGAATATCTTATTTCAAATGAAATTGACATGTGATTTTGGTTTGCAAAGGACCGTATTTGTCATTTTAGATGGCAGCCCCTGATGGCCCACACTGATTCTGGCCCCTAGGGTACATAGCTCTGCATCATTCTCCTCCCTCCAAGCGTGTCGTACCACCCGACTGACTTCTAACGAACAAAAGATGGCCAGCGTGATGGGATGGCACTTTGGAGACTGGGCTTTAAAAGACTGTGCCTTCCACTGATCTCTGTCTCTCCCTCTTCCTCTCCCTCAGCTCTCACACCGGAGGATGCTAGCTGTGTGTTCTGGGTAACCTCCCAGAGATGCTTAAAGTGACAGAGCTGGTGTTACGAGCCCACAGCCAGCTGGGATCTGAAGACTGCCAGCAGCTAGGACAGCGAGCTTGGAAGCACGTGTTCCTGGTCATGCCTCGATGTGACTACAGCCACAGCTGACACCTCAATGGCAGCCTTCAGGGGGAATCTGAGCCAGAGAACCAGCTAAGGTGTGCCAAGAAACCTGGCCACGAAACTGTGAGGCAATACATGTGTGTTGTTTTAAGCCGCTTAATTTGGGATGATTTAATAAGCAGCATTGTATAACCAACCCAGCCATGTACATTTTCTTTTACATTTCATTCAACTTGTCACCAGATGAGTTTTTTGTTTTTTTGTTTGTTGTTTTTTTGCGGGGGTAGGGGGCGGGGAAGAGTGTATGTACTTGCCAGAGAACAATATAGAGAGACCAAGAGAATGAAAGCACAGCCCCGTGGGGTCTGGTCACATCCAGACCATCTCCTTCCCCAGCAGAGGGGGGAGTTTTGAACATGCTATGAGTGAGGAGCCAGGAGCCTCTCATTTCTCCTTCCTGTCTGGATTTTGGGCATTTACATACATGTACCCAGCATGCTTTTCAAGCCATTAGGGCTAGGATTTAAATCTTGGTTGGCCATATAGTATCTGGTTCTGAATGCACAGAGCTTAACCACTGCACTACAGAGCTGGCCCATGTTTTGGCTTTTAAATAAAGACGATAACATTGCAATTCTGTGAAAATACCTTTGTCAAGGTTGAACACATGTTAACAGAATTGCTTCTGTACATAGGATAGTTTTGACACTAGACATAAAGCACGCTACTACTTTTACCTTTGCAGAGTGGGAACTGAAGTATACAACTGTATATCAGAGAAAATTGCTTCACAGTTTCTTAAAAACACATGAGTCCTTCCATTGCATTCCCATGATTCTCCCCTCCTTCCTTCAACTACCATGGACTTGTCAATCATTAATAGAAAATACAAAAGCTGGCTTGAAGCATGGCACAGAAAAAGATTAAAGTTTGGTCTTGCCTACAGACTCCTACATGTGCCTGCATCTTAATTCTATAAGGGGAATTGGCTTCTTTCTTATGTGTTTTGCTGATGGAATAGAAAAGAAAAAAGTGATGGCACTAGATTAAGAGATAAAAGACAATCAGATTTGGGACTGGGGGCATACCATGACAAAATGAAAAAAAAAAAAAAAAAACGTATTGCCAAATACACTCACACACACATACATATACACATACATATATGCATTATATATATTACATATGGAATATATCAGAAAGTTATCATATATAGATGGATTTGATATATATACATTTATGTATATAAATACTAGTAGAATGACAATTGAAGGTGTACAAGGTGATGTAATGGTCTTTGTTGAAGATGATGAAAATGCTAATATCCTGGATTTGATTATCACACATTGCACGCATGCTTTGAGAAACCATATTGCACCACACAAAGATGTACAAGAAGCAAAGGTAAATAAGAAACTACAAACTAAGTAAAATTAAAAAGAGATGACATGATGAAAAAATGACTAAGGGGGAAGTACAAACCAAAGAATGTAGAATCTGAGATAGTTTATCCAACTAAAATGTTCCTGGTTCCTCACTCACATCATGTTCAAAACTTCCCCTCTGCTGGGTTCCCTAGTCTGTACAAATGGGGCCAATTTTCTCTACAGATATTTTCTTCTTTATTCTTTGTTCTAATGCTCGCCATATGCACAGATCAGGCCTCTTCTGGTGTGAGCTCTGTGTGTCTGCCATATGTAATCATACTTGCAACATTTTCAGACCCAATTTAAAGGACGAAATGCATTCTCCCCTGCACTTTGTATTTTTTACACCTTTGGAACTTGGCATATGTTTTCTGCATCAAAATCTGACTGATCTCCTTTTTTTCTCTTTATCTAGTTAATTTGAAAGAAGCATTGCCTTCTCCTTTTATCATTTGGGGCCCTATTCTGAGTTCAGAGAACACAGAAGCGTGGCAGTGTATCAGAAAAATCTCTTTGTAGTACTGCGGGGGCAATCCTGATAGACGGGTGGTGTCTTCCTGGGACAACTGGATTAGATCAGAGAGTTTTCATTGAAGCTTTTCAGCTGACTATCTGTGTGTGGAACCTCTGTTGGACCCAGAACCACACTGCTACAAGTGGCCATTTACTACCGTAGGAAGGACGGTCTGGCACATGTGTGATCTGTCTTAATTTGTAATTCATAGAACTACTAGGAGCAATTGCCCAAAAGCTAAATTGTGTTTCCAGATTTATCCGATGGCTCTCTATGGACATAGGCAACATACCCTATAACAATTTATATCCGCTCCACTGTCACAGAGGAGGGAGGACAAATGCTATGCAGTTAATACAGACCGAGTCTTCCTTCTCCCTCTTTATACCTTCTCCATTTTCTGAGGTCAAATTCCACTCCTTTCACAAATCCCTCTCTGGTTACACCCACATTGATTTGAATTTCTCAAATCTCTCAAAGCATTAATTGCATTTCTCATTTTAGCTCTTAATTATACACTCTGACACAGCCCAAAATACTCTGCCTTCTCTCCTTTGCCTCATACACACATACTTGTTATTAAAGACTCATGGTAAGTGTCACCTCCTCCTTGAAGTCACCCCTGACCACTCCCACTCTCTGCCACCCAAGATAGTAGGAGTTCTCTTGATCTGTGTGTAAGAGAAAGAGATTTTTGCTATGGCACGTGTGCGCTCACCAGAAAGATAGAGACAAGTGAGAAATCACCCTCCCTGGGGGATGGCCATGCTGCAGTCTCTTCTTTTTCATTCTTCTCTTGGAATTTTCAGCGGGCAAGCACATGTGCTTGTGTACTTTAAACCACCAAATCCAGGTCTTGAACCACAGTTGACTAAGTGGGATCCAGCGACATAACCATTACACCATCTTCTGGTCCCCTGAAGCTATTTTCTTATTGTTGAGCATTTAGCTTTTTTGTATGTCTTCAGTTCTGTTTTGTAATATGTTGAATTCTACTGTAATACAGCTTTTAAGTTTTTAAAGTAGAATCCAAAAGATAATTGTGAGAATCAAATGTGAGAATATTTTCCTGTAGTCTCTTCTGTTGCCAAATTTTGCTGTCCAATTGCTACTACTGGTTTGACCTAACAGCAGTTATAAAGACACTATACTCCAATATTATCGTAGATTGTATATCTTAGGATTTGATAACTTAATGAGTGGAAATGGGACCCAGGTTTAAGTTGAGTTTCTAGAAGTTGGTGAGGTTGTCTTTTTTTTTTTTTTTTTTTTTTTAACCTGTGTATTTTTGGTTGTGTTTGCTCTTTGTTAAAGTATCTATTCATGTTCTTTGTCAGTCAACTGAGGACTTTTGTTTCTTATTAAATCTGTTAACTATTCAATTAACAAGTCAAAAATGATTTTTATAGTTCAGTCTAAAAGTGGTCTTTAGCATGTTCAAATTTCATGCGGTCACCAAATCAAAATTTTCCCTTGTGTTTTATACCACACCCTTCTTGTTTTCAGGCATCCTTACAACTTCCCGAGCTGTATTCCACTATTTGTTAATCCATTAGAAATTATTTTAGAGCATGGTGAGAAACAGCTCAAAAATGTTACCATTATAGATGTTATCATTCTGTTCAATTTCTCACCAGTTGTCTTTTTCATTTTCTTATACTGAGTTGCAGCTTTGGACCAATTTGAATGTATTTGTCAATATTAAAACTGAATATTAGGGGGTTAGCAGGTGGCATGGTGGTTGAGGCACTGGACTCCTACATGACTGACTACAGTTCAAATTCTGGATCTGGTGGCTTGAAAAATCACCCTGGGTGCATGTGTGTGGTGCCCAAACCCCTGAGAAGAGAATGGAGGAGAAGGGATTGCAGTCTGTCTCTTCCCACTGGGGGAGGGGGGGGTGTAATTTCTTACTTTCCCTCTCTGTGTCTCTTTATGTCTCTCTCCAGCAAGCACCCATACCCCATGGCAAAAACCTAAAAAAAAAAAGAACAGCCAAAAATGAACAAAGAAAACCCGAATATTAGATATTTTTAGAAATGGTGTTTTGCTAGATAAAATCATAAGTAATTTCTTCAGGAAATGATGTGTCAGAAATTACAGTGATAGGTATTGTGAATGAATGAACAAGTGAATAGATAAGAAAAAAAGAAATTATTAGCATTTATGGGACAACTTTTTTGAAATGTATGTTGCTGTAAAAAATTATTGCATTTAAACTCTGAGATAACTATGAAACTGCTAAATTTGTGGTAATTTTATATATAAATTTTCATCAGTGAAGGAGATATAGGAAAATAGAGAGACAGCACACCCAAAAGGATTTTTTTTTTTCTTTTCTTTTTTTGGAGAGGTTTTTGCTATAGGGCGCGTGCGCTTGCCAGACAGAGAGAGAGAGACAGAGAGACAGAAAGCAGGAAATCACCCCCCAGGGGGGATGGCCACACCACAATCCCTTCTCCTCCATTCTCCTCTCGGGATCTTGGGCACGCACGCACACGCGCCCGGCGTGAGTTTAAGCCACCGGGTCCGGGACTCGAACCGCGGTCGACTACGTGGGAGTCCAGCGACATAGCCATTACGCTAACTGCTGGTCCCAAGGATTTTGATGCCCTTCCCCCCAGCTTTACCAGCTCTGGATCACAGGCCCCCATGTGCCCAGCATATTCAGGGAGGTCCGAGTGGGACCAGGAACCTTCCCATGTGGGTCAGGCTCACGGAGCAGCTATGTTGCCACCTGTGGTAATCTGTGACTCAAGAGTAGCCGTATATTAGTTTTCTATCTTTTCAATTTGTTTGCGGGTATTTCATTTGGACAAAAAAAAAAAAAAAAAAAAAAAAGGCAACTTCCTAAACAATGATGTATCAATGTTTGTATCTGAATTTTTGCTTTGTGTAATCTTGATTTTAAGTTAAAACAACAAAGTTATAGACACTAAGGGTAGTTTCATCTATATTTTCACCATCTATAGGTAACAGAAATTACAGAATGTTAAAAATTTCTGTTCCATTTCTTTCCCCAAATCAACTTAAGAAACCAAACTACTATAAATAAGACATTCTTAAAATAACTAAAAATATATATTTTTTTATCAGGTATTTTGTACTGACTCTTATATCTGATTACAGTTTTGAGGTTAAAAAGAAAATGTACTTTGTCCCGGCAGGTGGCATAGTGGATATGATGTGGGTCTTCCACATGGCCGATCACGGTTTGAGTCTTGGCCTTGGTGGCTTGCTTTCTCAGTTTCTCTCTCTGTCTTTCTCTCTTATCTTTCTCTGGTCAAATTGAAAAAAAAATAGTAACAAAAAATAAATAAAATTAAGGAAAAAAAGGAAATGTACTCAATAACAAAATAAATATTTTGAATTACTGTTTGATTTTAAATATAATAATTACTATAAGTATTGAACTATAGTAAGTATTTTAAATATCAAAGCCAAATATCCCTCAATATAACTACCAATACAAGGGTATATTTTATAAGAAGAAATGTCATTTTATGGTGTATCGTATATATAATTTGATACATATATGTTTAGCATCCATAATATTTTCAGAAATCTAAACGATGGCTTTCTCCCTGATTTTGATGGCTCATCCCCACCAGAATTCCTACCTCTGAATTTGACAAGCTTTATTCATTTATGCGAATCTTGCAGCTTCTATTATGCCCTGCAGCCAGCAACTGTAGCCATTATGTGGTTCCGCACTTTCCCTGTAATTATTTCTCAAGTCTTTTCCAAAGTACTTCATAAAACATTTTTAATGCCGCTATATAGGAGCAGATATAAATTAATTCCATTTTCAAAGGCTTTTAAGAAATGTAGCTTTATTTTAGGTTGCAGTTAATTTTGTGTTGCTACTTTTATCAGGGACATAAAATACAGTTTCTTTTTGTTGCGGATAAGGGTTTCAATGTTGCCATCTAGGAAAACATTGCAGGAAGGGAAAGCTTTTTTCCTTCCTTTATCTTTCTCTTTTGGCATGAGGAGGGGTGAAAAAGCAATCAACACTCCCTCTCCCATATGCTCTAACTTTCATGTCTGTTTTCTCATCGTCTATTCCAAAAACATGATTAATGAAAGCTCTCTGTAATCCCCAATATCTTGGAAACTGGCCAATGCTTGCTCTTTGGAGGCTATACTGGAAATAAATAACAATAAAAACAGGGTGTTTCAGGCTTGTGATGTCTTTAAAGCAACTATCACTGTGATCTTTGTACCACTGCTGCGGAAAAGAGGACATTTCACATTTCTGGCATTGTTAATGACAACACAGCAACTGAAAGAAAGCACGAATTTCTAGGAGTAGCATTAGGATACAGGACTCCTGCTGAGCTCTCCAGTTCCTCGCTCTGCACAGCTGCCTTCTCAGCTGGGGGTTTGTAATCAGCACTGTGAGAAAAGACAGAAATGACCATGATGCATTTTCCTCACTATGAGAAGGTATGTTCAATGAACGTTTCAGCCTCTGGTTTCCAAATGACTTATTCCTGTCTTTTGTTTGCTTGTATGTTTTGGTTTGGATCTTTTTTTTTTTTAATTTCTTTTTAGTTCATGGAATAAATATCTTAACTGAAAATATCTTGTGCTCATACTTATGTAAGAACGGTACTGCACTCTTCACGCTGAAACTAAAATCAGTTAAGAGCAGAGTATGCATTCATACAGCATACTCACGTAGCTCGTGCTCACAAAGCTAAGCTTGCATGGAACTTAGGAAAAATTCCACAACTGGAAGAACAGAACCTACTTTAAAAGTCTTTCTATAAAGGTAGCTTTGACTTGTTGGAAATTCATATATTTGCCTTATTTGCTGCTCTGTTGTAAGATTCTGTATACTCTGATGTTAATGGTGAACTCAAGTTTAAGGCTGATTTGAGAAGTAATTAAAAAATAGTTGATTTCAACAAAGCAATGCTTTTCATTTTCCAGCCATACACAGTCATATTCTTTCTACTTTTGTTACAGATTGAATTTGGATTACATAGATAGATATGAATAAAGGACCATGACTTTATCGTCATATTCTTCATAGGGTTCTTTTGTGTGCTTCTTAAAAGAAAAATCCACCTGGGATTTTAAAAGTATTTTTAGAATGTCTTCAGGAATAATTTATTTTGCTGGTTAAGAATGATCTGAAAAAAAGTGTTTCATGATCCTTGTTTGTGTGTGTGTGAGTGCATGCTTAACTGTAACTTGAGTCTTATGAATTTCTTCCAAGATTTTCGTTAGCCTTCTGGTTGGAAAGCTAAATGATTGTGACTTTGAACACTTTTCTTAGGAATGAAGTCTGGACTGAATGTTCATTTAAAATGTGTTGATTTCGTTTTACTTTAATGATGAGAACTAAAATAGCAATTACTACCACTTCATTATGTACTCCATATAAAATCTGATTACCAATTAATTTTATAAACATTTATTATGTGTCAGGCTTTAGCCTTGGCAATGGAGACAGAAAGATGAGCATGTAATCTCACTCTGAAGACATACAGTCTAAGCCTTTTGATCAAGGAGCTATTTTCTGAAGAAGGATCTGATGTTCAACTGTGTTGCTGTATAGTTCCTATTGTATAGCTTAAAAGAGCTTATTGAATTCCACCTTGAAGTAGAATAATATTTGCCTAGAAAGCATTTGGTTTAGAATGGATTAATTTTAACCTACTTAAGGCAATAACTGTTTATTGAATGATTATTTTGTCCCAGACACTGTTGTATATACTAGGCATCTTGCGGTGCAGAAGACAAACAGCCTCAACCTTGTGAAGCTTACATTCTAGCTAGGAGTTAGGGAGGAAGAGATAGTGTGCATTTTCACTATTGTTTCTGACAGGATAAAGGGACAAAGGTGCCCTAGAAATGGAAGCTTGCTGACTTGATACAATGGCAATTCAAATGGCCTGCTTAGCTGTCATGTTGTATGATGCTGGCCTCCTCCCCCAAAAGAAGGAGCATCTATAAATATTTATAAGCACATTAGGAATAATTTCAAAGTCAAACAACATCAGCTTGTAATAGTATAGTCCTTCCAGATTCGATGTTAAGAAGAGTGTGAAAAAACTACATCATTCACACAGTGTAGTGATTTTTGAACTTTGGACATTAGAAGTGGTTAGTTTCTTAGCCGTGGTTTACCTGGCCTTCTTCCTTGACCTGTCAATTGAGAAAACATCCAGGTGCTTAATGCCTACTGGAACTTGCCCACTCTCTGTTGGTCTGCTTTGGCTACTAGTGCGCATGCTTCGGAGATTACACCATGAAGAACAGGAAAACATTTAGATGTGGTGTATATGATCTCTCTTTCTTATTTTGACTACTTTGTTTTCGTATTTTAGGATTGTAGTGGAGGGAGCAGCAGATGGTATAATGGTTACATCACTGGACTCCCATGTAGTCAACTGAGGTTTGAGTCTTGGATCCGGCAGCTTAAAACCCAAAACTCACACCGGGTACATGTGTGTGTTTGTGTGTATGTGGTGTGTGCCCAAAATCCCTGGAGGAAAACAGAGGAGAAAGGATTGCAGCATTGCACCCTGGGGGGTGATTTCTCGCTTTCTGTCTCTCTGTCTCTCTGAGAAGCACACATGACCTATAGCAAAATTCTCTCAAAAAATAAAAAAATAAAAAAAGAAGATTGCAGTAAAATACATTTTTTCTATCTTGTTTCTGAACCTTTTACATGTTGTTTTCTGTGTTTTTTAAATTAATTTCTATTTTATCCATCTATTTATCATCTATCATCTATTTATCTATACATCTACCTATTTATTTTTTATTGCCAGAGAGCATGTACATTTGTAAGAGAGAGAGATGAGAGAGAGAGAGAATTCCCCACTGGGGCTTGGTCCTGCCACCGTCTTTTTTCCTCTAGGCCTCCATCTTGTCAGGATTTGGGGTACATGTGCATTTGTGCCTGGTCTATTTTCTAGTCACTAGGCTAGGATTGAACTACAGTTGGCCGTGTGGATCTGGCTCCTTATGTACAGAACTGAACCGCTGCACTACAGGGCCAGCTCCCATCTATCTGCCTACTGAGCATAAACCCATCTATCAACGATTCATGTATCTTCAAATAAGCATCTGCTCTTTTCAGCTCATCCCAGATATTTCAAGTCCCTTTCGTCACAATCACTGCCACTATACGAGTTGAAAAGCCTAAATTCTCATGTTCCTAGTCTCTCTTGCAGTGGAAGTGGCCAGGTACCGCAGCTCTGGGCCCTGAGATGTGAGC
This sequence comes from Tupaia tana, assembly GCA_026018925.1. NCBI lineage: Eukaryota > Metazoa > Chordata > Mammalia > Scandentia > Tupaiidae > Tupaia > Tupaia tana. The sequence goes on from JAKSZU010000006.1 coordinate 14,911,305, forward strand.
GCCAACTCGCTAACAGTTCTATTGAAGAGAGTGCTCCACCATGTAAAGGCATGCTAGAAAGCACTACCTGAGGTAAAGGCTGGCATGGCACCTTCTCCCTTCTTTCCTGAAGGTAGACTGAGGTGCTGAGAGCTGTTGCCACTGTCTTGTGGTTATGGAGAGAAAAGCCTGAGAATCCTTAAGAGAATTTCAGAAATTCCAGCCCTGACATGGTCAAACCACTGAACCAAGGCTAGCTACCTCCTTCAAAACTACTTACGAGGTCATATACATTATCCAATATTTATTAAGTCAGTCCAAATGAAGTCTGCTGTTATTTTCAGCTGGAAGCACTTCCAATTGATACCATGTATATGCATGCATGAACAATGAGTGGTTATTGAGAGCTGAATGTAATTTATTAAAGTAAAACACTTAACCATAAAGGCAAAATGTCTTTCTTGTCTGGTAGAAACTTATGGTGAACATTTTACATAGTTGACAAGTAAGAATCAAAGGAATCTCTGATACTATTTCAAGGTCTGCAACTAACCTGCAGGAGTATTTTTCTTGCCATTTCTTGGTGATTGTTTTCTCATACATGAAATAAGGGATTGCATTATTCCTTAGCCCTATTACAGGTATAAATTTCCAAGTTTATTAGAATAAAATATATTTTAAATCTACAGATTTATAAATCTATCTTTCAAGTGATTTTTTTTCCAGAGGAGGGAAAAATCTATATATTTTAAAAGGGCTTTTTATCCATTTTTCTTTTTTTCTTCATTTTTATTTACATTTAATAATTTTAGATTTTCACAGCATGTGATATGAGATATGGGTTCTCAAAGCATAAAATGCACAAGCATTAACTATCAAACAAGTCAAAGATATTATGGTATGCAATGCCTTTCCATTCTTGTGGCTATTAAATATTCCCTTTTCCCCTTGAGTTTTGCCCTTCCAACCCTCAACTATCCACTCGCTCCTATATAGTCTTTTTTTTTTTTTTTTTTCACTTTCCTATTTGTAGTTTACGAATATTTTGTATAGGTAAGAAGCCACTGTACTTTTCCTGTTCACGCTTAGGACTCAGTAGTTCTATAAATAGAGCTGAATGGGGGTCAGTCTGTGGCCTGGCAGTTCAGGTGGCTGGATCCCACGTGGCCGACTCGTGTTTGAGTCCTGCGCCCGGTGTCTTGACTCCAGGCACATGTGTGTGCTTGCCCAAAACACCAAAAGGCGGAGAAATGGGAGAGAAGGGATTGCAGTGTGGGGGACGCTTTCTCACTTTCCTTTTCTCTCTTTCTGTCTCTCTCCTATGAGTGCACATACCCTCTAGCAAATTAAAAAAAAGGGCCGAAACATAAAAACCAAAATACTGGGCTGTGAGTTTGAGCCTTTTGAAATGCCATGATCTACTCTAAAAAATTTAATTTATTTAGTTATTTACCTACTGTAATTGCCATAAGCACAATATCTAGAGTCATCTTTTAGACAGAATTTTTCCCAATACAACTCTATATAACCCCGATAATTTTCTCTCCTTTTATGAACAGAAATCCAGGCAAACTTATTCCATTAATATGATGATGTATCATTTTTTATTTTTTAAGAATGAGATTTTTGCTATAGGGCACGTGCGCTCACCAGAAAGACATAGGACAGAAAGTGAGAAATCATTCTCCATGGGGGATGGTCACACTGCAGTCCATTTTCTAGTCTCCACTCAGGATTTTGGGCACATATGCACATTTGCCCAGAGTGTTTTCAGTTGCTGGGTCCAGAACTTGAACAATGGTCGACTCCATGGGTATCCAGCAACATAATCATTACACCATCTCCTGGTCTCAATATGTCTGACACACTTGGTTTCCCAGGTTTTGGGATAGGATTGTGCAACTTTATAAAACTGATGTTGTTTCATTGCTGGTAAGAACAAATATTTTCAAATTGGTCTTGAGAAGCATAAAGTACGATAAAATGTTGCTACTCTGTTTAAAGAATATGAACAAATGTTAAGTTACAGGAGAATTGAGCATAAGCAACATTAATTTCAAGGTCTACTATATGTTTCCATCTCTTCTTGCCAGAGTACAAGCTTATTATGTATGGAGAACAAGTGCTGGTTGCCTCAACAAAGCCTTTTTGTGGCCATGAAATGTCGTTGCTTAATTCCAATCTAACTTGGTTAATGTTAGATACTGAGATGTGCAAAGAAATCATTACTGGAACAGAATAAGCAAAACAGAATACACAGAAAGGAGAAAATTGACAGCAAGTAAAGAAATTTAACACAGAGCATGAAAAAAGTAGAAAGGAAAAAGAATGGTGTGTATGTGTATGTGTGCACACACATGTGCACATAGGCAGAAATGTGGGATAAATAGCGAGGGAGAAGGAAAATGTATCAATATAGAGGTTGTGTCCTTTTCATAAATAAGGAAAATATCGCTAGATAATTACCATTATCTCTTATTTTCCAGAGTAATGTGCAGTCCATGAACTGGAGAGCCGATTGGTACTTAAAAGTGAGGGGGTTCTTGCTTCCTCTGAAGCAAAATAGCATCTCTGGGTGGTAGTTAAACACAAAACAAACAGAGATGCATTTTCTCTACATGCTGGGAGCAGCCATCCCTGTTGCCAAGGAAACATCCTCACTCTACAAGGGTCACCTTTGGAAACAATTGCAAGACTTCAAAAGCAGATCAACAGAGAAACGCCAGGACCTGAACTTCCTGGCTAATGGTGCCTCCTATTTTAAATGTCATTTTTCAACAAAGACTTGCTTATGTGATTACTATGTAGCGAGCAGTATCAAGGCAAAACTGAATGCGTTATAGGCTGAGCTCCATATTTTTCAAGCTCTGTTCTTGGAAGCCTGTTTCTTTGGTGGTGATACCTTGAGTGTGGTAATGTGTGGTGTCAGCAGCCTGGAGCTGTCTGACATCCATTAGGGTTTATTTATTTATTTATTTATTTATTCATTTAGTTTTAGTTTGCTGGAACATGCATGTGCTTGTTGGGTAGTAGCAGGGAGAGAGATAATTCCCTTAGGGAGGATGGCCACACAGCAATCTCCCTTCTCTTCCATTCTCCTCTTGGCCTTTTGGGCACACATGCACTAGCGCTCAGCAAGATTTTCAAGCCACCAGTTCAGGATACGAACCACACAACTGGTCATGTGGGATCCAGCACCTTAACCTCCGTGCCACTTGCTGGCCCTCCATTAGGATTTATTTTTGTTATTTTAACTTTATTTATTTATTTATTTATTTGTTTGACCCAAGAGGGACAGAGTGAGAGAGAGAAAGGGAAAATGAGAAAACAGGTCACCAGGTCTAGGACTCAAACTGTGGTCAGTCATGTGGGAGTCCAGCACCCTTAACCACTATGCCACCTGCTGGCCTTCCATTAGGGTTTAAAAAGAGACACTCCACTTAGGACTTCATTTGATGAAAAGGTTCCATTCATTAAAGACATCCCGATTCCTTACTCGTACAAACCTACTTCATTGTACCTTGTAAGTTGGTGAGATTTTAATTTTAATTACTAAAAGTGTTGCATATTAAGATAATGCAGTTTGTGTCAATAAACAGAATTTTATTTCTTCATTCTTTTATCGAATATTTATGTCTTCCTACTATGTGCCAGGTACTACTCTCAGGATGGGAAGTGGATAGAACACAGAACCTACATTTAAGGTCCAGGAAATTCACCCTGAAAAAGGAAGCAACTATGGATACAAGCAATACGATCACCTGCAGAAGGAGCCCATGAGATGTTCATTATTCTTCCCAGGGAGGTGAGGAAAGACTTTGGGGGAGATAAAATACCCGATATTAGCCCTGATGGATGCGTTGAGTAGAGTCCAATCCTGGAAAGGCTTCCTGAGACAGAGACAGCCACATGTGCAAACTGCACAGGTGTGAAGAGCGGGTTTCATGTGGACTCTGTAGACTGCAGTACAGGATGTATTTGAGGATGTGTCTGGAGATGAGGTCAGAAAATGGAACTGGGCCCTGATCATTAAAGTCCTTGTGTAGTATGAAAAAAGTGTGTATACTTTACTGCTAGGTTTACATGCATTTTCCTTTATAATTTTAGATTTGACTAATGGGATTATTTAATGCTATAATAAGTAGAGTTTTAAGGGGCTTGGCATTCTTCTTCTTTTCCTCTTTGATAATCCAAAATTATGTGCTTTTAGATGGCTTAAGTAATAGGAATTTCTGTGACTATTTATCACCTAAAGCAAGAATTGTGAAATCTAGCAAGAGTGTCCTGCCATTTTTATTTATTAAAAGACTAATAATGAATTTTATAATAGGGCATTAGGATAATCTCTACTTTCAAAGTAACGAGTAGAATTAAACTGAAATCGCATGCTTCCCTCCCTTTTTTTTTTTTTTTTTTGGTCAGGAAATTCAAAAGTGACAAATGCAGACATGTCTTTTGTGTGTTACAGTTTTATAAGACGTACAGAAACATACCCCATTAACTCTTCCTTTATAAGGGACAAGAATGAAACTTGGTGTGGAAGAAAATGTGGAGGGTGCCCATGTTTGAGGGCCAAAGCTTTGGCATCATCTAAGTTAGCCACCTGTGCTAGTCTGCGTTTGCTGAATAAATTAGATGCTCTTGGGAGAGCCTGTGCAGCTGACTGGTCTGCCTTGTTACCTAGGCAACCATTTTTCTCTCTGCTCTATGACTCTGAAAGGATTCATAACCAGTTAGTGCTCCTCTGGGCAAGAACGGGGAACATTTCTTCCCTTTATTTGTTCTTTTCTTTTTCTTTTTCCAGTCTCTGTTTAAAATAATGAGATTAGTGGCAATTAATACACACTCTTATCATATTTGTTTATTAAGACAATATATTTTCCAGAGGATTAAAAAACTTAGGTTCAACCTTAATGGCTTGTATGTAACAACTAAATGGAAGGGCATACATGATGATGAATAAAAACTGAAAAATATTTTCAATCTCAAATGTTTTAAAAAACTTGAAAATATTTCTAAAGTGATTTGTCTAAGACAATAGGTGTAAAAACACATTCTCGGAATCCAGTCCAAAGAAAGTGAATGAAAAGCCATTTTCATAAATTATTCCAGCTATTATCTCCGTCAGGGTTTCCTCACTCTGCAGAGACAATGGAACAAGGAAGGACAACGATTTAGCAAAGGATTTATCAGGTCCATCAAACCAAAGGTGGAGGGCCTAAGTAATCATTTTCTGCATGCCAGAGGGCCAGGGGAATTGTGGAGAGATGGCTGACCCCACATTATGGTAACACCATTTAAAATCAATGCAGGCTTTCATTTAGACCCATGTGACATTTAGACCTGGCATATTCGTTTTCTTCTGTTCTTTCTTTCTTTCTTTAGTTTTTAAATCTCTATGTGTTGTCTTTCACTTCTTTTATATGCTGTCCCTTTCTATTCCAAATCTTCTTGCATGAAACAAACAAACAAAAACAATAGGCCTCCCACACAGGAAAGTTTCTCAAGTATTTACCTTGCCCAGCCCAGGGAATTTAACATGTTATCTTATTTGCTGCATTTCTCACATTAACTTGATGAGATAGGGATCAATGATTACATTTTACAATGGAAACTCTGGATTACAGACTTTTCCAAAGGTAGTAGGATTGGTATTCAGATCAGGATCTAGGTCATTTCAAAACCATGTTTTGTCAGGATGCTATGGTGTCTCTAAAGTTCTGCAATAATATTAGTAAGAGAGAGCCTCCCCAGACACTGGAAGAGTGGAGAGAGAAACAAACAAACAAACAGGCAGATGGAATCTGGAAACAGAAATTCAGCCTTCAGGAAGGCTTCCTGTTTTTTTATTCTGTTTTGTTTGGTTGTTGTTTTTGTTTATTGGTTTGTTTTCCACAAGGAGAATGCCGCTCCAGCCTATGCCAAATTTACTACAATGCTGAGGCTTTGGAAGGCATGCTTTACCAGGAATTTCACGATAACGCGGTGACTCCTTCGATCCTTCCTTATGACTTTCCTATAATATTAGAGAACCTGGCCAAAATGGAACCCTGGGACGAGATGGTGGGACAGGAGTAAAACACGATGCTCTGCGAGGCTGGCCCACGTGAGGCGCTCTTGCGTTTCTGTCTGGAGATCTCCCTGAGATCTCTTTGGAGATGGCAGGCACCCTCATGCCCAAGGTCTGGGGTTGGCTGAGGCTGGAATAAAGCATGGCATCGAGAGCCTGTGGGAGTGCTGTCTCTCTCTATCTTTTCCTTTCTCTCTCTTTTCATCTCTCTCCTTCAAGAACTAAACAATAAAAAAAACTATACAATAAATAAATAAAATAAATTGACCTTAACTCCTGCCTTGTAACTATCTCCCTTGTTGCTCGCAATTAATGAGAAGATATGATCTGCTGTTACACATAGTAGGACTATGAGAACCTCTGTGACAGGTTAGGCTCATGTTTGAGTGTGAACAAACCTAAGTGTAATTAAATTTATATTATTTTTAAAATCTACAATTCTTTGTGTGCAACAAAGCAGTGGAAATATTTTATTTGATGGAAAGGCTAAGAGATCTTGTTTCTTTACACAGTACATTGTGACTGATCCCTGATTTGGCTAGAGATAAACAGTTCACTAGATGGTCATAATAATATAGGAAGAACAGAAAGATATTATTCTCCTGGAACATGGGAATTTGGCAAAAGAAAAATATGTGTACTTTTCTGAAAAAAATTCCTTTTTTTCCTTCTGTTTTTATTATTAGTGTGACATCTGAAATTTTCTTGGAAGACCATGGCAATTATTTGCAATATGATAAAAATGTTACACAGGGCATTCTATTTGCATTTCTAGAAACACTTTTATTTTATCATTTTATTTTTTAGCCATGGGGTGCATGCACTTGCTGGAGAGACAGACAGAGACAGAGAGAAATCATACCCTTAGGGGATGGCCATGCCACAAGTCCTTCTCCTCCATTCTCCTCTCAGGATTTTGGGCACACATGCTCTGGATTTGGGACTCGAACCATGGTCGACTGCGTGGGAGTCTAGTGACATAAATGTTATGCCATCTTCTGGTCCTGAAACATCTTTATTTTAATATATTTGATTTTACTTTTCTCTTCCACAGTTGTTTAGATTAGTTCATTCAATGTACTTTGAGGAAACACACATATTTGTCCTGTACCAATCACTCCAAAGTTCTGGACACCCAGATGAACATGCAGTTCCTTCTTCCATGAGCTCAGCTTTGTAGGACAAATCTGCAAGGCAGTGAGTTGTTTCAGGAGACTAAGTGCTTTCATGACGTCTAACCAACTTGTGGATTAGGGGACATATTAGAGTATGTTTTCAAACAAAGAGATACTAGAATGTGCTTTCAAACAGATCGTCCTAGTACCTACACACACTCAACCTGAATCATCCCCAATGCCTTCTACTGTTGACAATTGTCCTTATGTCTTGCTTTCCTGTTTTTCTCTCCTGTTTTCACCCTAGTCATTGTACGTGTCACAGAATGTACTTTCTCAGTTATAAACTTGATTTCGTGCAGTTCTGGTTTTCCTCTCTGCCTATGCTACATTGGTCAACTTGAACAATGACTCTTCCTGAGATGGCTTTCTTTGTTATCATTCTGTGACTACTTGTCTCACTGGGATGATTCTGGTCTATTCCTTTCAGCAATACATTTTAATTACTTACCTGCTAGAAATAAAACATTTAAGCTATTGTCTTGTCCATTAACTCCAGGTGGCTATGTGTATAGGAAGCATTCCTTCCCATGGGACTCTGAAGCAGACAGTGCTTGTATTGCAGGTTCACCAAAATCATACCCTGCCCTCATCCAAAGGCTACTCCTCACTGGTGCGTGCCCATCTCTGTCGAGTATTTCTGCAATGTCTATGATCAGACTGCATGATGCCATATGAAGGCCAAAATACCAACCAGGAGAGCAGTGGCTTACAGCCCTGAAGGTCTGTAGGTACCTTCCAACAGCATTGGAAATGGATACTTTCCTGGGATCAGGATTTATTTCATTGTTGTAAATCTAAATTCTAATCTTCCCTCTTTTTTACACCAAAGAAATCAGATTGACTTTATAGATCTCCAACTTAGTTTGTTTCCAAATAATCTGGAGACATTGGTGTACTCAAGTTGTAAAGGAAATTTGGTGATGGATTCTGGGAAGTCCTAACTAGACTTTCAGAAGGAAGACAACCATGGCTGTTCTGGGAAGCAGGAACGCACCGGGGCATTGACATGATGTACTCAGCTCACACTGCTTTTGGCTTCTGGCTGTCCCTGCTCTACTTTATCATTTCCTAAGGCAGAGAATTCGGGTCTAGCGTAGGTCAAATGTTTCTCCACTTGACTCAACCAAGCATGACCAAAGAGACAAATGGAATTGGCCACTGAGAGAATCATTATGAATGCTTCAGCCATCCCAGTTTGTATTGCTGCAGTTACATGGATCTTTTGTTCATTTACTTGAAAAGGTCCATTTTCCAAATACACGTGTGTGGCCAGCAGGATCTCTCAATTAATGGTCCAAGGTTGAACTTCTGTCCTTTTTCTTCCCAACTTTATTTCTCCTTCCTTTCAACTATCCTGAAGACAATAACCTCTCCTATTTCTTTCCTTCCCTTTACTTTTCCTTATGGGTAATATTGTTTTTGCATGAACTTCCATAAGAACTCACTGATCTTGGTATTCTTGATAATGATTCTGTTCCTCTACCTAATTGTATGACCTACTAGTGGCTCTTCTACTATAGAATTATCTCCTGTGCAGAGAACTCCTATTTAATTTTTCAGTGACTCTGGAGTAAAATATTGAGAAGTTGAATCTTGAAAGGAGAAGGCATGGAAGCATGAAGAAATACATTTAGACAGAGAGATTTTTGTTATAGGACACATGTGCTTGCCAGAGAGACAGACAGGAAGTGAGAAATCACCTCCAAGTGGGATGACCATGCTGCAATCCTTTCTCTTCCATTCATCTCTCAGGATTTGGGGCATGCATGCACACATGCCTGGGGTGTTTTAAGCCACTGGTTGCAAGATTCGAGCCGTGGTTGACTACGTGAGAGTCCAGCGACATAATCATTATGACATCTGCTGGTCTCAGGATAACTGAATCTTGAAAGGTAAGAAAAAATTGTGGGAAATTTGAAATCAAGAAGGATTTCATGAAGACTTCTAAATAGAGGAATCAATAGCATGAGCTATGCGTATCAGGAGAAAGGCTGGGTTGGTGTAAGACTTGGAGGTCATTTAAAGCTTTTAAAATAATGTAAAGAAATATAAATTGAGTTGAAACCAAGATATGGGCAGTGGGGGTAAAAAAGGGAACAAGGATGTGAAATGTTTAGAAGGCAGAGTTTATAAAACTTTGTAGAGCAGAGAGGGAGAGAGTGTTGGGCTTTTTATTTGGAGATGATGCTTGTCATCAACCAAGAAAAGAACATGCAGAGGGGTAAAGTGTGTGCTTGTGTGTGATGGTGGGAATAGGCAATACTTTTACTTTGGTTTAAAGTGAGTTTTAAGAGTGTGGAGGCCATTTAATTGGAAATGTCCAAGGGGCAGATTTGAACTCAGGAAGAGATCTTGGTTTGAATCCTCAACTTGGTAGACAAAGATAAAGTAAAGTAGATGAGACTGAGTATGAAGTATATTTTTCAGTAACAGTGCAAAAAAATAAAAGAACAGAACTCTAGGAAAAATGGTTTTTATGTAGTGAGGACAAGAGATAAACTAGCAAAGCGCTGAAACAAAAATTCAGAGTCTGCAGTTAACTTTTAACTTGCAGGGGAGAATTATGATTTGGAAGCAAAGGAGGAAAAGAGTTCTGCAAGGAGGCCATAATTAACTGGATTAAATATTATAGTGAGACATTTTATGATAAGGTGTAATTTATGTAGATAGAGTGATTACCAGATGATCCTCTGAGTACCTAAACCTTAGAAAGTACTTAAATATTTAGCTTCTCCCCTGGAATATAGATGATCCCCTGGCCAAAACAGAAAGCTTTCATTTTCCTATGAAATTCTTTTTTTTTTCCTCACCTCTCTTTTTTTTTAACTGACAAATAAAAATTGCATATCTTTATGACGTACAACATGATTTGATAAATATAAATTGTGAAATGGCTACATCAAACTAGTTAACATAAGCATTATCTCTGTGTGTGTGTGTGCAGCATGAGCGTGGGGTAAAAATTTTATAATCTACTGTATCAGTAATTTTCAAAAATTTCCTAGAGGATATGAAGTTTCCTATCAAAATGGATTCCTCTTTCACCCTTGCTTTAATTCTACTTTTCAAAAAAGATCTAATCCTCTTTCAAATGTGCCAACAATGTTTGCCTTGATACTGTCTTTTTATGTTCAGTAGGCAAACTGTACATGTGGGCCTAGAACTCAATTGATAATTGATTCTGTAACCTGGACAATCAGGAAATAAGATTCCCCCCAACATGTTGGGGCTAATAGTACAAATCCATTCAAAAGGCAGATTTCCTGGATGGGGCATGACCAGATTCTATGACTTAATTTCCAGTTCCCAAAGTCAACTCGCACATTAAGTAATGGCATTTTGTTGAGAGAACACACACAATATGGACAACGTTTCTGTTCCATTTTCAGTTTCTGATATAGAGACTTATCTGCTGTAAAATGAACTGTGTTACATTGATTACGATCACTCAGGGACATATTATATTACAACAAATGGTTGAGGCAGTTCCAAGGCTATTGTATTTCATGGTTTCTGCCTTCTTCCATAGGGCCCAAGGCCTGGAAATCTCTAGTTCCACTTCTATATCAAAAATTTAATCATGAAGATTCTTTTGTGATCAATTCTTTCTCACTTCATCACAAGCATTTGAGTTACTTAAGGTCACAGAATCTTTGTAAATGATCTTAGTATTCTACACACTCCCACCCTGCTAAGGCATTTATTTAGAATTCAAGAGATACTGAATGAATTAACCAACTGTGAGTCATACTTCTGAGAAGGAATGCAGACATATCAAAGGTATAATAAATTCCTAAGCTTTTTCCAATTTTATTGCCCCCCAAATTTATTCAGGCTACCTCTATTCTCTTTTATGCCTTAGCTTTTTGAAGTGACATAGAAAGGATAAATGGTAAACTGGCTGAATCCTTATGACATAAATCTATTTCACAACCAAGAAATTTAGCACTACTCAAGAATGCATCTGAGGTCACATGTTTCAATGACATCATTCTGTCTTTTATCTTGGGATTGTTCTGGTTCCTTGGTCATGGTCCCACCATTCCCTTTTGCTGATGCATTCCCTTTCTAAAAGATTTGATTTCCTCTCCCGTTTTGCAGTGACCCTGTCGAGGGCACTAGTTGATGATGTGCTCTTTGGAGCATTGTCTGGGGATGTTAGGAAAAAGCATTGTCTGCAGTATCTAGAAAGCATGCCAAGTACTCCCCTCAATAAACTGAGTTTAGGATCATTTTCAAGCAAAAAGAGTAAAGATGAGCACTATTCTCATGTTCTCATCTTTAAATTAGGATCACGTATCCATCTGAAGGGATATATTCACATTGGGATCCTGGACCAGAAGTAGACAAAAATATTGACTGTTGAGTTTACTTTTTTCTTTATGCCTCCAATGGGATAACATTCACTGGAATACTTATATTTGAAATAGACGCCTGTCTTCAGTCCAATAACAATTACAAAATGATATCTTCTCTTCATCTGGAACTTCTGGAATTCCTGGCAAAGACTGCTGATAACAATTCTTGAAATTTGATTTATAGGAATCCCCTAAAGATGGGAGAGAATAATAGAAATGAAGAAAAATAGTTTTCTGGACTGCATACAGCATCTTTGCGTGTGTAATCTGACCTATGGTTTATGTTGGCGGTTCTCAAACTTCTCAACATGCAAGAAATTCCTGGGTGTGGGGCCAGTAGATGGCATAACGGTTACGTTGCTGGACTCCCACGTAGTCTACCGCAGTGGCTTAAACTCAAACCGGGCACGTGTACGTGCGTACCCAAGATCTTGAGAGGAGAATGGAAAAGATGGGATTGTGGCATGGCCGTCCAACTGGGGGGCTGATTTCTTGCTTTTGTCTCTCTGTCTCTCTCCATGTGTCCAGCAAGAGTACATACCCTATAGTAAAAAACTCTCAAAAAAAAAAAATTCCTGGGTTGCTTTAGTAAACAATAAATAATGAAGTCCAAATTCTCATATCAAAAACTCTAATTTACATTTGGGGTTTGTGTCCGAATTTCTGCTCTAAAAACCTTAAGTAGTTCTAATATGCAGCCTTACTGAAAATTACTGGTCTGTGTAGTAATACCTCTCTACATTCTAACATTGCCCTTTAATATCTCTTTAACAAATTTGCCATGGTTTTCTTAGTTACCCCCAGCATTTGTGATATGGATGTGACATCTCTCAAATATCCTTTATGTTAAAATAAGAAAAATGTATTTTTTAAAATCCATTTGGATGGATAGGACAACAACTATAGGGTGAGCCCTTTAGTCTAGTGGTTAAGGGAGCCAGATCCCACATGACTGACAGCATTTCAAATCCTGGCACTGGAGGCTTGAGAAACATTCGCAGCACACGTGTGTACTCGTGCCTTAAATCCCGACAAGATGGAAAAACAGAGGAGACGTGATGGAGGGGTGTCTTTTACCTCTCTTTCTTTGTCTTTCTGAAGCAAGCACACACACCATCTGGCAACTGAAAATTAAGAAAAACAAGAAGCAGAATTATTATTGATAAATATTTTCTCTCAAAATGGGGTTTCATAACGTAGAAAGAGAACTACTCAAATATATGGGAATGATTTCTTTGGTTTTGGCTTTCCTGGGCTTATTAGGACTTTCTATAAAGGTCTTCAGACACTGTGGAACTTATCATCAATATGCTAATAAATAAATACTGTTTGGTACCAGAAAGATGCTAACTGAGTGATCAACTTTAAGTTAGAGACAACTTTTACCTCTCACTGAGATGAGTTACTCCCAACCCAATGCTCTTCTAAGTAACTCACCTCTTGGGCTACTGGGTCACTATTTGCACTTGTACCACATGACATTTCTGTTCTGTCAAAACCAATGAGGTAAATGACAAGGTCTCTACAACACCTTTTAATCTCAGGTTCAATGACCCATGACCTAAATAAACATCTCAGTGCATAAGTGAAAGCCGTTTAGACCAAATAGCAAGAAGAAGTCTTAATTTCTGATTTTATTTCTAGCAGTTAATTATAGTGACACCAGTGGTTATGAAGGGTCATGTTCTTGCAAGTGTACATGCAACAGGATTTTATTTAAAAGCACACTGCTGACATATAAGGCCTGGCATTGGCTGTCATAGGGGTTGCACATGTTTACCCTTTGAGTAGACACAATCCTTGCTCTTAAGAAGCTTAGTACATATCATCAGGAAGCCAAAGCAGGTTCACAAATATAAAATTGAAGGTTGCAAATGAAAAGGACTACGGGATTGGCACCTAGTAACTCCTGCTGTCTGAAGGGCATCTTTCCTGACAGCATGAGATGTGGAAAGAGTCTTTCAGTGAGGACCTAGGCCAATCGAGAAGGTGAGAAAACTTTGTATGCTATTTAAGAAATTCTCTCTCTCCTTCAGACTCCCAAATTACTAAAGAAAATTAATTTTTCTTTCTGAATCATGCTTGAATTTATCCCCCTGTCACTATCTCTTCTGTCCCCTGATCTTCATTATCACCATTTTTCCACTGAGCAACTGTAAAAATCCCCAAACTCTTTATTTATATATTTTTTAGGATTTTTATCATAGGGTGTGTGAGCTCACCAGAAAGGCACAAATAGAGAAAGAAAGGGAAAGTGAGAAAGCACCCCCTCTGGAGAAATGGCTATGTCGTAATTCTTCTCAGAATTTTGATAACACACTCATACCTACCTGGTGTGATTTTCTAGCCACTGTGTCTGGGACTAGAACTATAGTTCATCATGTAGGAGTTCACACCCTAACCATTATGCCACCTGCTGGTACCCCAAACCCTTTTTCTAGTATCCATTCTTGCTCATTTTAATCACTAAAATAATTTTTTAATTACTTTATTTTACCTTATTTATTTATTTATTTTTGGAGAGGTTTTTGCTATAGGGCACATACTCTTGACAGAAAGGCAGAGAGAGAGAGACAGAGAGACAGAAAGCGAGAAATCACCCCCCCCCCCCCCCAGGGGGGATACCCATGCTGCAATCCCTTCTTCTCCATTCTCCTCTCGGGATCTTGGGCTACATGGGAGTCCAGCGACATAGCCATTACGCCAACTACTGGTCCCTATTTACTTATTTTAATTTGACCAGAGAGAGAGAGAGAGAGAGAGAGAGAGAGAGAAAGTGAGAAGGCAAGCAACCAGGTCTGTGACTCAAACTGTGGTCAACCATGTGGGAGTCAGGCACACTTAACCACTATGCCACCTGCTGACCCATAAGGTAATTTTTTAAAAATTATTTTTTGGGTGCCAGCCTTACAGCCCAGTGCTTAAATGACCCAGATCTTATGTGGCTGAGTATGGTTCAAGTCCCAGTCTCAGTTACTTGAGAAACATGCTAGGCATGGGTGTGTGAGTGCCCAACATCCTGAAGGGAAAGAGAAATGGAAAAGGGACTATCGCATGACCACTCCATAGAGAGTGCACTCTCTCTCTCTCTCTCTCTTTTTCTCTATTTATCTCTCTTTGGTGAGTACATGTACCTTCTAGCAATTAAAAAAATAAAGAAAAAAGTAAAAATAAAATTGCAGTAAGTGTTAAATCCCCATGTATTTGTAAGAAATAATACAGAGAGTCTATGTGTCCTTTACCTAGTTTTTTCTAATGGTTATCTCTCTCAATACCATGTTATGATTTTAAAATCAAGATACTGACATTGACACAATCCATACTAACCTTTTTTTTTTTTTTTTTTTTTTTTTGAGAGGTTTTTGCTATAGGGCGCGTGCACTTGCCAGAAAGAGAGACAGAGAGACCGAAAGCGACAAATCACCCCCCAGGGGGGAAGGCCATGCCACAATCCCTTCTCCATTCTCCTCTCAGGATCTTGGGCACACATGCACATGCGCCTGGTGTG
The DNA here is from genome assembly GCA_026018925.1 of Tupaia tana. Classification (NCBI taxonomy): domain Eukaryota; kingdom Metazoa; phylum Chordata; class Mammalia; order Scandentia; family Tupaiidae; genus Tupaia; species Tupaia tana. Next base: position 14,926,398 of record JAKSZU010000006.1, read on the forward strand.
AGTTTAATCCACTGGGTCCAGGACTTGAACTGCGGTTGACTACGTGGGAGTCCAGAGACATAGCCATTATGCCAACTGCTGGTCCCCAATCCATACTAATCTTATTTAAATTTTCCATGTTTTATTTGTGCTCATATGTTTGTCTTTAGTGCTATGCAATTGTGTCACATGTGTAGGTTTCTGTCGCTACCACCACAGTCAAGATTCACAACAATTCCTTCACCACATTGCTCTCTCTTTGTTCTTTTACCACCATCCACTTCTTCCCATTACTCATTCCTCCCTATCCTCAAACCTGGGCAACCACTAATTTATTCCACATTTCCATCATTTGAAGCTTGCTGTCTCTCTCCGCCTCTCTGTCAAGAACACAACCCTAGAGCAAAAATCTCTCCAATATAAATGACATAAAAATAGTTTGCATGCTCCTTACCTCCTGCTTTACATTTATCTTTTTTTTTATCTTCAACGTTTATATTTGTTTCCTCTCCTTCCAGATTTCTGCATTAAGAAGAGATTAGAACAAGTCATTGCATCTTTTTCTTTTTTCCTTTCCAGGAATTAGATAAAGGGTCTTGGAGTTATCTGTCAGTATGAAAAGTTAGTCAATTGTATATTTGACTCTCAGAAAACTGGTAAAATATAACTTAGAATTCTTTGCATTGGTAACTGAATTTAAAGAGTTGTATTATTTCCATGGAATTCAGGCTTTCAATGGAATAAAAATTTTTGTGGCATTTAAATGATCTTAGGTAGGATATTTAATTATTATTTTATGAAGCATGAGACCTTTAAAAAGGTAAACATGATTAACTCTAGCAAAGGGCAGTGAGAAAAAGGAAATTTAGTCTGTAGTTAATAGATAACTTATTATGCTTCACAGAGAACTTAATTTTCTCTACATTAATTTATAATTTCATTTATGTGTCTTTTGTCATTTCCAAAGTATTGATACCAGGATGACAAATGAACAAGAATACCTATACTCTGTACTCATACAATTGATTTAAAACTTTAAGTCACTACTACTACGAACTAGTAGTCCTAAGATACACGAAGTGAAATAAAGATTTGTTGCAACTAACAGAGGTTTTCAGTTCTGAGTATCTAATTACTGGAAAGATCATTCAATTTTCTCTTTTAAAATGAACTTCTTCCTTCATTCATTTAACCAATATTTATTATGTACTTATCACATAGTTGATCCATTGCTGGGTACAAAGATGCAATAGTGAGAAAAAAAATGAGATAGGCTTTCAAGTAGAGCCTTACAGGACAGTCTGACATTCAAATACAGTAAAAAAAGTGTCCTAATGATTAAATACTCAAAAGGGAAGGACAGGCTCTGTGTGAGTTATATTATAAGGCCTGATTCAGGCCGTGGGATCCGGGTAACTTCCTTTAAAGTGAGGCTTTTGGTTAGATCTGAAGGGTGAAATCAGAGCTAAGCTGGAGAGAGAGACAGCCCAAAGAAAAAGGCAGAGGAACAGCACATGCAAAGCCTCAGCCTGAGGAAATACTTCACGCATAAGGCAACTGTCTGGTTGGAAGGCCAAGACCGAAGGGGGAGTTCGGTGGTTTAGGGATGAAAATGTACTCAGCAATAGGACCAAGTATTACAACTCAGTTCTACAACTTCTGACACAATTAAAAAAAAAGAAATCCATCTTTCTTATTGCAAGTTAGGATCAACATTGTACATGAGTACTGATAATTAATTTTGGCACAAAAGACAGAAAATATAATGTAAATATTTTAGAAAATAGGACATTAAGTATAATGTGAAATACTACTTGGAATAAATGAGATCTATTTCTCCAAAATAAACTTCTAATGCTATGTCTCATGATTATTTTTTATCTAATAAAATACTTAGTGATTTGGAAAAGGAAATGGAATCTCTGCATCAGAAATGGGTTTGGCCATAAGGAGCACAACAGTGGCTTAAATCATATAGACATGTATTGTTTACTTACCACGAAATTTGGAAAAACACTCTAGAAATCACCAAGGACATAAGCTCTTCTCTGATACACCTAAAATCTCAGCACCTCATAGCTATGAGATGTCTGATATGTTTCCTTAAGTTAAAAAACAAAACACACTCGGGAACCAGCAATTAGCGTAATGGCTATGTCGCTGGACTCCCACATAGTCGACTGCGGTTCGTGTCCTGGACCCGGTGGCTTAAAACTCACGCCGGGCGTGTGTGCGTGCGTGCCCAAGATCCTGAGAGGAGAATGGAGGAGAAGGGATTGCGGCGTGACCATCCCCTCTGGGGGGTGATTTCTCGCTTTCTGTCTCTATGTCTCTCTCTGTCTGGCGAGCGCATGCGCCCTATAGCGAAAATCTCTCCAAAAAGAAAACAAAACAAAACAAAACAAAAAAAAAACACTCTATCTCATCTCCCCTTCAACAAAACAAAAAACAATAGAAAGTCCCCGACAACACTATGTTCAAATAAGAAAGGGGAGGAAGAGAGAGCACAAAGAAAGTATCATTTCATCCCAGAAAGTCTAACACTTTCCCAACAACTCCAAAGCAGTCTTTCATATAAATCTCAATGACCAAAATAAAATCAGTGTTGCTGCTTCTCCCTGCAAAGGAGTCTGTGGAACTGAGAATTTGACTTTGTTTGTGGACCCTTGATAGGAGGCAGAAGAAGGAAAGATGGAAAAGAGAGGGAAGCCAGCTCGATCAATTAACAGCACAAATGCCTGAAGTGATTGGATTATGAGAACGTGAGGAGAAGCACGTGAATTTTGGACATAATTATCCATTTCTCCAACTAGGGTTTTGTGATTTTTTTCTACAGTGATTCTTCGGTTTCTATTTTATATATATATATATATATATATATATATATATATATATATATATAAAATATATGTATATATATATTTAAAGTTTATCTTTTTCATAAGCATGACAGAGTGAATGAGAGAGAGAGACAGACAGAGAAACAGCACTCCCAATGGGGTCCTGATGACGCGATCCCATCCCAGCTTCAGCCAACTTTGTGTCACGGGGGACAGGTATGCCCAGTGTACTCAGGGAGGTCTCTAGACATGAACCTGAACCTTCCCATGTGGGTTGAACTCTCAGAGCATCACATTTTACTCCTGTGCCTCTGTCTGTCCCCTCTTTTTAATTTTTTTATGATCATAGAGAAAAATTTGAATTAAACAATCACATGTTAGATTACATGGGTGAGTACACCAAAGTCTGTCTATATTGGTCTGATGGTTGGATCACATGGCATCAATAACTTGTTTATTTATTGATCTAATTTACTACAGAGGATGTGCAGTCACTGGGGAAAGACACAAAGAGAAGAAAAGTGATCCAGCAACCCCCAGAAGTGCTTTTAACAAGATTTTGAGGGTACATGCTCAAGTATCAGGCATGTTTTTCAAGCCACCAGTCTGGGACTTAAGCTGCATAGTCAGCCATGTGGAATCCAGTCACCTTAACCACCATGTCACCAGCTGGTCCAATAGCTCTCTGTTGTTGGTCATCAGCTAACAAGAGAATAGAACATGATCAGGAATGTACATCATGGCTCCTGGAAATGAAAGCCAAAAGCTGACATGGCACACTGTGTGAATAAGGGCTTCACATGAGTTTGAGTTGAGCGAAGTGGTAAGTTCATTGAATTAGCAGATGGCACAGCATAGGCACGCCAGTGCTGCCGAAACCATGATGTGGCAGTCGCTACGATATTCAAATTACTGAGTAAGTTTCAGCATGCCAAGATGATTCATCACATTATATTAATAACAGTCATTTTAATTTTACTGGCCTTATAATTTGGCTTATATTTAATTTGTTTCTATAGCTAAGTTCTCTAAGCATAAAGTATTTATACCTAGCTTTATATTTATGAACAGTTAGAAATATAGTAAAAGGAATGCCAAGCAACCCTGGGCTTCTGGGTTAATACTTCTTCCTTTAAACAGACTTTGTTTACATTTTCGTGACATTGTGGTAGAGGGGACTTCATGCTAATCATGGAGAACCCTGAAATTCTCCTTGCCTGATTGCATATCAAGAATAACTAGATTTATCTATTTCTGCCCTACTCTGTCTTTTGCTAGTCCACAGTTTTTTTTCTTTTTTGATCAAGACATAGTTCACTGTGTCATGATTCTCTGCCTCACTGCCCAGAGACACTGGGATTACAGGCATGCACCACCATGCAGGACCTTTAGGCTGAGAGAATCAAAGTCCATGTGGCCTAACCTGTGACGCACAGAATCTTAGCAGTGTGTGCCACTATGGCTGGACAGTTAGTGCACATTAGAAGGAGGCAGTTGATACACCCTTCCTGTGTGTTGTCAGAATTATTCCAGGGATTTCATATTCCAATCAAAGGAACAGATTAAAGGTCATTAAGTATCTCTCTGTAGTGTCTACTGGACTCCTTAGTTTACTGTACACAATTAACTCTTTATCTCTAGTTTTAAAGTTGACAGTGTTTTGTTTGCTGAAGAAAATCAGAAGCATTTATGCAGGGAAAACTTGGACAAAGGACAGCCCCATAGCAGTGGTTTAGGGAGCTAAATCCCATATGCTCAACTACAATCCAAATCCTGGTTTTGGTGGCTTGAAAAACATGCTAGGCATGAGTGTGTGCATGCCCCAGATCCCCAAAGGATGAAGAAATGGAGGAGAAGGGATTACATTATGGCCACACTCAATGGGGAGTTGCTTTCTCCTTCCTGTTTTCCCTTTCTTTCCGTCTCTTTCTGGTAAGTGCATCCACCCTCTCACAACTTAAAGGGAAACTTGATGAAGAAACTCTAACAAAAATCCAATTGCGGTCCAGGCAGTGTGTGATTAAGGCAACTGGATTCCACATGACCAACTGTGGGTTAGAGCTCTGGACATCTTGACTTGAAAAATATACAGGCTATGAGTGTATGTGCCCAAAATCCTGAGAGGAGAATGGAAGAGAAGAGATATGTGTGGTCTTCTCAATTCCCAAGAGTGTACATGACTCTTAGCAAAAATAAAATAAAATAAGATAAAATCTAGTGGGTATGCTCAGGTAGAACTTTTGCTTTTTTGCTTACAGTAGTAAATTATGTTTTCACAAGACAACATAATCAAGAAAAGGCTTGGATACCACTTACATCAAGTTGTTCCCAGGAAACAGACTTTAGGAGGCCCGACTAAAGCCACTTCATTAGTTAATAGAAACATGAAGATTAGGATCCACGTGTCCTAAAAGAGTAGGGGTCTTTTTCCTTATTTCATGTACTGTTTTTGAAAATGGAACTGGCTGTTTGGCAGCAGCAGTTTGGAGTGAAAGCACATATATTATAAGCTGGTTCATTAAGCAGTGGCTTCTGCCCTTGCTCACATTCTAACTGCTGTGTAATTGAATAATACGACATAAATTATGGTAAAGGCTGTACAGAGATCAACCTGCAGTGTGCATTTAGGAAAACCGATCTTCCAGTAAGCACCCATCTTGTGTCATCAAGGAAACGATAGTGGGGACAATAACTCTTGCAGGGCTTCTTATGAAAATCTCTAAAATTGAATTGGTTTCTTAAATAAAATATTTAATTAAAAAATGTAGCCAGTACCCCCAGGTTGTTGAGAAATGCTATTTTTTTTTTTATAAAATGGAAGACAAGAGAAATCACAAATAATTATATAAAATAAAATAATGACGGCTCTGAGCAGTTTGAATGTTTCATGTGAAAGTCAGTTCTGTATAACAAAAAGAAACTGGGACATGATTAAAGAATTCCATGAGAGACTTGGTGGGGAAATCAATGCTTCAAGCAAATATTTCTTGAAAGTGATCTTTCAAGTTATTTGGTGTATCCTGACAACCATTGGTGGTGGTGCTCATGTTTCGATTGGAGGCAGATTCATGCTCAGCAATCATGACAAAGAGCCAGACCATGAATTCATTGATTATGACCCACATAAATATGTCCCATAAAATTTCTACAACTGAAATGACATGAGTCAGCTCTAAAGCACAAGATTTGCTAAATATCTCCTTAAGTCTGAGTGCAGCAGCAGCTAACGGCATTCCTCTTTCTGGAGCAATCTGTATGTGTACCTGTCGGCCATATTTTCTTTTATCAGATACTGTTGCTAGGGCAACCACCTCCTTTGTAGGGGCTCAGGGTAGCTGCTTCTTTTTGGAAATGAACTCTGGGCAGGTTGCCAGATTTTCAATTCTCGAATTAAGGACTTTACTGTAGCTTATTTAACCCTTTCACTGGACTGCACAAATATAGGAGGCAAATGCTTTTTAAAATTTTTTTACCTTCAAAGGGAAGTAGAAGCTATCATGTGCCTGAAATCTAGAAATATCTTTCTCAGAACATATGCTGTGTTAAGACGGAAAGTAAAGATTTAAAAAAAAAAATAATTAAATGGGTTAAAATGTTATTGAAGTTTTTTTAGATTAATTCAGAAGGATTATAATTTAAGTACAGTTTTACAGTTCTCTGGTTCTCTGATTCTAACCAAATAGGGCAAAAAAGAAAAAAAACAGTTCACAATGATAAAAGACAATGGACTTTTTAATATATTCCTTCTTATTACTTACTGAAAAACAAAACACACCACCATTACAAAAGAAAAAAGAATAGCTTCCTGACCCAGGCTCATTATAAAAATTTAAACAAACTAGATTCCTCAGTTGTTTGTTTCTCCTGTCCTTACTCCCTTTATTCTTGGTCTCATTAGACTTAAGGATGGAGAAAGGGCTTCAGAGGTCTTTCGGACAACTTGTGACTCTTCACTGCTCATTATAATGCTGTTCATTCCATTTTTGAGCTCTCTAAATATTAAAAATTTCTCATATTTTAGGAAAGACTGAATATGACATCCATTTCTTGGTTCTACCTGTTCTTTGAAGTCACAGAAGAAAATCTAGACCTTTGTTCATATTACAACCCTTTTGTAAAATGACATATTACTGTCATGCCTCCTACCTGTGTGGCCATGGAGCAGTGCCCTCCAAAAACCTCCTGGGGAGGGTACCTGATTGACAGTCTTCAGTGATTGCACCTGTGTATCTACTGGACATCCTTCCTCATCCATTGGCTGTCTTCTACCCAATGGCTGAGCACAGCTGCAATACCAAAACAAAGCCATTTCTGTGTGTAGGAGATTCATCTCTCAGCCCACTTTGGCCTGGGAACTTTCCATAGGTCTGGCCAAAATGTTTCTGGAACTGTGCCGTGGTCCGAGGCACTTCCTTTATAATCCTTCATTTCCTTTTTGCACACATGTCAGAACTGCCCCACCATCTTAAGACTTTTATCCTCTCCTACTTTCTGCTTGTATATATCACAGACATTTTTTTCAGTAAATCTCTTCCACATCCAGTCCCATCTTGGCATCTGGTTCTTGGATGACTCAAGCTGACACACCAAGTGTTTTCTTTTTCAGGCTAAGCATTCTCAGTTCATTAGTCTTTCTAACACATATGCAGTGCTTTGCAGACCTCCATTTCCAGATGCATTCCAGCTTCTCAATGTTCCTCTCAAGAGGCACCCGTGTGGAACAGACATTTCCCAGGACTGTCTGAACAATGCAGAACTGCACTTATTCGTAGTTCTTGTATTCTGAGCACATTTTTTTTTAATGCATTTCAGGATGCCATTAACATTTTACGTAGCTTTATCACTCAGTTGATTTATTCTGAGCATGTAGGAAACCAAATAAGGAATTCAGATTCAGTCAAATAAATGTCAAGGAAACTTCAGGTGTCCTATTTAAGTCTTTGGAATTTGAACCCACTAAGACCATTCCAGATGAACTCTGTGTAATAAAATCCCTCCTCTTCTGCCCTATATTAGGTAATAAAAGAAATCTAGCCATAGGTATTCACATCTGTTTCAAGTTTATTTTATTTGATAAATTCAGATCATTCTACAATCCATTAAATTAGCTATTCCTTGTGCTTCCTGCCATTTGGCATTCCATAAGTATGACAACAATATTTATATCTAAGCTGATCAAAATGCATAGACACAACTGAGTTGTCATAAATATCTCTTTTTAGATTAAGTCAATCATTACTTTTGGGAGGGGTTATTCCTTCAATAATTTACCTGCACAATTATATTGCCATTTATTGCATGTCTTGCCATCTTTTCTATAATAAATTTCCAAGTATATTATGTAAATATACAATAATACACCTGAAAGCATTTTCTTTGTCTGTAAATATCATATGACATGTTTATAACCTATGTGGGTACTTAATATATGAGAATCCTTTCTCTCTTGGAGCACACTATTTATATTTGATGCTATCCTAGAAATGTGGAAGGGATGGAATATTTTGTGACTGTGTCTAACAGTATTTATGAAGTTTACCTTAATACTGTTAGCCATGTAAAATAATATATCAGCTCATTATATACAAGAAATGTAATTGTAAGTGCTTTTCCTTGTGCTACACTGTTCTAAATAATATTCTCTTGTTGTTTTAGATATTTTTCTCTAGGGCACATGTGCTGGCTGGAGAGACAGAAATGGAAGGACAGAAAGGGAGAAATCAACCTGGTGGGGGCTGGTGGCCATGCTACAGTCCCTTCTTCACTATTCTCTCAAGATTTGGACACTCACATACATGCGCCTGGCACGAGTTTCAAGCTGCCAGGTCTGGGACTCAAACCATGGTTGAACATGTGGGAGTCCAGTGACTTAACCATTATGCCACTAGCTAGCCCCCCAAATAATGTTCTTAAATGTTGTTAAATTAGGGAATCATTGCACTCTCACTAAAAACACTCACTGAGAATGAGAGAAAATTTTCAGAGTAAAGAAAATTTCAGTCAGCATGATTGAAGTTCATTTAGCAGAAAGTCTAAGACCTTTTGGCATCTCTCATATCTTAGTTCAAAAAAAAGTGACGATTTAGGACCAGAAGATGGCTTAATGGTTACATCGCTGGACTCCCACATAGTCAAAGGGTTCATGTCCCAGACCTGGAGGTTTAAAACTCACATCAGGTGTGTGTGCATGTGTTCCCAAAATCCAGAAGGAGAATGAAGGAGATGGCATGACCATCCACCCTGCAGGGTGATTTCTTGCTTTCTGTCTCTCTCTGTCTCTTTGGTGAGTGTATGCACTCTATAGAAAAAAATCTCTCTCTCAAAAAAGAAAAGTTAATTTATCCATTTCTCCAGAGAGAGAGAGAGAGAGAGAGAGAGAGAGAGAGAGAGAGAGAGAGAGAGAGGAGAGAGAGAGGTTCCTCAAAGGGTCTTCACACTGTGCTCTACCTCCCACCCCAAATCATAGGAATGTGCACATGAATATCTGGCTTGCTTAGGGAGGTCCCACTATGTGAACCCAGGACCTTTCCCATGTGCGTCCACCTGTGCTATCCCTGTGTCACCACCTGGCCCCCATATCACCTTCTGACATGACTTCCTCACCTTTCTACACATTTCTAGCCTTTGATTGAAAGTGAGAGACGTGTGACTCCTCCTTTCACTTGCACACTTAGAGACACTAAGAACTGACTGGATTTCAACATTCTTGTGACTCAGTGGGCTTAGGGAAAGTGAAAAAGGTGGGAAATGGCTGGTCGGTGGGATAGTACACATGCAACATTTACTCATTAAGTTCCCCATCATATGGCTGCTTTTTGTGGTGCCCCCAAACTATTATGACTTTGATATTAATCAAAGATCACTGATCACAGATCACCAAAACAGATAAAACAATAAGAGGAAATTTGAAATGCAAGACTTATCAAGAGGTAACACAGAAACACAAAGTGAGCATATGCTTTTGAGAAAAAGGCACTCGTGGACTTGTTCATTGCAAGTGGCCCAGCCTTTAATCTGTAAAAGATGCAATATCTATGAAGTGAAATAAAGTAGACTGCAATAAAATGAGGCATGCATGCCCTCAGTTCTTGTGTATTTTAGGCACTGTGTTAGGACCAGAGTATGCAGACTGAAACAAGAAAGAGAAAATCCTGGTTCTTATGGAACTTAATGTAAAGGACAGACTACAATAACCAAACAAGGAGAAGACATAGCTACAAATTGATCTCAGTTTCATAAAATAAATAAGATGAAGTGTCACCAGGCTAGACAGGGTACTCTTGGAAGAGGTCAGTTGATAACAATCCAAAGTCCACACACAACCTTAATTTCCTTTGCCATGTAACTGAACATATTTACAGGTTCCAGAGATGAAGACATGGCATTTCTGGAGGCCCATTAGTCTACCAACCAGAAGAGAGGAGGGCGTAGCTGCACTGTGTGTGTGTTTGTGTGTGTGTGTGTGTAATGCTAAGATGCAGTGGGTAAAGAGGTGTGGTGTGATTTTTATGTTAATGAACTTGGATTTAGGAAAAAAGCAGCCATGGGAGTATTTGAAGAGGGACATGACACAATTTGATTATTTTTCTTGCAGTTATTATTATTATTATTATTATTATTATTATTATTATTTAATTTGCTGTAGGGCGTGTAACTCACCAGAGAGAGTGAAAGAAAGAGAGAGAGAGGGAAAGTGAGAAAGCAAGCTACCAGGCCTGGGACTTGAACAGTGGTTGGCCATGTGGGAGTCCAGCACCTTAATCACCATGCCACCTGCTGACCCCCTGATGTGGGCCTTTAAGTACCTATATTTAGCAGTGCTTTGTTGCTTATATCAATGATTTATTATTATTATTTATTATTGACTGTAAACATTAGAATAAGAAAAATAAGATATTTTCTAAAAATGCATTAGCAGATTCAGTTGAAACCATACTGAATTTATTGATACTATTTTGGCAAATAGTATATTAAAAATATTTAGTCTTTCCTTGTATAAAATCGATCTATCTGTTTATTTAACTTCAGTTTTGTTTACCAATTTCTACTTTTTGAAAGGTTATTTCTTCTGTGAGTAAGTGACATAGAAAGAGAGAAACAGACAGAAACATCATCTCCCCCAAGGTCTTGGCACCACTATCCTCTCAGCCTTCAGTGAGCCCTGGACTGTGGTCCTATCTGGTGTACTCAAGAGGGTCTCTGGACTTGAACCAGGCACCTCCCCATGTAGATTACCTTGGAGAACATTGTGTTTTACCACTGTGCCACTGCCTGGTCCCTGAAATTTATAATTATTTCTTGACCTTTTACTTTGTAACTGTGTATTTCACATGAGGTTTAATCTTGGATGTTCTATAGAATTTTAAAAAATATTTTAATATTATGTAATTATTTCTAGTTAAATAAAGTGCCATTGATTTGTGCTTTTTTCCCCTTAAATCTGGCAACCTAGTACACCATTTTAATTCTAAAGTTTATCAGTTAGTACTTTATGATGTTCCAGTTAGATAGCTTTTATACAATATTTATTATTTCATTAGTGTATTTTTATATTTAACTTATTTTTCTTAAAAACTTATACTAACAGGGCTTAAGGTATAGAAATGATACATGTGTATTTCATAATAATGCCTAATCTTATTAAGTACCTTATTTTAGTATTTATTGTTTTTCCATTAATACATAATGCAATAAATTATATTTCCTCAATGTTAAACTATCCTTATATATTTGGAATAAATGAACATTACTTTTTTCTTGGTATAATATTCTTTTATTTGTGTTACAATTTATAAAATAATACCTATCTTTAGTATATTAATAACTCATCTGCAGGTATAAATGATATTGATCTATAAAAATTTTTATATCATTTTTGTTCATTGGATATTAGAGAAGTGTTAGCTTCAGAAAACGTATTTTTTTTCTTTTTTCATTTTTTTTGGAGAGGTTTTCACTATAGGGAGTGTGTGCTCGCCAGACAGACAGAGAGAGACATAGAGACAGAAAGTGAGAAATCACCCCCCAGGGGTGATGGTCACGCCGCAATCCCTTCTCCTCCATTCTCCTCTCTGGATCTTGGGCATGCATGCACACGTGCCCGGCGTGAGTTTTAATCCACCGTGTCCGGGACGCGAACAGCGGTCGACTACGTGGGAGTCCAGCGACATAGCCATTACGCTAACTGCTGGTTCCCAGAAAACGTATTTAAAAGGACTCTCTTTTTTTTTTTTTTTTTTTTTTTTTTTTTGCATTGAAGCAACATGAAAAAGTTGTTCCTTTGCTAAGTCTTACATATAAAGTGTTATAGCTCTGGTGCCTTTGTTATTGGTCTACTGAAGCTACTTAAATACTTTGAAAGGTGAGTTTGGTCGTTTATATTTCCCAATAGGATATTTGCATTTATAAACTTATCGATATAATATTACACTTTGTTCCTGGGTAACATTTTAATCTCTAATTTATAACTGAAAAAAAAAAAAATACCAGAGAGCACAGGCACTTGCATGCCCGAGAGAGAGAAAGCACCTGCCAATGAGCTGTGGCCACTCTGCGATCCCTTCTCCATCTCTCTATCTGTGTAGGAGTTTGAGCGCCCCTGCACATACACAAAGTATATTTTAAGGCACCAGGGCCAGAATTCAAACCATTGGCCATGTGGAATCTGACTTTCCATGTGCAGAGCTTACCTGCTGCACTACAGGGCTGGTCTTCAATTTGAACTTTTGTTTGTTTTTTTCTGGAGAGGTTTTCGCTATAGGGCATGTGCACTCTCCAGACAGACAGAGAGAGACAGAGAGACAGAAAGCGAGAAATCACCCCCCCAGGGGCGATAGCCATGCCGCAATCCCTTCTCCTCCATTCTCCTCTCGGGATCTTAGGCATGCACGCACATGAGCCCGGCGTGAATTTTAAGCCACCAGGTCGGGATGCGAACTGCGGTCGACTACATGAGAGTCCAGCTACATAGCCATTAAACTAACTGCTGGTCCCTTCAATTTGAACTTTTAATTTTTGCCTCTCTGGAGATTATATATATATATATATATATATATATATATATATATATATATATATATATATTTACTTTAGTTTCTTTATCCTTGGAAATGTTTGCAGGAAAATTTCTGTTTTATCTGTTTTTATATTTAAAAAGCAGTTTGCTTTGATCAGTTTTAGTTATTTAAAATACTCTTTTCTATTTTTCTTTCATTTTTGCTGTCATCTAACATTCTTTGGGAAAAGATTTATTACAAAATACATGTGGGTGGATAGTTTTTGATAGAATGAGGGACAGACTCTACTGAAGGAGAAAGGCCTGTCTAAATTCATTATGCATTTCACTCCTATAGAGAATGATTTAAAATTTTAGTACTTATATTTTTAAATTCCTTTGATTCTTTTTTGACTCCGTGTTATAGTATCTCACTCTTGATTTATAGATGCCAGATGGTCTCAAATCCCACGGAGAATACTAATGTTCTCTTTACTTTCTTGTATTAACCCATTTCATTAGAGAAATGGCACTTACTGTCTGTTGAGCTTCTTTCCAGGATATTGAGTGTCCTCCTATGTCGTATTATCTGACAATAGTGCCAGTCTAAGACGGATGGTGTAAATTCATATGCTGCAACTGGTGTGGACTTCTTCAATAAGGCACCAAGTTTTATGTAGTCTGTCAACACTACCCATAAGGTGCTTACCTTCCTCTTTCCACTGCACAATCAATTTGGATTACTATAATAGGCGTATATTTTGGCTATCCCAGCACTTTGGTTTTTGTTTATTTCATTTTTATTTTATTTGCTAGGGGAAAACTAGACAGTAATGTTTTGAGATGCATTCTTCTATTCAGCCATGCTGGAGTTGTCAAAGTTCACTGACTTGTTCCCTAGTGCCTATTTTCTAAGCCACTCAAATTTCAGTTTTCTGGTGGTGGAATGTTAGGAGTCTGTCTCTGGCCTGATTCTTAGTTGCCAATTGTAAGCATGTAGGGAAAGATTTAGTGTGTCATTTGAAGTTGGGGTGGGGGGGTTATTGCTCTGCTGAGTCATTTTATTCTGCATGCGTGTTGGTGCTGAAAGAGCTGGAGAAGCATTTATCTTTTCTCTCACTTCTAGCACCAAGAATCGAAGTCTGCTTTGGCAAAACTCCTACCTCTTTTGGTATTCCAGCCAATTCTAAGCATGGTGTAAATTTTGCAGAAACTGCTTCATGTGTCTAGGCACAGGACGGTGCTTGGGGTTGATCTCTTGATCTTTCATGGTGTTTCTCGGTCACTTCCTTTTTCCACTTGCCTTTGGGTTATTTTGTAGAAAATCTATTAAACCTAATCTATAGGGAAAGTTACTTTTGTACAAGTTCAGTTATGAGTGATGTCCATTTGTCACCAAGGAATTATTTTTTAAGAGTTTTTATTTCCTTCATGAGTGAGAGAGACAGAACCCCCAACAGACTTTTTTTTTTTTTTTTTTTTTTTTTTTTTTTTTTTTTTTTTTTTTATAGGGTGCATATACTCTTGGAGAAACAGAGAGAGAGAAAGTGTGAAATTGCCCCTGTGGAGGGTGGAGCATGCTGCAATTCCTTCTCCATTCTCCTTCTGGGATTTTGGGCACCCTGCATACATGCCCAGTATGAGTTTCAAGTCTCCAGGTCCAGGACTTGAACCATGGTCAGCCATGTGGGAGTCCAATACCTTAACCACTATGCCACCTGCTATCCACTCCCAACAGAGTGTTAATATCATGATCCACCCCCTGCTCCAGCCAACCCCAGATCATGGGCACACACATTCCTGGCATATGCAGGGAGGTCTGTGAATGAGAACCCAGAACGTTCTCATGTGGGTTTGTCTCGCATGTCACAATTAACTGCTATGCCATCATTCGATCCCAAGGAATTCTTCAATTTTTTGATCACTGGTAGAATAGATCTCTGTGAAATGACTTTCTGTCTCTTCATTTTTCCTACATGCAATCATTTGTTGGTAATTAAAATAGTATTTAGGGGAAAATGTGTCTAGATCAACATACCTTTGTGAAATTAGAACTTGAAATTTGGTTCAATGAACAATTTTTGTGCATTTGTCCCCTCTCCCAGTAATTTATTCCCAGGCCTCTCTATACTCTCATATATTACTAATGCATTTTGCTTTTTTTTTTTTTTTTGAGCGTTTTTTTTGTTTGTTTGTTTGTTTAATTATTTTTTTCCTACAGGGCGTGTGCACTTGCCAAAGAGACAGAGAGAGACAGAGAGACAGAAAGTGAGAAATCACTCCCCAGGGGGATGGCCATGCCACAATCTATTCTCCTCCATTCTCCTCTCGGGATCTTGGGCACACTTGCACACGCGCCCAGTGTGAGTTTAAGCCACTGGGTCCAGGATTTGAACCATGGTCGACTACATGGGAGTTCAGTGACATAGCCATTATGCTAACTTCTGGTTCTGCATTTTTCTGTTTTTGATGTAAGTTAAGGAGTTAAGGTAAAGTTTGTCCAAGATCTGCGGCTCCACAGTAATGGAGAGATCTCTTAGACATCTCATTGAAGTGGGTGGGCTTAATGGCACTGTTGGTCCTAAAGACTTTTTAATTTTTTTCAATCTTTGTAAGTGAAATTATGTACTTATATGTAAACATATTGTGTATTTTTCATAATTACAGAACTTCTTACTGGAATTTTAGGACCAAAATCCAGTTCTTTCAAAAATTAAGGTAAATCTCTTCCATTGTTCTCAAAAGTCTGTTCCATTTTTACGGCCATCAGATCATGTTTTGGTCTAGTTTTCTATATTTAGGTAAGTAAAGTATTAATAATACTAAGCTCTATTTAGAAGATACGGGTTTTCTCAAAGGAAGCAAGCCAGACTCTGAAAGAGAGGCATTGTATGTCCCCACTTAATATATACTGAATGTCTGCACTCTTGGCAGAAACTGAGAGCCTAGAAAGTATAAAAGCAGGAAGAGTAACTATAGATAATCGAAACGCTATAGGGAGGTGGGGGGTAACAAGGGGTGAGAGGGGGGCATAAAAGGGAAAAAACATTTAACAGACCCAAAAATGCAGGGTTATCTGGTGATAATAATGTATATGGTAATACCTTTGACTGGATTAATACACTCTGTATTAATTCTGGGGAAAAAAGTTTTTTAATACTGTAAAGATATACAGTGATTGAATGTAAATAAAATTTTTAAAAGACACATTAAAAAAATATATATATGGTGGGGCCAACAGGAGTGTGGTAGATAAGGGCACTGACTCCCATATGGCCAACTATGTTTCGAGTCCCAGACCTGATGACTTCTTTTCTCCCGGCCCAACTCTGTACTTCTCTGGTCAAATTAAAATAAGTAAATAAATAAGTAAATCAATAAAGTTTAAGAAAATAATTCTTTTTCTTTCTTTTCTTTCTTTCTTTATTTTTTTTTTTCTTTGAGAGGTTTCTGCTATAGGGCATGTGTGCTTGCCAGAAAGACAGAGAGAGACAGAGAGACAGAAAGCGAGAAATCACCCACCAGGGGGACGGCCGCACCGCAATCCCTTCTCCTCCATTCTCCTCTCGGGATCTTGGGCACACATGCACACATAGCCCACGTGAGTTTAAGTCACTGTGTCTGAGACTTGAACTGCAGTTGACTACGTGGGAATCCAGCGACATAGCCATTATGCCAACTGCTGGTTCCGAAAATAATTCTTTAAGATAAAGAAAAAAGGAAAAGAAAATATGGCAACTGAGGCTCATAAAATTTATACTTCCCAAGATACTTAGTGAGAAAAATACTAGAATCTAAACTCTTTTTAATATTGGACTTCTTCTACCTAGCTCTTTAAACTTAGGATTCAAAGTAGCTTGTTAAATATTTGATCAGGGACCAGCAGAGAGTGTAATGGTTATGTCGCTGCACTCCTGCATAGTGACCACGGTTCGAGTCCTAGATCTGACAGCTTAAAACTCTTGCCAGGTGCATGTGCATGTGTGCCCAAGATCCCGAGAGGAGAATGGATGAGAAGTGATTATGGCACCATCTCCCCCAGGGGGTGATTTCTTGCTTTCTGTCTCTCCAGCAAGTGCATGTGCCCTATAACAAATATCTCTTTTTGTAAAAAAAAAAAAAAAAAAAAAAAAAAGAAAAGATAAAAGAAAAAAAAAAAGATCAAGTACCCAATCTGTGCCATATAACTAATAAGCTAAGTGCAATGTGCAAAAGCAAGTATGGCTTTATTCTGAAGAGTTTGCAATTATCTGATTGAAGAAAGAAGCAATGAAGATGTAAAAATATCCATATCATAGTCCTCACTGACAGAGACTAACCATTTGAACAACTGAAACAACACAGGAAGATATGCAGCTGACCAGCCAGTGGCACAGTGGTTAACACAGCTGGACCCCACACTCCCATGGCTTGGTTTGTGTCCCAGACCCTGTGGCTTGAAAAACCCAATGGGCAAATGAGTGAGTAAGTGGCCAGAATCCTGAAAGACGAATGGAAAAGGAGGGAGTGCGGCATGAGCATCTCCTCTAGGGTGTGCTTTCTTACTTTCCTTTTCTCTCTCTCTTTCTGTCTCCCTCTGGTAAGTACACATGCTCTATAGCAAATATAAAAAGAAAAGACACACAAGTGCAGGTTTTTATTGTGAGGATAGCATCTGTACAATTTTCTAGAACAGGAATGGGCTCTGGCACGCTCACTTGCAGTGTTTTCCTGGGGCACCCTGGAGAATTGGGTCCCTTCAGACACCGTTATCTGTCTCATGCTGTTGTCGAGGCTTCCTGAGATCCCGAAATTTTCTTGGCTTCGGTCCTCGACGGTGATGTTTGGCATCTTCCCCACTTGGCTGTGGATTTCCTCGACCCCTGGATGGCCCTGGCCACTCCTGTGACCAGGGTCTTTACCAGGAACTGAACCTGCTGTTTACTTGCTGCTTTTTAGTACTGAGGCTGCAGATTCCTGATCTAAATTCTGCTTAGCCTGGCACTAAGTGCCAGTGGGACATATGTAGGCAGAGCAAATGGAGGGTTATGTAACTGCCCAAACAGCTCTGGCCAAGTTCAGTTCAGGCAGAACGATTCGTTTTGATATGTGCTAGGTGTATACAAAAGGAAGCTCTTAATCAAAGCTCTTAATTTACTGATTTCATGATTCGATATGCTATATGATAAAAGGGTTTTAGTTTTGCCTTTTTAAACATGCATTTATTGCCTGATACACTGAGTAGAGACAGACAATTTAAATACAATCTGTATCAAGGGAGAAAAGAAAAGTGAAACATTTAAGGGACACAAAAATGGAAAAATATCTGTTAATGATAATGTCTATGGTAATACCTTGAACTGGACTAATACACAGTGTATTCAGGCTGGGAAAATTCATTTTACAAGCTGCAATGATATACAGTGATTGGATGTACAAATAAAAAAAATACGACCTGTAACTCAGATAAGTTGTAGAAAAGATATCTGAAAAATAAGACATATCAAATGTTGTCCCCTTGATTATAAGCCAATCTACAACAGTGAGGTAGGTTTAAAAATGTGGACTCTTCCTCTTATATTTGAATAGTTCAGAAGCAAACATTCAAAATCCCATTTAGCTCCATGTTATTCAAGTCTCTGGGCCAAAATGAAATCTGTTCTTTCTCTTTCCTTTCTCCTGCTGTCCCTTCTTCAATTTCTCCTTCTTTTCCTCTTTTCTGTCTTCAGGTCTCTGTATTTCTCTTTCGAGGTGAATCTATCTGTGCTAGACAGCAGTTAGAAAGAATCTTGATTTCCAAGACAGACTATAATCAGTGTCTTCAGAGAAGTGTCTTAGGAAAGCAAGGTTGCTAAAAAATGAAGCAGTTTTGTCTACTTGTTTCTAAAAGTTGGTTCTTGAGCGATGTTACAGAGGAAAAGATCCCATCTCTCAAATGAAGACTAAGTTCTTCCTATCACAAGCATCAAACTCCATCAAAAAAAAAAAAAAACCAAACTTTATGACTCTTCTAGATGTCCTTTACTTTTACCTGCATTCTGTCCATAAATAAATAAGTAAATAAATATACATATATTCAGTTTTAGACATTTCTATAGGTGTATAACACATTATTACAGTTCAGTTTTCATTTCTCTAATCACTAATAAAGTTCAATGTTTTTTCATATTATTTGTCACCTGCATCTTTTCTCTGGTGAGTTTTTATTTGAACGTTTTGCCGAACTTTTATTAGGTTGTCTTCTTCTTATTCAGTTGCAGGAGTTCTTTACATACTCTGGATACACACTTTTTTATTTCTTATGTGATTTGCAAATATTTTCTTTTAGACTGTGGATTGTCTTTTCATTTTATTAGCACTATCTTACAAACAGTCAAAGTTTTAAATTTTGACTGATTCCAATCTGTAGTTTTTTTTTTTTTTTTTTTTTTTTTTAACAAAGTTATTTTTGCTATAGGGTGCATGTGCTCACTGTAAAGACAGAGAGAGACAAAGAGTCAGAAAGTGAGAAATCATCACCCAGGGAAGTTGGCCATGCTACAATCCCTTCACCTCCATTCTTCTCTTGGGATTTTGGGCATGCATGCACATGTGCCCATTATGAGTTTTAAGTTGCCGGGTCCAGGACTCAAACCACTGTTGACTATGTGGGAGTCCAGTGACATAATAATAATGCTATCTGCTCATCCCTGTAGTTTTGTATTTTTGAAGAATTATTTATTTAATTGATTTTTAACATTATTAATTTGCTATAGGGCATGTGTGCTCACCCAAGAGAGACAGAGAGAGAAAGACAAAGTGAGAAAGCAAGCTGCCAGGACTGGGACTTGAACTGCAGTCGTCTATGTGAAAGTCTAGGGCCTTAACCACCACACCATCTGCTGGCCCTAATCTGTAGTTTTTGTAATGGTTGGTGCTCCTCCTCTCCTATCTAAGAACATTTTGCCTAAATTAAACTTATAAAACTTCTCTTCTGTGTTCTCTTCTAGAAACTGTATAGTTTTAGGTTTGAAAATTGGGCTTGTGAATAGGTTTGAAAATTAGATTTGTGCAATAGTTTATTCACTTTAGAAAAATAATTTGGGAAATTCTGATAAGTCAACTAAATTTTTAGCATAAGATACAGTGGTCTCACTTTTAGGTATTTACTCAAAACAACTAAAAACTTAAGTCTGTACAAAGTCCATGCATAAATTATTATAATAGCATTATTCACAACTGCCCCAAATTGGATATAGCTCAAATATTCAATTGGTGAATTAGACAAACAAATTGTGGTGTATTTACATAGTGATATTAATGAAAAAACTATTAATATATGTCACAACATGGTTGCAGATTCAAAGCATAAGAGGAAAGACAGAAAAGGTATATGATATTTTATTTCAATTATATGACATTTAAGAAAAACCATAGGAACAAAAACAAGATTATTAGTTACTTAGGGCTGATGGGAAGACTTATTACAAAGAAATGGCACAAAGAAAATTTTTCGAGAAATAAAAATGATCAATATTTCAAGTAGGTTAGTGGTTAGGTGACTTTCTACATTCTTCAAAACTCACTGAATTGTGTATCTAGCTGTGATGAGATTTCCTATAGGTAAATGATATCTGGCAAAGCTTGAGTAAATAAAATTTCTTTGAAGGAGTTTAATCTTTTACAAAATTATTTTCAAAGAAGTAAATTTCGATCTGTGTACAAATCCCCTCCTCTCCATTTTTCACTATGAATGAACTAATGTTTCCTCTGGGACAATGCGACAATTCCCAGTTCCAGCTCTCGTGAAAATGCCAATGTGTTTTTGTAATTGTTTTCTCCATTTTTATTCAAAACAACACCTTCTATCAGTGTCTTAGGCTAGGAAAATCATACCTATATTCGCCTTTTGCTCTTTACTAATTTGTAATAAATGATCTGTTTGATTATTGCTGCCTTTACTACCTTTGAATTAAATTGTGCACTTTCTTTTTCCTTTCTTTTCTTTCTCCTAGCTTATTCTCTCATACAGTTGGAATTGAACCAATGCGTTTGGCCTTTAATTGCTTTTCCTATCCTTAGGCTCTAACTCTTTCTTGCATATGATGACTCGATGTATCTTAAAATGCAGACTTCATTAAATTACCTAACTCATCACGATGATTTCTTCCCTTTGCCTTTAAATGCTACTGGTAATATAGCTCCAAACAAAATGTTCTCCAAATCATAGGAGCTAAGCATTTTGGATAGTTTAGGAAGTACTATGTACTCCTTAATAGTCAATAGGAATTTGTTTCCCCCAAATTATTCTAAATGAAATATCTTTGTATGCTTAAAAAGTCTTTCATACGGTGGGATATTCTCTTTATGATTTTTTTTTTTTTTGAAGAACATATACTTGCAGAAAGCCTTTCACCTTTTAATGCTTTCAATTAATGCTAGTTTGGAGGTACTAAGAGTTCTCTTGATTGATTCAAATATGCATGCTAAAAAAATTTAACATGGATTTAGTGAAGAATGTGGTTTCATAATCGTAAGATTGTATACTGTATAGGAACTTCATAAATGTTCAACTGATTTTATAAATTAAATTGTCTAAGAATTTATTTGACTATTTTATCTTATGCCTTAAGTTTAAGTTTATCCTTCTCCCATCTTTTGTGGATCATTCATCTGTCTGTCATCTATCATCTATCATCTATCTGTCTACCTAACCAACCAAATCAGTTGACGTATCTATTGTCCAACTGGATTATCTTTGCTATCAATAAGAACTTAATCAACCAAAACTCTCTCCATATTCAGTTTTTTCAGCTTCTAATACAGATTTGGCAATGATTGTGAGAAATTTGGTGTCTTAGTTCAGGCTGCCAAAATAAAATATCATAGATTGGATGGTTTACAAATAAAAGAATTTTATTTTTCACAGTTCTAGAAGCCGAAAGTCTGAGACCAGGTTCTGCTGGGAGCTCCAATTGGGAAAATCTCCCATAAGACGCAGACTGCAACTTCTTATATGCATTCCTGATGGAAAGAGAACAAGAGAACTCTGTGGAGTTTCTTTTGTAAAGGTGCTAATTTCACTCATGAGGACTCCATGTCCACTGACCTAATCTCCTTTCAAAGCTCCCACCACATAGTACTGTCATGCAGGCAGTTAGGATTGCAACATACACATTTTGGGACAGAGGACACACAGATTAATTTATAAAAGTTAAGTTTATGGGGTTCTCAACTCCAGAAAAATTTGAAGAACATCCATGTTTGCCCTACCTCCTCCTCACATCAATCTATGGAAATACCTTTCACAGAAAAATTAGGGCTGAATGGAAAATTGAAGTCTTAGGAATCCTACTAGTAGTTTGAATTTATAAATCATGTCTGAAAATCTTTTACTATAATTTTCCCTTCTATAGCCATTTTTGCAGTGTGGCCCATAAAATGTATGGTTGTATATTGAATAGAAAAGTCTGCTGAGATTTAAGTCTGGAGCTTAATCACTGTTCTCTGGGTTTTGATTGGTTCTCTTTCAAATGGAGGAGGAGGACCTGAAGTTATGTGCATTCTTTTCAGGCTCTCACACTGTTCCATCACATGGAATTTATAACCACAACAGATAGTTAAAGGGGTATGAAGTCTCCAGTGTTTCTCATGAACTCTTTTCATTTTGTTACAAAATAAATAATTGATTATATTTGGCTGGTCTAAAAGATGGGTGTCCTAACAGATGTTTACCGTGGTTTGGAGTAAAAAGGGACAATACCAAAACTTTGAATATTTCTTCTTCTCTGCTGGTAAAGAGCTTGTGAGGCACTAAGCTCTATCTACATTGCTAGCAAATATTAACTCAAATAACCAGTGAGTCAACTTACTAGCTGTTTGCAACAACATTAATAATTTGGGTCATATCTATACATTTCTCCTGAGAGGAGAAAAGCCTGCTGCTCTGGAAATAATGTTATGATTCCATGTTGATAAATACTTCAGTAAGTAGCCTAGCAATCCGGAGTGGTAATACCAATTAACTTTGTGACCAGAGAGCCTTCCCTGTGGACCTGGGATGCTGTATTTACACTAACCAATATGACTGTTCAATCCACACAGGATCTGAGTAGCAGCACAAGTGTGAATGTATGGCCTATTTTTTTTCTTTGCAGTTCAGTTTCCAAAAGTTATTACTTTCCCTCCCATACTTTGATACCCTTCATTCTTTCCCTTACAAGACTAAATATCCTCTATTCCAATTTAGACTTTCCCTCACAGAAGCATGGTGCTCCCATGGCCACAGTGAAAAAAAAATTTTTTTTCTGTAAGTTCAAACTTTTCAAGTGTGAGGAGTGGCCCCATTATTCTACTACAAAGTACCCAGAATTACCTATACATACAAAATAGAAATAGGCTACAAAGAACCCAGATTATCTCTCTTTTAGATTCGTCCATGATAGGACCAGCAAGGTGGTATAGTGGTTAAAGCACTGGACTCGCACATGGTGGACCGCTGTTCGAGTCCTGGACCTGGTAGCTTGACACTCAAGCCCAGTGTGTGTGCATGTGTGCCCCAAATTCCAAGAGGAAAATGGAGAAGAAAGGATTGCAGTGTGACCATCTCCCCTGAGGGGTGATTTCTCACTTTCTGTGTCTCTTCTCTGTCAAACACATGCAACCTATAGCAACAACAATGACGAAAACAAACGAACGAACAAACAAAAACTCTTAAAAAGAAAAGATTCATTCACAATTTGCTGAGAACCCACCATGAATCAGCCATTGCCCTAGAAATTCTGAAGATCTAAACATAA
This sequence comes from Tupaia tana, assembly GCA_026018925.1. Lineage (NCBI taxonomy): Eukaryota > Metazoa > Chordata > Mammalia > Scandentia > Tupaiidae > Tupaia > Tupaia tana. The sequence continues at coordinate 14,949,968 of JAKSZU010000006.1, forward strand.
TGTCCACTTGGCAGAAACTTCCAGGTTAAAGAGAATGTCTCAGTTGTGTACCAAGAGCTGTTACTACTACAAGATTTTCTTCCCATCCAACACATGGCTCACTGTGACACATGGTAGGCTAGAAGATGTTATGTAGGACAGGAACATTTGTAACTTTATACACATTCTGATCTTATCTGGGCAAAGAATCTCTTCCCACATATATTCACTATCTTTTAGGCTAAGTGACTAGAGAATTGTCATTATTAATTTTAGCAAACATCTTTATGGATATGAGTGTGTCCTGATGAATAAATTGAAAAGAAATTTGTGCTTACACTGGCGGGTATTGAAGGGAATGAGTGAGGGCTGCTAAAAGTGTAAAGAGATAAAGGAATAAATAGGGCAAGAGTTCTCAAACTTTGAATACTCAATTTTGTGTTTTAAATTTTGTTAGGCTTCTGAAAATACTCTTCTGTTACTTCTTGGATCTTCAACAAAAGCTCTGTTATTCAAAAACTGCTTGAAGAGATTATTTTCCAGAAATCAACATTAAAAGAGACCTGTATATGATTTAGATCAACATAGGGTAAGAGAAGATACAATGGCTAGAGGAAAAATAAAAGTGACTTGGGAAGATCAGGAGAGACAGGGGTCAGATCTAGAACTATAGGTGATTAGGAGATATTTCAGCCCTGGCTAATTCCTGATATAGGGCCCGAGTCATTTTACTTTTATATGGAAGCTAAGAAGACTTGGAGACACATATGGAACCACCTGGTCTAAGACAGAAAATCCTGAAAGAAATTTTGGTAAGTTTACAGTGCCTTCTTCCCAGTTACTAAAGAAACATTATCACCAAGATAAAAGAGTAAGATATCACATCCTTGTGCCTCCACAAAAATGAATTGGTTCTTCATGAGTTAAAATAACTCTGAGAGAGCTCAGTGAAGAAAATGTAGCCCCACAGTGAAACAACAAAAACAAATCAACAAACAAAAATGGAGAAACACTGTATAGACAGGATAGAAAAGATACTTTTTCATTTTCCTCATCATCTAATCATGCAGACTAGCACAGATCCATGCCAAGAGGAATCTCCTTGATCTACAACCTTCCCTTATGGAGGAAAATAAAAATAGGTGAACTACCAGCTGTCCTAGCTTTTCAGGACACTTTCCTAAGACCTATTTCAGCTTCACTATACCCAGATTTCTGGGAAGACCAGCATAACCACAATGTCTAGAGATGGTCAGAAACAAAAGAAAAGTGCTAGAGCTATCAGTATAAGTCACACAACGGAAGTCACTGTAGTCCTTGGTAACCTCCTCTTTTGAGGACTTCGCCAGCCTCGTTGCTGAGAACTCCATTAGACTTTACTACTGCAGACCTCATGGTCCTGCATGGTGTTGGCTGCAACAGTGACGGCCATTTGTGGCATTCACCAAATGTGTCTGTCTCTCTGCCTTCTGGGTATTTCTGTCCCACTCAGACTTAAGTGGAACAATGTGCCTAGTTCTGACCAATGAGTAGTGAACAGAAGAAATATGTGTTTTTACCATTTTTACGAGTATGAAGTAATTTTTCATCATGTTTTAATTTTGATTTCTGTGATGGCATATAAAGAGGTTGTGCATTCTTCCATATGTTTATTGGACACTAGGGCGTACTAGACATGACAATTTCACATCAATGAATTTTTCTATTGCATTTGTCACATTTTATCATTTACTATTTTTCCAGATTCTAGGCATATATCAGTTGACATTAATAAATTACCAATGTATTCTCTTTGTGTTTTCACTTTTTTGGTACCATATCTTCTGCCACACAGACTATTTTAATAAACATATTTAAATACATACCATACAAATATCCCTTTAAGATTTATACCTTCTTGCTTTTTAAAAAGTTTTGTTTTTATTTTTTTCCACTAATATGGTATTATAATTTTTCTTTACTTTAAAATTTTGAAGTTTTCTGTAGAGGCAAAATTATAATTTGGGATATAGGATGCTATCATTACTCCAAAGATAATCAAAAACACATATGAAATTTGTTTTGTATAGAGAATTTATCTCTTAAAAATTATCTAGAAATGAGGGACCAGCAGGTGGTATAATGGCTATGTCGCTGGACTCCCATGTGGTTGACTGCAGTTTGAGTACTGGATCTAGCAGCTTAAACTCATGTCAGGTGTGTGTGTGTATGTGCCTAAGATCCCAAGAGGAGAATGGAGGAGAAGGGATTGTGGCATGGCCGTCCCCCAAGGGGGTTATTTCTTGCTTTCTGTCTCTCTGTCTCTGTCTTTCTGGCAAGCACACGCACCCTGTAGTAAAAACCTCTCTTCAAAAAAAATTATCTACAAATGATAAATAAAAATATATTTCAAGCATATGGAGTTACTCCATCACTTATGAAAGCAGAGTTAAAATATTGCAAATAGTGTGATGTCATTTTTGGTTCCCTATCAAAGGATCTGAATTTTTTTGTTCACTAAAGTCAAAATAAATAGTTCAAAAGAGATGAGGACCAGCAGATGATGTAATGTTACGTTGCTGATCTCTCATGTAGTTGACTATGATTCAAGCCGCAGACCTGGTGGCTTAAAACTCATGCTGTGTGTACATGTGTACGTGCCTAAAATCCAGAGAAGAGAATGGAGGAGAAGCAACTGAGGCATGGTCATCCCCCTGGGGGGTGATTTCCTGCTTTCTGGGTCTCTGTCTCTCTCTGTTTTTCTAGTGAGCACACGTGCCCTATAGTAAAAATTTCTCTAAAATAAAAGAGAAAGAAATAGAATGATAGAATATATTTAATTGTTATTACTGAGTCTATAAAGTCAGAAACATATTCCATAAATTATTTGTGCAATAATTTTGGGAAATACTAAAATAGATGCTTAAGGTATTTTAAGAATACTTAAGTATATTCTCTGTTGAGAATGCTATTTCTGTGAACATCAAGACCAACTAAATAATTTAAACCAACCCTTCAAACACGAATACTAAAAATAAGGATTAATTATTTAAAAATCAACTTGCTGAAATTAGCAATGATTAGGTAAATATTTATTAGGCCAAAATCTAAAAGAAAGAACAGAGACAAGGCAAGCACTTAATACTCTCTCTCACATCTTTTCTTTTTCTTTCTTTTCTTTGACCTCAGGATGTTTTCGGTTAATTATGGGAGACAAACCTGAGACGTAGATAAACTTTGATGATGACACGGGGCCAAGGGAAAAATACAAATCCACCTGGCATTTGAGATGTTTGGGTGAGAATCTAATCAACCCTCCTCCCTGATGCATAGATTCAAAAGATTTTAGAGTGTGTATGAACTATAATTAAGCTACTATTCCAAAGTTACAATCTAAATAGCTTCATACCATCAGGGTGATCAGGAAATTTTAAGCTTTGGCCTTGTATTAAAGTTACATATGGAAAAATATGTACTTTTAATACCACAGTGCATTGGTTAGAGCAGGAGTTGGCAAACCACAGCTTCTGGTCCAGTCATCATCTGATTTGTGAATAATATTTTATTTTTAATATTGTCACAATTTTATATGTTGCTTTCTCAGCTCTACAATGGCTAGATTTAGTCATTAGGATAGCAACAGCATGTCCCACAAAGCCTCAAATATTTACTGTCTCTACAAAAAATACCATTATGGATTATTTTATTCTGATTCTTTGGGAACTATTTTAACTTTGTAAGTTGTACTAATAACTTTGTAAGTTGTACTAATCGATAGCGATACGATGTTAAAATGTTTGTCTGTGGATATACAAAGTAGAGTTTCAATCAATTCCACTCTTCCATTGTGGATGAAGTTAGTTTTATCTCCATTTGTACATTCATATCAATGACTAGACAGATATTCCTCCTCAATAAATACTTGTTTTGTGTTTCCAATTGAGCTGATTTAATATCTTTCCGATTCCCTATTTAATGAAGACTACTAAACACATCCATTTCTATATCTACATGGAAGTCATGATTTTAAATTTCTTTTGGCAATTATTTTTTAACCACCCTCTCATTAAATTGTCAGTCTTTGAGGCTGAGCTGCATGTTTGTATAACGAAGTCACTCTTAGACTGTACACATTGATTTAATGATGAAATATGTAGGACTGCTTGGTTGGTTTAGGCCACATTGCTATATTGGTGGCAGATTCACATACAGGTTCATATTGAGCTGTCCAACTTCAGGACAAACTGTATCAGACCCACTACCCATCTGGACCTTCTCTGTTGAGATACATAAGCAGATGATTCCCCCCATAAACAATCTTGCTATCTGTAGCACAGTCATGTGTTCTTGCCCTAAAAACATAAGAATTCCAATAAAACATATTTCACATGATTTTCTTCTGAAAGAAAAGATGATGTGGCTACAGTTGGATTCACTGCATTGTTCAGTTCATGAAAACGGACTCTTACACTTATATTGCACATCTGATGATTGGACACGTTTTTCAATGACTCTCTTCTGGCTCTGTGCATTACAAAGTGTGTTTCTCCTTAACAGCTCACATATACCCAGTGCTATGAGCTAAAGGAAATGACATGCTCAACTAGGTGACAACTGAACTACAGTTGAACACGACTGTGAACCACCCAGATGTATCTCCTGAACACAAACCAGTGGCCTCCCCATTTCTACCTCCCTTTTGCTCAATCCCAAAGGTATCTGATTCCCCCCACCTGAGGGAAAGAGTGACAGAAAAGATGGTAGGTTCAAAAAGAAAACGTAACGTTAACTAAATTTCATTTAAAATATTTCACTTCTTTTTAACATGCTCCTAGGGTCCTTCCTGAAGTGTTCTGTAAAATGTCTCTGGGAAGACTCTTGGTTCACTCATTTCATACCTTTGCTTACCAAAGGCTAATACTTTGTTAAAATGCATTAAAAAATGATTGTTGGTTTGAGAAATGTCTTAATGTGTATATAAAATTAAGAGGTACAAAAATGACTCAAATCAAAGTTTCTTTTATCTTGATTTACAACATTTAAAGGAACATATACAAATTATTTATTTATTCAATTTTATTTATTATTTTATTATTGTTATCATTTAATTTGCTAGAGCACATGTGTGCTCACAAGAGAGAGCTAAGAGAAAGAGAGAGAAAAAGTGAGAAAACCAGCCAGCAGATCTGAGTCATGTGGGAGTCCAGTACCCCAACCACTGCATCACTTTCTTGCCCGCTAAAGGGACATTTTAAGATGAACTATATTCGTTTTCCAACAGTATAAAGGTTTAGCCTGCCTGAAAAATACTATTTTGTTTTCTGAAAGGAAGAAAAATCCAACTTTCTCAGATAATAAATGCTAAAATCTATTATCAGTAACACCTGGGAAATCATACTTTATAGCCCTATGTAAAGTAGAAGCAGATAGTAGTTTTAGCTATCCAACTTAAGTTTAATCAAAGAGTTTTCAAAATTAAAATTGATCTGATGACTGCACATGGATTTAAATAATTTTGTGAGTTCTTTCCAGGTACACATTTTCCACAAAATTGTGTTTCCAGCACCTTATTGTCACAGAAGTCATGCTGAAGCTAGATACAAATCTTGAACTCATCCCTGCTTCTCCAGTCTTCTATGCCTGAAAATGGATGTAGAGTCAGTATTTTACTTCAACTTTTCTTATCACTAAGGCTACATTATTAGATTGTACATTTTTCACTACACAAGAGCACGTATTTGATAATTCAGATTTCTCAGTTTTCCAATGTACACATGTACAATTGGAACATTTCAATGTACACATGTCTCAGCATTTTTGACACTCACCCAATGAATTTAGATAGCTTCTCCATATAAAAAGTTTCTGTATCTGTTCTTGAATATGTAAGAATTAATTATTCATATGAACATGTTTTATTTAGTACAAAACCTGCAAGCTCTGCTGAATCTCTGAGACTATTTTCAATCCACAAAATTTATTAAATTGGAGAGAACACCCTGGTCAGTGTGAGTACTGATCTCCAAAATTTGTCTCGGGCAACCTGTCAGTAAAATATGTGTGCTTTCAAGGATAAGGTATATAATTATATGCCATAATTATTTATCAGCTTAATTAATGTAAAATATTTCTAGATAAAGCTTTTATATTTAATATATACATCTACTTGACTCTCACCCCAAGCCCCAAAATATACGAGCAAGAATATAATTTGAAAAACCTTAAACCAAAGATAATTGGAGAGGAAACCAAAGTAATAAAATGTTGAAAGTAGAAAAGTACAAGCATTAGGAATACATGACTTAGCAGACCTAAGAGAAATTAAAACTAAGCTGGCAACACGAAAAGTCAGTAAAAAATTTTGATTGTGATTTATGCTTCAGAGTTCCAAAAAGTCTAAGAAATCTAAGATACCAGGAATTTTAAAATGTGGGGGAAAACAAGGCATTAAAACTAGGACCATTTTAAAAAATTATTTTAAGGAACAGGAAGTTCCTGAGAGCCTTTTTCTATTTTAGCAAAACATTGATAAATAGAAACATGGTAAACTAAAAAAGGTAAAAGTAGCTTCTAAGGAGAGATGAATGTGAATGAGTATTGTGAACCTCATATGATGCTTTGTATACAACTAGTAAAAATTAAACATTTAAGTGCAAAAATAATAAATTCAAACATGGAAATTGAAGTTGTAGTTTTTTTTTTAATATAATTTCATATGCACCAACCCTAATTTGGAGACCACTGATGAAGAGAATGAGCTGGACCACATGAATTAAAGATGAAAACACCTGCAGTGATACCATCACCTACGATAAAGAAGAGTTGCTAAGACTTTCCTGCCACTAGGTCTTGGGTACCTTTTAACCTAAGTAAGAGTGAAGGGGAATCAGCACCATCTTTCAAAGTGCTCAGGAAATTCAAGAACGATGTATCTACCTAAGAAAGAAGATTGAGTCTTACCTAATTGGGATGAACTCTCATCCCAAATGCATTGCTTTTAACCTTTGTCATCACTGCTCAAGAGGGGATCCTCTTCTTAACTGTAACATATTTCAGCCTCACCACTATCACTTGCCTTGAGTACACCTGGGTTCATTTCCATAACTGGCCTTTTCTCTTTACATCAGTTGCTCCACACTTCCTGGTCTTTCCAGTCATTTTGGCTTGTCTTCACTCTGAGGCTCCATCCTGGCCTTCATTCATCACCTGAATAGGACTACTTTCTTCACTCTCTTCTTTTCTTCTCTCAGAGCCCTTCTACTGTGTCCCCTGGAATTGATGGTACATTATCAGCACAGCAACTGACATCCTGAATTTATCTTTCTAATTGTTCTCTTTACTTTATGGAAATCCTTGGTTTTCGTCCTTAAGACTGCTTCCCTACGCCGCTCAACAAGTACTGACTGTATGTTCCTCTAAGTCTCACTGGTACTCTTAGATTGTTCTCTGTCCACTTCTCTAACATGTCTCAGTGCTTTGATTCTTATGTCATCTAATTACATCATCCCTTGGTGGTTGATTTCTGCTCACCTCCTCTTGTTATCCCTTCCTATCTCAATCATTTTAGCTTCTGGATCTTTGTTACTCCTTGCGATACCAAATCTCATGTAAATTGACTTTGCATGTAAATATAGATTGCCTTCCCAACATTTACTTTTCTCCATTTCTTGGGTTTTACTCTTCCAGTGATGTAATGATCTTATCAACTAACCTGAAGAACTCATTTTTTTTAAGATCATAGTCTAGATTTTATCACTACAAAAAACTGCAATCCCTCAATAATCTTCATTGTTTTTTGGGGGGGATCAGATTTTATTAACCACATTTTTTTTCTTTTTATCTTTCACTGCCTCCTTTTTCTGTCCCATCCATATCTATCCTTTGGCTCTGACGATACCTGCAAATCCATGATTCTATCACTCATTAGTTGTGCCTCATTCCATTGATATCTTCACTCCCTCATCTAGACAGCTTGAATGCCATGACTAGTCATTGTAACCATACTTTTATAGTTTTCCATTCCTCCTTTCACCCTTTCTTGCTTTGATTTCTCACTGGCAAATGATAGTTCTGACTAGACACGAACTCCCACCCATTCTCAATGGATCCCATGCAGCTGTATGCCTAAGGAAAAAAGCACCCAAGAACACCACACTCATCATTAAATCCAGGGGTACGAACATCCATGAATCCTTAATGCTGCAAGCAATCAAACTATACATCTCACATCATACAGCAACCTATTCTTCCACTCTCCTGGAATTAAATGTATAGGTATGTATTTTTCTCAACTCTCTCTTTAAACCCCATATTATCTCCTTCATTCTCATTTTCAATTGATGACCTCATATCCCATTAGCAAGAAAAGAGAAACAATCACAAACTTTCCCATCTCTTTTATCTGCCCAGTGGCATCTAAATATACCCCTTACTCTCTTGTCCGTCATCTAAGGTGAGCAATCCGTGCTTCTACCTAAAGCCAGTCTCTCCACTTGTGCTCTGACCCCCATATTATCTTGCTCATTTGAGCACGTGGTGTCTTAAATTCTATGTCCTCAATTCTAAGAAATCAATTAGTTTTTCCTATACTGATTCATTCCCATTAGCCTAGAAACATGTTGCAATTTTTCTCATTTTAAGAAAACCTTGTCTTGACCATACACATGGAATTTACTGTTTTTTCTCTCCTCTTCAGCAAGCCTTTTTACAGGTACCTATGTTCACTATCTCCTGTTCTTCTTCCTTACTTCGGCTGGCGGCTTTCCACTCACATCACTGGAATTGCTCCCATACTGTTCGGTGGTGTCCTCCACATGTAAACATTAAATAGTCAGTAGATCCTTGTTTTACTTAGTCCTTACCTTGTTGGACTTTTAGCACCATTTGACTTTCTTCACTTGGCTGCAAGGTACTCAAACCTTTTGTTTCCCTTCCTGTATCACTGGTGGCATATGTAGCGTATCCTTTGTGTGTGTATCCTCCTTGGATATTGGATTTTCCATGTTTGTGCTTGACCTCCTTGACTTGTATTAGAAGCCATCCAATCTCTGTAAATTAAAATTCAGTTCAGACACTAATATTCTCAAATTTATAACGCCAGCCTAACTCTTTCCTAAACTCCAGAAACAGTTACAATTGTTGACTTGATGTTCTCACTTGGCTGTCCCACTGGTCGCTCACACTCAAAATGAACTAAATCATATTCCAAATGTTTGGCATCCTACTTGAAGGCAATTCTATCTTTCTATTTTCTCATATTTCACTTGGTTTCATCTTGACTCTTTTCTTATACTCAGTGTTTCAAGAACTCTTGTTGGGTTAATCTTAAACACGTATCTGTAATTCTCACCATAGCCATTACTTCCAATACGGGCAACCATCCTTCCTTACCTGGATACTGTCATGGATTCCCAAAGTCTCCCTTCTTTTGCCTTGTTAACCATTCCACATTCTATTCTCAACACACCAGCTCTAGGAATTGCTAAGCTAGATCATGCGATTCCTCTAAGCAAAATTCAGCAATGGTTCTCCATATCTTGATTTATTAAAATATAGTTCGTACAATTATCTACAAGGCTCTGTCACTTCTGCCCTGACACATTTCTGGAAACTTCCAATCACTGCTGTTCCTCAAAGACAATAGGCATGAGTGTATCTTCAGTCATTGGGTCTATCTGTATCGACTGCCTGGATTACTTTTCTCCTACCCTGTACTTGACTAACTCCTTTGACTACTTCAAACCATTCCTCAAGGGGATTCTTCCTAACAAGAGCCTTCCTGACAATCTTATAATTTTTGCATCCTGATAACTCTTCTACAACACTCACATTCCCATATCCTGTTCTGTTTTTTTTTTTCCTTATCCATGAACCCATATGCCTTTCTAATATACCACATAATTTACCTACAGTGCCCATAAAATCCTTTACTTACTGGATATTTGTGTTATTTAAAGTGACTTTCTTCTTCCTAGTGTGTTAGTGCTACAAAGCAGGCCTTTTTATCTTGCTCAGTAATATCTCCAAATGCCTAGAGCAGTGCTTAAAACATAGCAGAGAGTAAAAAAACAAATCTGAAGGGATAAATTAATATTGAAATAGTATAAATTAATAGAATGAAATATGTAAAATTCATGTGAACAACTAAGGAAACATCAGCTGGGGATTTCAATGAATTAAATGTTTAGGAATATGTAAGTTTTATATATAAGAGATATGGTAAGAGAACTCCCCAGTTAGAGAGTGAAATAAAACATACTCACCCTGGCAGATGGGATCATGGGAAAAATCTGCAATTTAACATTTTCATGTCTTGTCCAAATATCTGGTTGCCATGCAACCTCAGCCAGCTCAGCAATTAAACTAAAAAAATTAAGCTTAGAAATTGACTCCAAAATTCTCTTAAAATGGTATAATTGATTCCCTAGTGGTTAATCCTTTTTCACTCTTCAACTTTTAAAATTAAATATTAATGACAAAATTAATCAAATCAGCAATACTGATAATTCTGTTAAGAAATGATCTTCACATATTTTATGTTTTAAATTTATGTAGATTTCTTTTGTTTTGTTTGTTTATTTTAAGGTTTTGCACTTGCCAGAGAGAGAGAGAAAGAGAGAGAGAGAGAGAGAGACAGACAGACAGAGAGATGGAAAGTAAGTAATCATCCCCTGGGGGAATGACTATTCTGTCACGTAAGAGTCCAGCACCTTACTATCACATCACCCGCTGGTCCCAAGTTTACGTAAGTTTTAACTTACCTTTCCTATGGCAGTAGCAGCTTAGTTTGTAATTTAAATTTAAAATGTCTAAATGAGTTGTTGTTTTAGATGCATAATTCTAACTTGATTTTTAAAATAATAAATTTTATTTTATTTTAATTTCTTTTATACATTCAATCACATATTATCACCTAGCTTGTAAAGTGAATGTTCCAACATGAATACATTTCTCACCAGTCCAGTTGGGGATACTGTACACATTATTATTAACAGATAATAACCCATTTCTTTGTTTCATGAATGACTTGCCTCTGTATTTTTCTCCTTAATGTCTTTTATCAGACTCTCCTCCTTTTCTCACCCTCTTCCCACACTGTATTTGGTATCTATAATCATTTTTTATGCTTCTATATCCTGTAGTCTTTCAGTTTCAGCCATAGAGTGTGGACAGTCAGAATGTATTAAATCTAGACATACAATGTCTCTCCTTCATAGCCTGGCTTGCCTCACCCAGCAGTAAATCTTCCATATTCATCCGCTTTCTGCCAAAAGCCAGGGTCTTGTTTTTTATGGATGAGTAGTATTCCATAAAGTATATGTGCCACACTTTTAAAATCCATTCTTCTGTTAGTGGACATTTGGGTGGTTCCATGTTTCAGCAATTGTGAATAATGCTACAATAAACATAGATGTGCAAGCACTTTTCTGACTAAGCTTTCTTCTGTCCTTTGGGTAGATACCCAGGAGTGGGATTGCTGGATCATATGGTAGTTCTGTTTGTAGATCCTTGTGGAATCTCCATATTGTTCTCAATAGTGGGGCTGGGTCAATTTACATTCCCACCAGAAGTATAGGAGAGTTTCTACTACATCCCTGCCAGCACTGATTTTTTTTTTTTTTTTTAATCTTAGTCATTCTCACTGAGGTTAGGTGGTATCTCATTGTGGTTTTAATTTTCATCTCCCTTATGATGAGGGATGTTGAACATTTTTTCATATGCCTTTTGGCTGTTTGCATGCCTTCCTTAGAGAGTTGTTTATTCAGCTCATTTTCCCATCTTTTAATTGGGTTGATCATTTTTTAACTTGAAATATCACTAAGTTTACAAACAAATTAGACCTTTTAAAAACTTAGACTCGACCAAGGCATAAGTTTAATTTATTAGGTTTCTAGAAATGATTTTGAAATGTGGGAATTTTATTACTATTTTGGATAAGGAGAGATCCATGAAAATGAAAATAAAAAGCATTATAATTATAAATGATTTTTTAAATATTAAAATATATAGAACTATTTGTTAAACTGCTTTTAATCATTAAAAGTTATTAGATTTACCTGGAGAATAATGAGATACATAGTTGAACTTAAAAGATTAATGATGTATCAGAGTTTTAGAGTTTTGTAATTGGAATTTAATAGATGGAATATTAATATAAAAATAAAGTAGCTATGAACTAATCTTTTCTGTGCATGAAAACATCCACAAGGACATTTTATTTAAAAATGATAAAAGCTCACATTGATATAACTGAGTTTAACAAAAAGTTCCTGAAGTAAGGTTATTTTAAATATGAGGAATAACTCAACAAAACATTCTTTACTGGCATTTCTTTCTGCCATATCTTTTTTTCTTCTGCTTCTTTGGGTGACTTCTCAAATAAACTATGTCCTATCATGGGCTCTGCTCGAAGGAAAGGACATATTAGGACAGTGGATAAAACACTCTCAAGACTTCAACTTCTAACCTAGGTATAGGAACAGTGACTAGATTTATACACTTACCTGGCACAACAAAATCTGAGCAAGAAATAAGGGCTTTCAATATATTAAATATCAGATAATGAAAGACAGTGACAGGAAATGATACATTAAGTTAACTGTATTGTTCTCTAGTGTACTGTCTGAGAGTTTTCAGGAGTTAGCATGTAGAAGTAGAACCTGGAGAGGTCTATGAGCTGAGAAGGTGTATGTGGAAGCTCAAGAGGACCAAGGCAGGTAGAATTTACAGACATGAGTATCATAAAGAAAAAAAAAAAACTGCACAAAGAGAGTTCGAGGCATTTGCAGAGCATCCTTCTTGGTTTTTCACCCGAGTACAGATCTACCCAAGATGCAGTAACGAAGCACACAAAAATATACGAATTAAAAACCCCCAAAGTTTACAAAAGGTTGGGAATATTTCCTCTTTCCAGAAACTAAGATGGAAAAATCTCATACTCTAGGAAATATTGGGAAGAGCACTCATTAATGAAGAAAACTGTCAATAGATTAGACATTGCCCTAATCTAGCCTAATAAAGCTTTAAAGCAAAATCTAAAGTGATTGACTGCTTCCAATTAGCTTAAATAGCATCTAGAACAAAGCTCAAGAATACTCAGGTTACGTTGCTGGACTCCCATGTGATAGACCGCAGTTCGAGTCCTGGACCTGGTGGCTTAAAACTCACGCTGGGTGTATGTGCGTATATGCCCAAGATTATGAAAGGAGAATGGAGGAGAAGGGACTGCATTCTGGCCATCCCCTCTGGGAGGTGATTTCTTGCTTTCTGTCTCTCTATCTTTCTCTGTCTGTCCAGTGAATGCACATGCCCTATAGCAAAAATCTCACTCAGAAAAAAAAAAAGAAAAAGAAAATTTAAGAATAGTGACAGGATTACACAAGATCCAGCATTCAACAAATAAAAGCATAATATCTGATATACAACTGAAGTTTACCAGACATGCAAATAAGGAGGGAAATGTAAATCATCATAAGGAAAAAATAAGTCAATTAAAATTGAAATAGAAATAACATATTTCATAGAATCAGTAGACAAAATCATTAGAAGTTATTATAACTATGCTGCATGTGTGTTTTTAAAGATGTGAGAAATGATGAACATGTTAAATGAAAAGTATAAAAAAAGAAGTAGAGAAAACTTAAAAAAAATTCTTTTAGAGAGGTTTTTGCTACAGAGTGTGTGTGCTCACCAGACAGACAGGGGGACAGAAAGCAAGAAATTACGCATCCCGCCCAGGGGAATATCCATACCGCAATCCCTTCTTCTCCATTGTTCTCTCAGGATCTTGAGTATGCATGGCTCATGCCCAGTGTGAGTTTTAAGCCACTGGGTCTGGAACTTGAACCATGGTCAATTATATGGGAGTCCAGCAATGTAACCATTACAACATTGCTGGTCCTGAGAAAATTTCTAATGTTATGATAATAATCTGACATTTAAAATATATATATATATATATATATATATATATATATATATATATATATGAAGTGAAATTTGCAATGTATTAGACAATGCTAAAGTAAAGATTAATGAACTTCAAATTATCCAATAGACAATAACCAAATGAAACACAGAAATAAAAAGAAAATGAACATAAACAGACATGACTAAGTTGTGGCCTAATTGACACATCACTGAAGTCCCCAGAAAAGGGGAGTAAGAAAAAAGACCTATAGAATGCAATTTAACACCTAAAAGGAAACAATTATCATTAGTTATTGGAAAATGCACATTAAATCCACCATTAGATATAACTACACACCTATTTAAATGACTAAAATTAATCTGTCTCTACTAACTTTTGGCAAGAATATGCAGCAAGTGAAATTCTAGTTCACTGTGATTGAGAGTGTGATAGTACAATGGCTTTATGAAATATTTTTCACTTCTTATGAAGTTAAACTTACCTATCTGACCTACTATTTCACTCAAATATGTTTATCTAAGAGGAATGAAAGTATATGCACACACATAAACATTCATGATATCTATATCATCCCAAACACTGAAACAACCCAAATGTCCATTTGTAGTTGAATGCAATAACAAATTATAGTATGATCCATAATCATATTCAGCAATAAAAAATCAATGAATATTTGATACATGCAACATGGATTAATTTCAAAATAATTGTGTTGAGTGAAAGAATCAAACTATCACCTTCTCCATCCAAAGTATATACCATATATAGATATAAAATCTAGAAAATCCAAACTGATCCATGGTGATATAAAAATGTCAACCATTACCTGGGGATATAGAGGTAGAAGATTAGGAAGAAGCCCAATAAAGGATTACCAAGAGGCAGAAAGACACTTTTGGTGTTGATAATTTAACAGATATATACATGTGTCAAAATTTTATCAAATTGTATACTTTAAATAAAATATGTGTAGCTACTTATATGTCAGCGATGCCTCAAAAGGCTATTTAAATAATAAAAATGAATATTCAGAATATAATGGGGGCCAGAGAGTAGCACAGCAGTAAAATGTGACACTCTGTGAGGTTGACTCAAATTGGAGGGTTCCAGGTTTGCATCTGGAGATCTGCTTGAATATGCTGAGCATGTGGGGGCAGAAGACCCAGCACTGGCTGAGTCTTGGGGTGGATTGATGTGTTAAAACTGAGCTGGGAATGATGTTTCTGTTTGTCTCTTTCTCTCTTGCTCATGAAGGAAATAATTAAAACCAAAAAATATAAAAACACTCCTACAACTCAACAACCATAAAAATAACATGTTTTTTAAAAGGGGAAAAGATGAGTAGACATTTCTCAATGGAAGATGTGCAACTGGTAATTAAGCACATGGAAAGTGCTTACCATCACTCAATATTAGGAAAATGCAAAGCAAAAGTATAATAAACTATTTCACACTCATTAGGATGTTTATTATATAAAAAAATATTGGCGAGTATGCAGGGAAATTGGAAACTAGATATTGTAAATGGGATATAAAATAACACAGCACTGTGGAAAACCGTATGATTGTTCTTCAAAAAATTAAATATGGAATCACAATATGATCCAACAAGTCCACTTCTTAGTATATGCCCGAAAGAATTGTAAGCAGGAATGTGAACAATTATTTGTACACCAATGTTCCTAACAGTGATATTCACAATAGCTAAAAGATAGAGGCAATCCAAATGTCCATCAAAGGCATGATGAAGGAACAAAATGTGATAAATCCATACAATAAGATACTATTATCCTTTAAAAGAAAGAAGGGCTGATCCACAGTAACACAGCCCTTAGAGCCCATGTCAGAGGAAGCCAGATTCTATATGGCCGACTGTGACTGGAATTGTGGTCCTGTTGACTTGAAGAAAAAACTGGCTGCAGATGTGCTTCAGATCCTGACAGGATGAAACAGAATTGGAAGAAAGAGGATTACAGAATGACCAGTCCCATGAGGGAGAGTGCTTTCTTTCTCTTTCTCTGTATATGTCATGCATATGCACAAGCCTTCTGGTTTTAAAAAATAAGGAAGGAATCTTTGACTCATGGGAAGAAATTATGCTAAATGGAAATAGCCAGTCACAAAAGGATAAGTACTGAGACTACTTACATGAGTCTAGATTTTTAGAGCAGGTAAGTTCATATAGATATACAGTAGAATAGTGGTGGCTAGGACTGGGAAAAAGGGGGAAAGGAGAGTTATTGTTTTAATAGGTACAGAGTTTCAGTTTTGCAAGACAAAAGATTTCTGAAGATGGATGGTAGTTATGGTTATACAACAATGTAAATTTACTTAATGCATTGAGTTGTAAACTTAAGAATGGTTAAAATAATAAATTTCATGTTATGTATATTCTACCGAAAAAAAGGCTACTTAGAGATAAGGAAGAAGAATGCTGTTAGAGCAGTTGTGGAACAGGCTTACATTTGTTGGTATCATTCAGATTGTGAGGATGGGATGGATGGTGATGTAATACTCTATGCGGCTGATCCACATGGAAATGTTCCAGTTTCCTATCTGAAGACTTTCTTGAACAAAAAAGATGGGAAATAAGGCCTAGTCATGATGGCCACTGGATGTTAAAACACTGTGCTCTGTAGGCAGGGGTCATGTTATGGGCTTGGGTTTGATTCCCATTCTATCCTGAAGACTGGGAGCATTATGTGCACCTGTAGTTCTAACAACTCAAGGAGGCAGGAAGATCATGAATTTGAGGCTAGCCTGGGCAACATAGGGAAACCCTGTCTAAACAAAAGTGGAGTTCAGTAGCATGTGCCTGTACCTCCAGCTGGGAGACTGAGGAGGGAGACTGTGGCCAGAAGACTTAAAAAAAAAAAAAAAGGTAAAAAAGGAATGGAAGAGAATAAAAATACAATCCCCTGAAATAGTCACTGAGTGAGAGCTATAACCCAGAGTAGGAAAGAGTGGTTCCATCACAGTGGGATAAGGAGGGGTGTTGTGTACTGCCTCCTAATTGTAGGCAATTCCAGGAGCAAAGTAATGGCCACACACAGTCTAGAAGCAAGGCTGGGGGCAAATGTAAAACACACGTTTCTGTATTTATCTCTAATCTCTACAAAACACAAAGTTTTCTTGGTCCTTGGCTATAGGAAGTAAAGGCACGTATAAATGGTGGGGGGGGGGGGGAGGGAAAAAGTAGGTTTTATCTTAGAGCTGTTTGTGCTTGTTTCCCACAATTTGTACAGCAGGACAATGTATATCAATCTGTTTTTCTAATTAACCTCATTTGTTTTTTGTCATTCCTTCTTTGAGCTTCTATGATGATCGACCTCTTCATGCTTTTCCTTAAAATTAGGAGTCACCCTAATTTGTCTGTGCTCTTCTAACTTTTCCTATTTTATTCTGTATGTTTCTTCATCATCAAACTGTTGAAACTAATTAATCTGGGGTCTATTAGAAATATCTGTTCAAATTCAACATGCTCGTTCTTACCTTTTTTCAAAGTTTTCCTCTTCCCTGAGGTATCCTTTGAACAATATAACATCCAACAGAGTCTAACCTGCCTGACCCCTTTACTATATCTTGCCTGCCCTCAGAGCCTCAAGCCCTCAAAATTCCCCAAGTTTGTCCTGTAGTTGCATGGAACATTGTTTTGTTCACAATAACATCTACGTCATTTTGGAAATTATCAATAAATGCCTCAACCATCTAATACTAATATCCTTGACATCTTTAAAAAAAGTTCGTTTATTTATTTCTTCTGTGTGTGACAGAGACAGAGAGACAGAGAGATTGCACCTTCACTAGGGTCTTGACATTGCTGTCCACCTCAGACTCAGCCAATCCCCAAATCATGAACATGCAGATTGCTGGCATGAGTGTTCACACTCAGAACCTTCCCATGTGGCTCCATCTCACAGAGCATTGTGTTTTCTCGTGGGGTCACTGTGCAGGCCTGGATAGCTCTTCTTATAGCTGTTGGCGTGTGTGACTGCTCATCCTTCAAAGTTGGGTTTCTCAAATGATACCATTTTTCCATGCCTACCTGCAGCTTTGGAAGATGAGTTTCTAATAATTTTATTAATAACTAATCAGTAACATTGGCTGAACACTTGCCATTTGCCAGAGCCTATTCTAAGCACTTTGCATTTATTAATTCCATTAACACCTGCAATAAATCCTATGAGAAGGATACAATTATTAGCTCTCCCAAATTCATGATATAGAGATCCACATATCAATCTAGATAATTATTAAAGGACACAAGAAATGATAATAACTAGCTGCACAAAGTTATATGAGATAATCTTCTTTATAAGAATTTATAAAATATGGAAATCAATATGATATATTGTTTGAGGATCTATCTATATATCTTTCTATATCTATCTATATATAGTTGAGAGCATGAAAACACAGGCAGAAAGTATTTATACTATCTTTAGGAAGATGCGTCATCTCTCTGGAGGGAGGAAGGGTTTGATGTCATAGTAGAACACAAAAAAGACTATATTCAAAATATTACATTTCCGCCAAAGTGATCAGAAGCAGATTAAGCAGAACATTCAATATATATTAAGTACATGGGGGCATTGGGTATGCTATTTTGTTCTTCTTCGTTTTTTTTTTTCTTTCTATTTTTATAATTCAAAACAGAATATAAGGAAAGCCATGCAGTGGAAGTATAGGCTGGAAAGTACGTGATTTGTCTTACTCAGAAAAAGCCCTTCTAAGTCATCCATACATCACTGCAACCTGACTTCTGCTCGTAACCATATGTCCGAAAGGTAAAATTAAAGTTTTAAATGGCCACTAAGTAAAATTGATGCTCAGGAAAATGGGTTGTATTCTCATTTCTTCCTTTTTATAACCAATGTAGGTTGTGCCTAATTTAATTTAAATTTACACTTGGACCTACAATCATTTCCCTCCCTCTGAACCCTTGTGATATTTCTCATGGAGGCAGCTGTTTTGACAAAGATTCTACTGCCTTATGCAATTGCTCTGGACACTTTCGTACATATTACTTATTCTCTGCTCTGAGGATGGAAGCTTCCAGAAGCCTGTGAGCAAGCCCTACTATACTTACAAAAGTGGGGACTATGGCGCTAAATTTATAAACAGATCCTCTTAATGTGCTTTATGACAATCATAATTTATATGTAGTCATCATGCTCAATGGTGGAATAAATACAATGTGTGTGTGAGTGTGTGTGTGTGTGTGTGTGTGTGTGCAGATAAGGGATAGAGATATTTAGATATAGGTTACATTACTTTCATAAGTTAGAGATGGCAAAAGAATCTAATATGATTATATGTGCATGCCTTATAGACCTATCTATTGTAACACAATATGTATATTTCTAAAACAATACAAAACAAAGCAATGCTTGGCAAAATTTTCATTTAAACTAAAATAACTATACCAAATATGGGGTCAAATGTTGGCCATTAAAAACATATGCAGTTAAATGCATTCACTTTTATTTTTAAATATCTAGTTACAGTTGGTGGTGTGGTGGTTAAGGTGCTGGACTTGCACATGGTTTACTATGATTCAAGCCCTGGACCTAGTGACTTGAAAATCACATTGGATATATGGCATGGCCATTTTCCCTGGGGGTGATCTCTCTGTTTCCCTATCTCTGTCTCTGTCTGTCCCTCTCTTTATCTCTCCAGTGAGTGCACATACCATGTCACAAAAACCTAAACAAACAAACAAACGCCTGTGAAACTTTGTAACTGGTCTATTAAAAAATACTCCTTATGCTAGATGTGCATGTGCTCATGATCTAGGGCTTGCTGGGTGTAGGGAGTGTATTTTTGCGTGAGGATCCTGTGTGGGAACTTATCTCTTTTCTTTCTAACCTAGGGAAAAATAAATTTATCAACATAAAGAAAAAATATTCCTAGTAAAAATACTAATAAAGCTAAAAAAAGATGAACTTTCTAATGACTAAGTAAATACCTTAATAAATTTTGGACTTTACCTTAAACAAAACAAACAAATTATGTACAACATTAGCTTGATAGAGAGATTGAAAGTGCTTAGTTACAAAGAAAAGGGAAAAAAAGGTACAAAGACCAAGAAAAACCTTGCCACAACCCTTCCAAAACAGAACTCTCAGCTTAACAAAGTTCACAAAAAGGATATAGGGTAGGCGAGAATCACACAGAATTCTGTAGATTTTTCCATGGCTAGTTACATTTAATCACAGTTGCATGTTTTCAGTTCAGTTGCCATTTTATAGGGGTACAAAGAAAGCTTACCTTGGTTTAAGAATTTATACATTTTGTTATCAAAATAAGGCTATCACTATTATTTCCTCTTCCTTAATCTTGGGTACTATTACAGTTTCTTTAGTATTATTATTACCAGAAGGTGAGTACACTCATGAGAGAGAGAGAGAATGCCCTAAGCGGGTGTGGTCATGCTAGAACCCCTATCCTCCATTTCTCTATCCCCTCATGATTTGGGCATACATGCCTGGAGTGGTTTTCAAGCTACCAGGGCTGAGATTTGAATCACGATTAGCCATGGGGATCCAGCACTACATGCAGAGCACTCAATTGCTGTAGTTTGGGCCAGCCTACCATGACCATGACAGTTTCTTACTAGAGCTGAGCTTTCAAGAATTTAATTCACATGAGATGCTGATGAAGCATGGTGATTCAGTATATTTGCTTTTGTGTGACTGCCCACAACTTAATGCATACTAACGTGATAAGAATATTACATATATGGATGTATTTATGTACGTGCTATTAAGTAAGGGATTTGTAAGTACTATCTATTTTAGATAGTCAATATAGTTGAATGTCATATTAATAGTTTGAAAGATAAAAGGACTGTAAGTAACCTTGATAAGTAAATGTAAAATTTATTTTCTATTTGATATAAAACTGTGTTTCTAATTGCCTTCTTGGCAAAGTGCTTATTATTCATTAAGATTCATTAAATGCATTTTATCCAAATCTCCTAGACAGACAGACTAATGGATTTCTGCTGATATGGTGATTGATGATTGATGCTAGACATTGAATATCTTTCCCCAAAGTTATACTATGGAGACTCATCTTTGGATAATAATCAGCCATAGCTATAATAGAGTTCCACTGAATAATTTGAGTTGCTCCACTGAGCATACTGTGGTAATGAACTGATTACCAGTAAATTACCTTAGTGTCATTTGCTTCCTTGACTATGTGGGTGGTTAGTACAAACATTGAATTCTATCTTGAATTCAGATAATTCTTTCTTGGTCTAACACTGTATTAAGGCTTTTTTCATAGTCTTTACTAAAAGTATTCCTTAAAACTGTAGCTAGGTGTTTAAAAAGAAAAATAAATGACTCCTACTCAACTATCTTTAACTATGTAATTCATTTAGAAAAATATTGAGAGAGAGAGAGAGAGAGAGAGAGAGAGAGAGAGAGAGAAAACAGAGAAAGAGAGAAAGAAATCCTTGTCAGGGTCTCACCAGGCCATGATCCTTCCTCCAATGTCCAGTCAGCCAGGATCATAGGTGCACCTGGCATGCTTAGGTTCCCCTTTGATGTGAACTCAGGCCTCATAACTCTAGGATTTTGAAGGACTTGTAACAACATGGCTGGGCCTAGAACTCATTTTTAAATAAGAAGACTTTGGTGATCTTCTGTGGCTATATAACCGTTTAACGAGATTAGCATCATGTGTTATTGCCTCAGATTTTCTTGCTCTCTGTTTTATCTATTAAGTGTTATGAATCACATTACTCTAAAGTGAGCTAACTAAAGTAAGAAGAATATAATCTTTCTGACATGATAATAAAATATTTTGATCTTTAGGACCTTAGGTTAGTGTTATTACCATATTTTCTAACCTGGTCATGAAAAAGAGTCTCCAAACCACGTTTGAAATAATTGCATATTGAACTAATAAGAACCACAAGTTATAATAATCTCCTAAATCAGAATAAGGCAATCATTTCTTAAAGATAACTATGGTCAAAATATATGAATTCTACCAAGCTCTCCTTTTCTTTTTCAAAATGTTGTAATAAAATGCTTTAAAAATGCATTCTAAAGTATTAAATTAGAAAATGAAATCAGTTATCTTTATTCTGTAGTTAGTTGGCTTAATTAAAATATCACTCTTTTCTGAACCAGCAGGTGGAGTGGAGGTTGAGATGTTGGACTCCCACATGGGCTTCCACAGCGTGAGTCCTGGACTTGGTTGCTTGCTTTCTCACTTTCTCTTCTCCTCTCCTCTCCTCTTCTCTTCTCTTCTCTTCTCTTCTCTTCTCTTCTCTTCTCTTCTCTTCTCTTCTCTTCTCTTCTCTTCTCTCTCTCTCTCTCTCTCTCTCTCTCTCTCTCTCTCTCTCTCTCTCTCTCTCTCTCCCCCTCTCTTTTTCTTTGGTGAGCATATGTGCCTTATAGCAAATTTAAAACACAATAAATAACAACTAAAATAAAATAAATAAATAATTTTAAAAGTCACTTTTCTCAGTCACACTAGGTTGTATTTTTAAAAATATTTTTGATTGTGACTAGTAGTCGAATTTTCCACCTGCTCTGATGACAAAAATCAAATAGACTGTAAGATGAAATATTTGTGACAATATGGAGCAACTGAGAATCTCATACCTTGAGGGTGGGAGTATAGAATGATACAGCCAGTTGGAAGAATTGAACAGTGTTTTAACAAATTTGTTCATGTGTCTACAGCACAGAAATTTTACTCTTGGCTTCTTATCCAAAAAAAAAAATCAAAACTTTTAGCCACAAACATTTATGTAAAAAGCACAAAATGGATACAACCCACATATCCATCCTCAAGTGAATGGATTTATAAATTATACTATATGGAAATCGAGGTTATTACTCAGTAGTAAAAAGACATGAGTTACTGATGTATTTAACATCATGTCTGAATGTCAAAATGTTACCTTGGGTAAAAAAAACAAACAAACAAACAAAAAAAACAAAAAAAAACACAAGCCCCTAAAAAGAGTGTATGTCATATATTTCCACTTATACAAACTTGTAGCACAGAAAAATGAGATAACAATAGTAGAAGTCAGACTGTTCTTGCCTAAAGGAAGCAGGGAACAGACTGGAAAGGAGTGTGAGGAAACTTCAAAGGGAATCATTCTATATCGTAAATAGAGTAGACTATGTGTGCAAATGTATTTATCCAAATTCAACAAACTATATACTTAAAATTCAACAAACTATATACTTAAAGTTCATACATATTGCTGTTTATAAATTAAGCTCAATAAAAATAGCAGTGAGAAAGTGAAAATAAAAATTACCATGTATTATTATTCAAAGAGATGGTTAATAAGAAACTTAAAAAACTTCTGCTGTTACACAGAAAGATCCATTTTGCATCAAAAGTATGACCATGTGATGATATAATTTAATACCTAAACAAGTACTTTGGAGAGTGAAATGGGATAATATAATATTAACAAGTTTTCTGGGTCAAAAGGACTAAATCAAGTTTTTTACGGGCAATTAAAAAAGAATGGTTATCCACTGATTCCTTCCCTCCCACCCTGCTCCCACTGTCTCTAGTATCCACCGTTGCTCTTCATGTTTTATACCTTCCTGGCTCTCAGTTTTTGCTATAGAGTGCAGACAGTCAGTGATAGTATGTATAATAATATCTTATTTAGCACAGTTTTATTATAATCTATGCAAATATTGTCCATTTTATTTAAGTGTTTTTACATTATTAGATGAATTCGAACATATCCCATACAAATTAATATGAGCTGGTGTTTTGATATATCTGAATGGTATTTATTAATACTTGTATATGAGTTACTTATTGCTGGTAACACACCACTTCAAGACAATGGCTTAAAACAACAATGTACAATTGAAGGTGGTGTTCTGTTTAAGTCTCTGGATCCCATGTGGCAGAGTCCTTGGTTGGAGTCCCAGACCCAGTGACTGGAAAAACATACTGGGCACATATGTGTGCATGCTCAAAATCCTGAGAGGAGGATGGAGGACAAGGGACTGTGGCATGGTCATTCCTCTTAGGGGGTGATTTCTCACTTTCTCTCTCTCCCTCTCCCTCTCTCTCTCTCTCTCGTGCACATGCCCTATGGTAAAAAAAAAAAAAAGGCAATGATATATTATTATTCCTACATCTGTAGTAGACTGGGCCCATTCACACAACTGTAGTCAGTTGTGGGTGGGGGGATGTGGTTGCTTATCTCAGTTGAGTTTTGTCACATGTTTAATTAAAATCAACTGGTTATGGGGAGCCAGCAGGTGGCATGATGGCTAAGGCACTGGACTCCCATGTGGCCGACTGCAGTTTGAGTCCCAGACCCAGTGACTTGAAACTCACATTGGGTGCCTGTTCCTGTGTGCCCAAAATCCTGAGGGGAGAATGGAAGAGAAGGGATTGTGGTGCACATGTACCTTATGGCAAAACCTTGAAAAAATTAATTAGCTGTCAGTTGATCTAGAATGTTCTGTGTTCTCCACATTGTCTTTTATCACTTAATAAGCTCATCTAAGGCTTTGGAGACAAAATACAGTGGGCTTTGAAAATTGAATGCATGGACATTCACTCGCCTTTCTCTAGTTCTCCAGTCTATCAGATCATGGGCACTCCCACACATGCCCAGCATTTTTCAGGCTAACCAAGCCAGGGAGTCAAATCATTATATGCAGGTGAGATCTAGTCTCACTTGAGCAGTGAATTATAGAGGAAGATGGAAGAGAAGGCATTTCAGCATAGCTGTCACTCTTGGGGAATTCGTCCTCACTTTCACTCTTTCTTTAACTCTCTGTCTCTCACTGGCAAACACATGCAAGTTGTAGCAACTTTTAAAAATTACAAAAATAAAATGGAATGGAGATGAGGGTAGAACTAGCATTCCACGTCCCAGTAATACTATGAACAAAGGTCAGAGGACAAAAATGAAGAAACTAACTGAATGAAGCAAAGAGATATGTATTATTAAACTACTGCAAAATAATGACTTCCAGAAAACTAAGAGGAATTCAGTGGGTTACAAGCACAAGTGTTCATTGACAGTGGTTTGACTAACCTAGGATTTTCTTGACAGGTAATTCTGATTTAAACTGCTAGCAGCTGGGATTGGCTCCAGGCTTGTGTGGGCTCTGAATAGCTCCATATTTATTCTGGAACCCACGTTAAAAGAGCATCTACTGATAGGCCAAACTCTTTTCATGCAGAGTACTATAATTTAAGACCTAATCAAATCACAGCGCAATCAATGCCCCTGTTTACAGGGTCCACCCTCCTAGCTCAGTAGTTTAGTCCTGTGCAGGACTTAACAGAAACCCTAACACTAAACCGAAATCTAACAGTAGCCCAAATCTTACTTCCTAACCCTAACTCCAAACCTAACCTAACCAAAAGCCTAACTCAAAAAATAGACCTTATCCTAACCCTAGTCCAACACCTGAACCCTAACACCAACCCTAACCTAACCCTCATTTAAACTCAACCATAACAATAAACCTAAATCTAACAGTAGCCCTAATCTTATTCCCAAAGCCTAACTTCAAAACTAACCTAACCATAGACCGAACACAAATGGTAGAGCTAACCCTAACCCTAGTCCAAACCTGAACCCTAACCCCAACTCTATCCTTGTCATGACTCTAACTCTAACACTAACACTAACCCTAAATCTAACAGTAGCCCAATCTTACTCCCTAACCCTAACTCCAAACCTAACCTAACCAGAAGCCTAACTCAAACAATAGACCTAACCCTAACCCTAGCCCAAATCCTGAACCCTAACCCGAACCCTAACCTAGCCCTGACCCTAAATCCAACTCTAACACTAAACCTAAATCTAATAGTATACCTAATATTACTCCCTAACCCTAACTCCAAACCTAACCTAAACATAAGCCTAACTCAAACAATAGACCTAACCCTAACCCCAGAACAACACCTGAACCCTAACCACAACCCTAACTTAGCCCTGACTCTAACTCCAACCCTAACACTAAACCTAAATCTAAGAGTAGCCGTAATCTTACTCCCTAACCCTAACTCCAAACCTAACCTAACCATAAGCCTAACTCATACAGTAGACCTAACCCTAACACTAGTCCACCACTTGAACCCTAACCCCAACTCTAATTTTGTCATGACTCTAAATCAAACGCTCACCCTAAATCTAATAGTATCTCTAATATTACTCCCTAACCCTAACTCCAAACCTAACCTAAACAAAAGCCTAACTCAAACAATAGACCTAACCCTAACCTTAGTCCTACACCTGAACCCTAACACTAACCCTAACCTAACCCTGATTAAACCCAAACCCTAACACTAAAGCTAAAACTAACAGTAGCCCTATTATTGGTCACTAACCCTAACTCCAAACCTAACCTATCCATAAGCCTAACTCAAGCAATAGACCTAACGGCAAACCTAGCCCAACACCTTAACCCTAACACAGACCCTAAGCTAGCCCTGACTCTTACTCAAACCCTAACACTAAACCTAAATCTAACAGTAGCGCTAAACTTACTCTCTAAACCTAACTCCAAACCTAAACTAACAATAAGCCTAACTCAAACAGTAGAGCTAATCCTAACACTAGTCAAACACCTGAACCCTAACCCCAACCCTGTCCTGTCATGACTCTAACTCTCATGATAACACTATCCCCTAAATCTAATAGTAGTAATAATCTTACTCCCTAACCCTACCTCCAATCCTAATCTAATCATAAGCCTAAATCAAACAATAGACCTAATCCTAGTATAACAAATAAACTGGAACAGGAACCCCAACCTACCCTAACTTCAACTCAAACCCTAACACTAAACCTAAATCTAACAGTAGCCCTAATCTTACTCCCTAACCCTAACTCCAATCCTAACCTAACCATAAGCCTAACTCAAACAGTAGAGCTTACCCTAACCCTAGTCCAACACCAAAACCCTAACCCCAACCCTATCCTGGTCATGACTCTAACACTAACCCTAAATATTATAGTAGCCCTAATCTTACTCCCTAACCCTAACTCCAAACCTAATCTAATCATAAGTCTAACTCATACAAAAGACCTAACCTTAACCCTAGTCCAACACAAACCAGTACCGGAACCCTAAACCTACTCTAACTCTAACTCAAACCCTAACACTAAACCTAAATTTAATAGTAGCCCTAATATTACTACCTAACCCTAACTCCAAACTTAACCTTACCATAAGCCTAACTCAAACGGTAGACCCAACCCTAAACTTAGCCCAACACCTGAACACTAACCCATACCCTAATCTAGCCCTGACTCTAACTCAAACCCTAACACTAAACCTAAATCTAAGAGTAGCCCTAATCTTACTCACTAACCCTAACTCCAAACCTAACCTAACCATAAGTCTAACTCAAACAGTAGAGCTAACCCTAACCCTAGTCCAACACCTGAACACTAACCCATACCCTAACCTAGCCCTAACACTAACTCAAACCCTAACACTAAACCTAAATCTAACAGTAGCCCTAATCTTACTCACTAACCATAACTCCAAACATAACTTAGCCATAGGCCTAACTCAAACAATAGACCTAACCCTAAGCCTAGCCCAACACCTGAACCCTAACCTAGCCCTGACTCTTACTCAAACCCTAACACTAAACCTAAATCTAACAGTAGCCCTAAACATACTCCATAACCCTAACTCCAAACCTAACCTAACCATAAGCCTAACTCAAACAGTAGAGCTAAATTTAACCGTAGTCCAACACCTGAACCCTAACCCCAACCCTAGCCTTGTCATAACTGTAACTCTAACGCTAACATTAACCCTAAATCTAATAGTAGCCCTAATCTTACCACCTAACTCTAACTCCTAACCTAATCTAATCATAAGCCTAACTGATACAATAGACCTCACCCTAACCATAGTCCCACACATAAACCAGAACTGGAACCCTAAACCTACCCTAACTCTAACTAAACCCTAACACTAAACTTAAATCTAACAGTAGCCATAATATTACTCACTAACCCTAACTCCAATCATAACCTAATCATAGGCCTAACTCAAACAATAGACCTAACACTAACCCTAGTCCAACACCTGAATCCTAACCCATACCCTAACCTACCCTACCTCTAACTCAAACCCTAACACTAAACCTATAATCTAACAGTAGCCCTAAACTTACTAGCTAAACCTAACTCCAAACCTAACCTAACCATAAGCTTAACACAAACAGTAGAGCTAAATTTAACCCTAGTCCAACACCTTAACCCTAACCCAACCCTATCCTTGTCATGACTGTAACTCTAACGCTAACACTAACCCTAAATCTAATAGTAGCCCTAATCTTACCACCTAACTCTAACTCCAAACCTAATCTAATCATAAGCCTAACTGACACAATAGACCTAACCCTAACCCTAGTCCCACACATAAACCAGAACTGGAACTCTAAACCTACCCAAACTCTAACTAAACCCTAACACTAAACCTAAATCTCACAGAAGCCATAATCTTACTCACGAACCCTAACTCCAAACATAACCTAACCATAAGCCTAACTCAAACAGTAGAGCTAACACTAACCCTAGTCCAACACCTGAACCCTAACCCCAACCCTATCCTTGTCATGACTCTAACTCTAATGCTAACACTAACCGTAAATCTAATAGTAGCCCTAATCTTACTTCCCATCTCTAACTCTAAACCTAATCTAATAATAAGCCTAACCCATATAATAGACCTAACCCCAACCCTAGACCAACCCATAAACCGGTTCTGGAACAATAAACCAACACTAACTCTAACTGAAACCCTATCACTAAACCTAAATCTAACAGTAGCACTAATCTCGCTCACTAATCCTAACTCCAAAAATAACCTAACCATAGGCCTAACTAAAACAATAGACCTAACCCTAACCCTAGCCCAACACCTGAACCCTAACCCATACCCTAAACTAGCCCTGACTCTTACTCAAACGATAACACTAAACCTAAATCTAATAGCAGCCCTAAACTTACTCCCGAATCCTAACTCAAAACCTATCCTAACCATACGCCTAACTCAAACAGTAGAGCTAACCTTAACAATAGTCCAACACCTGAACCCTAACCCCAACCCTATCCTTGTCATGACTGTAACTCTAACGCTAACACTCACCCTAAATCGAATATTAGCCCTAATCTTACCCCATAACTCTACCTCCAAACCTAATCTAATCATAAGCCTAACTCATACAATAAACCTAATCCTAACCCTAGTCCAACAGATAAACCAAAACTGGAACCCTAAACCTACCTAACTCTACCTCAAGACTAACACTAAACCTAAATCTAACAGAATCCCTAATCTTGCTCCCTAACCGTAACTCCAAACATAACCTAACCATAAGCCTAACTCAAACAATAGACCTAACCCTAACCCTAGTCCTACACCTGAACCCTAACACCAACCCTAACTTAACCCTCATTTAAACTCAAACCCTAACACTAAACCTAAATCGAACATTAGCACTAATCTTACTCACTAACCCTAACTCCAAATCTAATGTAACCATAAAACTAACTCAAACAATAGACCTAACCCTAACCATAGCCTAACAACTCAAACAATAGACCTAACCCTAACCATAGCCTAACACCTGAACCCTAACCCACACCCTAACCTACCCTAACTCTAACTCAAACCCTAACACTAAACCTAAATTTAACAGTAGTCCTAAACTTATTCCCTAACCCTAACTCCTAACCTAACCTAACCATAAGCCTAATTCAAACAGTAGAGCTAATCCTAACCCTAGTCCAACACCTGAACCCTAACCCCAACCCTAGCCTTCTCATGATTTAACTCTAACTCTAACACTAATCCTAAATCTAATAATAGCCCTAATCTTACTCCGTAACTCTAACTCCAAACATAATCTAATTATAAGCCTACCTCATACAATAGACCTATCCCTAACCCAAGACCAACACATAAACCAGTACCGAAACCCGAAATCAACCCTAACTCTAACTGAAACCCTAACACTTAAACTAAATCTAACAGTAGTCCTAATCTTGCTCACTAACCCTAACTCCAAACATAACCTAAGCATAGGCATAACTCAAATAATAGACCTAACCATAACCCTAGCCCAACACCTGAACCCAAATCCATACCTTAACCTAACCCTGACTCTTACTCAAACCCTAACATTAAACCTAAATGTAACAGTAGCCCTAAACTTACTCCCTAACCCTAAATCCAAACCTAACCTAACCATAAGCCTAACTCAAACAGTAGACCTAACCCTAAACCTAATCCAACACCTGAACCCTAACCCCAACCCTATCCTTGACATGACTCTAACTCTAACGCTAATACTAACCCTAAATCTAATAGTAGACCTAATCTTACTCCCAACTCTAACTCCAAACCAAATATAATCATAAGCTTAACTCATACAATAGACCTAACCCTAACCCTAGACCAACACATAAACTGGTACTGGAACCCTAAACCTACCCTAAATCTAACTGAAACCCTAACACTAAACCTAAATTTAACAGTAGCCCTAAGCTTGCTCACTAACCCTATCTCCAATCCTAACCTAACCATAGCCTAACTCAAACAATAGAACTAACCCTAACCCTAGCCCAACACATGAATCCTAACACATACCCTAACCTAGCCCTGACTCTAACTCAAACCCTAACACTAAACTTAAATCTAAGAGTAGCCCCAATCTTACTGAATAACCCTAACTCTAAACCTAACCTAACCATAAGCCTAACTCAAACAGTAGAGCTAACCCTAACCCTAGTCCAACACCTGAACCCTAACCCATACCCTAACCTAGCCCTAACTCTAACTCAAACCCAAACACTAAACCTAAATCTAACAGTAGCCCTAATCTTACTCCCTATCCCTAACTCCAAATCTAATCCAACTATAAGCCTAACTCCAACAGTAGAGCTAACCCTAACCCTAGTCTAACACCTAAACCCTAATCTCAAGCCTATCCTTGTCATGACTGTAACTGTAACCCTAACACAAATTCTAATAGCAGCCCTAATCTTACTCCTCAACTCTAACTCCAATCCTAATATAATCATAAGCCTAACTCATATAATAGACCTAACCCTAACCCTAGACCAACACATAAACCGGTACTGGAACCCTAAACTTACCCTAAGTCTAACTGAAACTGTAACACTAAACCTAAATCTAACAGTAGCCCTAATCTTGCTCACTAACCCAAACTCCAAACCTTACCTAACCGTAAGCCTAACTCAAACAATAGACCTAAACCTAACCCTAGCCCAACACATGAATCCTAACACATACCCTAACCTAGCCCTGACTCTAACTCAAACCCTAACACTAAACCTAAATCTAAGAGTAGCCCTAATCTTACTCACTAACCTTAACTCAAAACCTAACCTAACAATAAGCCTAACTCAAACAGTACAGCTTACCTTAACAATAGTCCAACACCTGAACCCTAACCCCGACCCTATCCTTGTCATGACTGTAACTCTAACGCTAACACTCACCCTAAATCTAATAGTAGCTCTAATCTTACCCCCAACTCTAACTCCAAACCTAATCTAATCATAAGCCTAACTCATACAATAGACCTAACCCTAACCCTAGTCCAACACATAAACCAAAACTGGAACCCTAAACCTACCTAACTCTACCTCAACCCTAACACTAAACCTAAAACTAACAGAATCCCTAATCTTGCTCCCTAACTGTAACTCCAAACCTAACCTAACCATTAGGCTAACTCAAACAATAGACCTAACCCTAACCCTAGTCCTACACCTGAACACTAACACCAACCCAAACCTAACCCTCATTTAAACTCAAACCCTAACACTAAACCTAAATCTAACATTAGCCCTAAACTTGCTCACTAACCCTAACTCCAAACCTAACTTAACCATAAGCCTAACTCAAACAATAGACCTAAACCTAACCCTACCCCAACCCTGAATCCTAACACATACCCTAACCTAGCCCTGAATCTAACTCAAACCCTAACACTAAACCTAAATCTAACAGTAGCCCTAATCTTACTCACTAACCCTAACTCCAAACCTAATGTAACCATAAAACTAACTCAAACAATAGACATAACGCTAACCACAGCCCAACACCTGAACCCTAACCCATACCCTAACCTACCTTAACTCTAACTCAAACCCTAACACTAAACTTAAATCTAACAGTAGCCCTAAACTTACTCCATAACCCTAACTACAAACCTAACCTAACCATAAGCCTAACTCAAACAGTAGAGCTAATCCTAACCCTAATCCAGCACCTGAACCCTAACCCCAACCCTAGCCTTCTCATGATTCTAACTCTAACTCTAACATTAACCCTAAATCTAATAGTAGCCCTAATTTTACTCCCTAACTCTAACTCCAAACCTAATCTAAATATAAGCCTAACTCATACAATAGACCTAACCCTAACCCTAGACCAACACATAAACTGGTACTGGAACCCTAAACCTACCCTAAATCTAACTGAAACCCTAACACTAAACCTAAATCTAAGAGTAGCCCTAAGCTTGCTCACTAACCCTAACTCCAAAACCCTCAACCTAACCCCTAAACCTGACCATAATCCTATCTCAAACCATAACCCAGACCTCAACCATGACCCTAACACTCAGCCATAACCCTAACCCTCAATCTAAACCAAACCCTAACCCTACTGTAACCCTAACCCCAATGCTGACCTGGACCCTGACCTCGAACCCTAACCCTTACCCATGAAACTATCTGTAGCACTTCCAGACTAAAACATACCCGTATCCTAACACTAACCCTATCCCTCACTCTTTCCCCTCGCCCTAAACCTAAATTTAACCCAAACACTCACCATCCTGTAACCAGAACCTGAACCCTAACCCTAGCCCCAACCACTAACCCACACCCTAACTCTTGACCACAAACATAACAGTAATTGAAACCTTTTCCGAAACTCGAAACCTAAACCTAATCCTCACACCTGACGGTAATTTTAAACCTAATCTGACCCTAACCATAATCCTGCCATTATCTGAAGCCTAACCCTAACCCTAACGCCGAGATCAGACCCTAATGCCTAACTTAACTGTAAAGCTAAGCCAAACCGTTAACCTAACCTGAAAACTAACCCTAAACCTAAACCCCAACCCTAGCCCTGACCCTAAATCTATGCATAACAATCACCCTACCGTAACTCTAACTGTAACCCTAACCCTAGCTCCAAACCCTCAACCTAACCCCTAAACCTGATCATAATCCTATCTCAAACCATAACCGAAAACCCAACCATGACCCTAACATTCAGCCATAACCCTAACCCTCAATCTAAACCAAACCCTAACCCTACCGTAACCCTAACCCTAATGCTGACCCTGACCCTGATGCTGAACTCTAACCCTTACCACTGAAACTATTTGTACCACTTCACCCAGACTTAAGCGTAGCCCGGATCCTAACACTAACCCTAACCCTAACCCTCACTCTTTCCCCTAGCCCTAAACGTAAATTTAACCCAAACACTCACCATCCTGTAACCAGAACCTGAATCCTAACCCAAGCCCCAACCACTAACCCACACCCTAACTCTTGACCACAAACGTAACAGTAACTGAAACCTTCACCTAAACTCGAAACCTAAGCCTAATTCTCACACTGATGGTAATTTTAAACCTAATCTGACTCTGACCGTAATCCCGCCATTATCTGAAGCCTAAACCTAACCCTAACGCCGAGATCGTACCCTAACGCCTAACTTAACCATAAAGCTAAGCAAAACCGTTAACCTAACCTGAAAACTAACCCAAAACGTCAACACTCACCCTAGCCCTGAACCTAAATCTAACCATAACACTCACCCTACCGTAACCCTAACAGTAACCCTAACCCTATCCCCAAACCCTCAAACTAACCCCTAAACCTGACCATAATCTTACCCCAAACCATAACCCAAACCCCAACCATGACCCTAACACTCAGCCATAACCCTAACCCTCAATCTAAATCGAATCCTAACCCTACTGTAACCTTAACCCTAATGCTGACCCTGACCCTGACGCTGAACCCTAGACCTTACCCCTGAAACTATCTGTACCACTTCACCCAGACTAAAGCGTAGCCCGGATCCTAACACTAACCCTAACCCTCACTCTTTCCCCTCACCCTAAAACTAAATTTAACCCAAACACTCACCATCCTGTAACCAGAACCCGAACCCTAACTCTAGCCCCAACCACTAACCCACACCCTATCTCTAGACCACAAACATAACAGTAACTGAAACCTTCGCCCAAACTCGAAACCTCAGCCTAATTCTCACACCTGACCCTAATTTAAAAATTAAATCTGACCCTAACTGAAATCCTGCCATTATCTGAAGCCTAAACCTAACCCTAACGCCGAGATCATACCCTAACACCTAACTTAACGGTAAAGCTAAGCAAAACCGCTAACCTAACCTGAAAACTAACCCAAAACCTAAACTCAAATCCTAGCCCTGACCCAAAATCTAACCATAAAACTCACCCATTCGTAACCCTAACCGTTATCATAACCCTAGTCCCGTAACCAAAACCTAACCCCGAAACCTGAGCATAATCCTATCCCAAACCGTAACCCGACCCCAACCATGACCCTAACACTCACTCATAAAACTAACCCTCAATCTAAACAGAATCCTAACCCTACTGTAACATTAACCCTATCCCCAAAGCCTAAACCTAACCCCTAAACCTGACCATAATTCTATCCCAAACCAAAACACAAAGCCCAACCATAACCCTAAAACTCAGCCATAATCCTAACCCTCAATCCTAACCCTAACCATAGTCCTAAACCTTAACCCTAAACACAACACTAAACAAAACTTGGCATAAACACAAACCCTAACACTAAACCTAAATCTAACTGAAGCCCCAAACTTACCCCTTAACCCCCACTCTAAATCTATTCTAACCATAAGGCTAACTTAAACAACAGAACTCACCCTAACCCTAGCCGGACACCTTAACTTTAACCCCAACCTTAACCAGAACCTGATGCTAACTCCAACCGTAACACTAAACCTAAAACTAACAGTAGCCCTAAACTTACTCCCGAAAAGTAAGTGGAAACCTAACCTAACCTGAAGCCTAATAAAAAAAATTGACCTAAGCCTAACCCTAGTACTACACCTTAACACTAAATGCAAACCTAAACTAACCCTGACTCTAATTCAAACCCTAACACTAAATCTAAATCTAAGTATAGCCGTAAACATACTCCCAAACATCACTCTAAAACTAACCTAACCATAAACCTAATTTAAACAATAGACCTAACCCTAACCCTAGCCATACACCTAAACCGTAACCAAAACCGAAACCTGACCCTGACTCTAACTCCAACCTTAACACTAAACCTAAAACTAACAGTAACCCTAAACTTCCTCCCTAAAACTAAGTTCAAATCTAACTTATCCTGAAGCCTAAATCAAACAATAGACCTAACCCTTACCCTAGTCCTACACATTAACCCTAAACACAACCATAAACTAACACGGACTCTAACACAAAAACTAACACTAAACCTAAAAGTACCTGTAGACCTAAACTTGCTGCAGAAACCTCACTCTAAATCTCACCTAACCATAAGCTTAACATAAACAGTAGACCTAACCCTAACATTAGCCGGACACTTTAACCTTAACCACAACGCTAACCTGACCCTGACGCTAACTCCAACCATAAAACTAAACCTAAAACTAACAGTAGCCCTAAACTTATTCCCTAAAACTAAGTTCAAACCTAACTAAACCTGAGCTTAAATCAAACAATAGACCTAACTCTAACCCTAGTCCTACACGTGACCCCTATAACCAACCCTAAACTAGCTCTGACTCTAACTCACACCCTAACATTAAACCTAAATCTAAGTGCAGCCCTAAACTTACTCCCGTACCCTCACTCTAAATCTAACCTAACCATAAGCCTACCTTAAACAATAGACCTAATCCTAACCCTAGCCGGACCCCTTAACATTAACCCCAACCCAAACCTGACCCTGAGGCTAACTTTAACCGTAACACTAAACCTAAGACTAACAGTAGCCCTAAACTTACTCCCTAATACTAAGTTCAAACCTAACCTTACCTGAAGCCTAAATCAAACAATAGACATAACCCTAACCCTAGTCCTACACCTTAACACTTAACACAACCCTAATCTAAGCCTGACTCTAACTCCAACCCTAACACTAAACATAAAACTAAGTGTAGCCCTAAAGTTACTCCCGAAGCCTCACTCTAAATCTAACCTTACCATAAGCCTAAATTAAACAATAGTAGTTACCCTAACCTTTGCTGGACACCTGAACCGAACCCCAACCCAAACCTGACCCTGACTCTAACTCCAACCATAAAACTAAACAAAAAACTAACAGTAACCATAACTTACTCCCTAAAACTAAGTTCAAACCTAACATAACCTGAAGCCTAAATCAAACAATAGACTTAACCCTAACCCAGGTCCTAAACATTAACCCTATACCCAACCCTAATCTAGCCCTGACTCTAATTCACACCCTAACATTAAAACTAAATCTAACTGTAGCCTTAAACTTACTCCCGAACCCTCATTCTAAACAAAACATAACTATAAGCTTAACTTAAACAATAGACCTAACCCAAACCGTAGCTCAACACGTAAACCTTAACTGAAAACCTAAATTGACCCTGACGCTAATTCCAACCATAACACTAAACCTAAAACTAACAGTAACCCTAAATTTTCTTACTAAAACTAAGTTCAAACCTAACTTAACCAGAAGCCTAAATCAAAAAATAGACCTAACCCTAACCCTAGTCCGACACCTTAACCCTACACACAACAATAAACTAAGCCTGACTCTAATTCCAAACCTAACAATAAACCTACATCTAAGTGTAGCCCTAAACTTACTCCCGAACCCTCACTCTATATCTAATCTAACCATAAGACTAACTGAAACAATAGACTTAACCCTAACCCTAGCTGGACACCTTAACGTGAACCCAAAACCAAACCTGACTCTGACACTAACTTTAACAGTAACACAAAAAGTAAAACTAACAATAACCCTAAACTTTCACCATAAAACTAAGTTCAAATCTAACCTAACCTGAAGCCTAAATTAAAAAATAGACCTAACCCTAACCCTAACCCTATTCCTAATCCTTATCCCTATGCCCAACCCAAAATTAGCCCTAACTCTAACTCACACCCTAACACTAAACCTAAATCTAACTGTAGCCCTAAACTTACTCCCGAAACATTACTCTAAATCTAACTTAACAATAAGCTTAACTTAAAGAGACCTAAGCCTAACCCTAGCCAGACACCTAAACCTTAACCTGACCCTGACGATAACATTAACCGTAACACTAAACCTAAAACTAACAATATGCCTAAACTTACTCCCAAATACTAAGCTCAAACATAACCTAATCTGAAGCATAAATCAAACAATAGACCTAACCCTAACCCTAGTCCTACCCTTAACCCTAAACCCAATAATAAAATAAGCCTGACACTAACTTCAACCCAAACACTAAAGCTTAATCTAAGTGTAGCCCTAAACTTACTCCTGAACCCTCATCTGAATCTAACTTAACCATAAGCCTGACTAAAACAATAGACCTAACCCTAACCCTAGCCAGACACCTAAACAGTAACTCAAAACCTAAACTGACCCTGATGCAAACTCCAACTGTAACACTAAACCTACAACTAACAGTAACACTGAACTTACTCACTAAAACTAAGTTCCAACCTAATCTAACCTAAAGCCTAAATCAAACAATAGACATAACCCTAACCCTAGTCCTACACCTGAACCCTATACCCAGCCCTAAACTAGCACTGACTCTAACTCACATGCTAACACTAAACCTAAATCTAAGTGTAGGCCTAACCTTTCCCATACCCTCACTTTAAACCTAACCTAACCATAAGCCTACCTTAAACAATAGACCTAAACCGAACCCTAGCCGGACACCTTAAACTTAACCCCAACCCTAACATGACCCTGAGGGTAACTTTACCCGTAACACTAAACCTAAAACTAATAGTAGCCCTGAACTTACTCCCTAATACTAAGTTCAAACCTAACCTAACCTGAAGCCTAAATCAAATAATAGACCTAACCCTAACCCTAGTCCTACACCTGAACTCTAAACCAAACCCTAATCTAAGTCGGACTCTAACTCCAACACTAACACTATACCTAAATCTAAGTGTAGCACTGAACCTAGTCCCGAACCCTCACTCTAAATCTAACCTTACCAGAAGCCTAAACTAAACAATAGTAGTAAACCTAACCCTAGTCGGGCACCTTAACCGGAACCCCAACCCTAACCTGACCCTGACTCTAACTCCAACCATAACAATAAACCAAAAACGAGCAGTAACCCTAAACTTACTCCCTAAAACTAAGTTGAAACCTAAACTAACCAGAAGCCTAAATCAAACTATAGACCTAACCCTAACCCTAGTCGTAAACCTTACCCCTATGCCCAACCCTAAACTAGCCCTGACTCTAACTCACACCCTAACACTAAACATAATTCTAACTGTAGCCCTAAACTTACTCGCTAACCCTCACTTGAAATCTCACCTAACCATAAGCCTAACATATACAAGAGACCTAACCCTAAACCTAGCCGGACACCTGTACCTTAACCCCAACCCTAACCTAACCCCGACGCTTACATTAACCGTATCACTGAACCTAAAACTAACAGTATGCCTAAACTTACTCCCAAATGCAAAGTTCAAACCTAACCTAACCTGAAGCCTAAATCAAACAATAGACCTAACCCTAACCCTATTCCCACACCTGAACCCTATCCCCAACCCTAAACTAGCCCTGACTCTAACTCAAAACCTAACACTAAACCTAAATCTAAATGTAGCCCTAAACTTACTCCTGAACCCTCAATCTAAATGTAACATAATTATAAGGGTAACTTAAACAATTGACATAACCCTAACCCTAGCCTGACACCTAAACCTTAACTCAAAACCTAATCTGACCCTCACACTAACTCCAACCCTAAACACTAAACCTAAAACTAACAGTAACCCTAAACTTTCTTACTAAAACTAAGTTCTAACCTAACCTAACCAGAAGCCTAAATCAAACTATAGATTTAATTCTAACCCTAGTCCGACACCTTAACCCTACACCCAACAATAAACTAACCCTGACTCTAAGTCCAACGCTAACATTAAACCTAAATCTAAGTGTAGCCCTAAACTTACTCCCGAACACTCACTTGAATTCTAATCTTACTATAAGCCTAAGTTAAACAATAGTAGTAACCCTAACCCTAGCCGGACACATTAACAGGAACCCCAATACAAATTTGAACCTGACTCTAACTCCAACCATAACACTAAACCAAAGACTAACAGTATCCCTACACTTACTCCAT
The DNA here is from genome assembly GCA_026018925.1 of Tupaia tana. Taxonomy (NCBI): domain Eukaryota; kingdom Metazoa; phylum Chordata; class Mammalia; order Scandentia; family Tupaiidae; genus Tupaia; species Tupaia tana. Next base: position 14,989,313 of record JAKSZU010000006.1, read on the forward strand.
AAAACTAAGTTCAAACGTAAACTAACCTGAAGCCTACATCAAGCAATAGACCTAACCCTTACCCTAATCCCAACCCTTAACGCTAAACCCAACTCTAAACTGAGCCTGACTCTAACTCCAACCCTAACACTAAACCTTAATCTAAGTGGAGCCCTAAACTTACTCCTGAACACTCACTCTAAATCTAACCTAACCATAAGCCTGACTAAAACAATAGACCTAACCCTAACCCTAGCCAGACACCTAAACCTTAACCCCAAAACCTAATCTGACCCTGACGCTAACTCCAACCGTAACACTAAACCTACAACTGACAGTAACCCTAAACTTACTCACTTAAACTAAGTTCAAACCTAACCTAACTTCAAGCCTAAATGAAACAATAGACCTAACCCTAACCCTCGTCCTAAACCTTACCCCTATGCCCAACCCTAAACTAGCCCTGACTCTAACTCACACCCTAACACTAAACATAATTCTAACTGTAGCCCTAAACTTACTCGCAAACCCTCAATCTAAATCTAACCTAACCATAAGCCTAACTTATACAAGAAACCTAACCCTAACCCTAGCCGGACACCTGTACCTTAACCCCAACTCTAACCTGACCCTGACGCTTACATTAACCATATCACTGAACCTAAAACTAACAGTATGCCTAAACTTACTGCCAAATACAAAGTTCCAACCTAACCTAACCTGAAGCCTAAATCAAACAATAGACCTAACCCTAACCCTAGTCGGACACCTTAACCCTCAACCCAACCCTAATCTAAGCCTGACTCCAACTCCAACCCTAACACTAAACCTAAATCTAAGTGTAGCCCTAAACTTAGTCCCGAACCCTCACTCTAAATCTAACCTTACCCTAAGCCTAAACTAAACAATAGTAGTAACCCTAACTCTAGCCGGACACCTTAACTGGAACCCCAACCCAAACCTGACCCTGAATCTCACTCCAACCATAACACTAAACCAAAAACTAACAATAACCCTAAACTTACTCCCTAAAACTAAGTTCAAACCTAACCTAACCAGAAGCCTAAATCAAACTATAGACCTAACCCTAAACCTAGTCCCACACCGGAAACCTATACCCAACCCCAATCTAGTCCTGACTCTAAATCATACCCTGACACTAAACCTAAATCTAAGTTTAGCCCTAAACTTACTCCCGAACCCTCACTCTAAAGCTAACCTAAGCATAAGCTAACTTAAACAATAGATCTAACCCTAACCTTAGCCGGACACCTTAACGTGAACCCCAACCCCAACCTGACCCTGACTCTAACTCCAACAGTAACAGTAAAGGTAAAACTAACAGTGATCCTAAACTTTCTCCCTAAAACTAAGCTCAAACCTAACCTAACCTAAAGCCTAAATCAAATAATAGACCTAACCCTAATCCTAACCCTAGTCCTAATCCTTATCCCTATGCCCAACCCTAAACTAGCCCTGACTCTAACTCACAGCCTAACACTAAACCTAAATCTAACTGTAGCCCTAAACTTACTCGCGAAACCTCACTTGAAATCTGACCTAACCATAATCCTAACTTAAACGAGAGACCTAACCCTAACCATAGCCGGACACCTAAAACTTAAGCCCAACCCTAACGTGACCCTGACGATAACATTAACCGTAACACTAAAACTAAAACTAACAGTATGCCTAAATTTACTCCCAAGTACTAAGTTCAAACCTAACCTAACCTGAAGCCTAAATCAAACAATAGACCTAACCCTAACCCTAGTCCCACACCTAAACCCTATCCCCAACCCTAAACTAGCCCTGACTCTAACTCACAACTTAACACTAAACCTAAATCTAAATGTAGCCCTAAACTTACTCCCAAACCCTCAATATAAATGTAACATAATTATAAGCGTAACTTAAACAATAGACATAACCCTAACCCTAGCCTGACACCTAAACCTAAACCCAAAACCTATTCTGACCCTGACACTAATTCCAAACCTAAACACTAAACCTAAAACTAACAGTAACCCTAAACTTTCTTACTAAAACGAAGTTCAAACCTAACCTAACCTGAAGCCTAAATCAAACTATAGATTAATTCTAACCCTAGTCTGACACCTTAACCCAACACCCAACAATAGACTAAGCCTGACTCTAAGTCCAACGCTAACACTAAACCTAAATCTAAGTGTAGCCCTAAACTTACTCCCGAACCCTCACTCGAATTCTAATCTTACCATAAGCCTAAATTAAACAATAGCAGTAACCCTAACCCTAGCCGGACCCCTTAACGGGAACCCCAACCCAAACCTGACCCTGACTCTAACTCCAACCATAACACTAAACCAAAATCTAACAGTATCCCTACACTTACTCCATAAAACTAAGTTCAAACCTAAACTAACCTGAAGCTAAACTCAAATAATGGACCTAACCCTAATCCTAATCTGAGTCCTAATCCTTATCCCTATGCCCAACCCTAAACGAGCCCTGACTCTAACTCACACCCTAACACTACACCTAAATCTAACTGTAGCCCTAAACTTACTTGTGAACCCTCAATCGAAATCTAACCTAACCATAAGCCTAACTTAAACAAGAGACCTAACCCTAACCCTAGCCGGACACCTAAACCTTAACCCCAACCCTAACCTGACCCCAACGCTTACATTAACCGTATCACTGAACCTAAAACTAACAGTATGGCTAAACTTACTCCCAAATACTAAGTTCAAACCTAACCTATCCTGAAGCCTACATCAAACAATAGACCTAACCCTAACCCTAGTCCCAACCCTTAACGCTAAACCCAACTCTAAACTGAGCCTGACTCTAACTCCAAACTTAACACTAAACCTCAATCTAAGTGGAGCCCTAAACTTACTCCTGAACACTCACTCTAAATCTAACCTAACCATAAGCCTGACTAAAACAAGAGACCTAACCCTAAGCCTAGCTAGACACCTAAACCTTAACCCAAAAATTAATCTGATGCCGATTCTAACTCCAACCGTAAAACTAAACCTACAACTAACAGTAACCCTAAACTTACTCACTTAAACTAAGTTCAAATCTAACCTAAGCTGAAGCCTAAATGAAACAATAGACCTAACCCTAACCCTAGTCCTAAACCTTACCCCTATGCCCAAACCTAAACTAGCCCTGACTCTAACTCACACCCTAACACTAAACATAATTCTAACTGTAGCCCTAAACTTACTCGCGAACCCTCAATCTAAATCTAACCTAACCATAAGCCTAACTTATACAAGAGACCTAACCCTAACCCTAGCCGGACATTTGTACCTTAACCTCAACCCTAACCTGACCCCGACGCTTACATTAACCGTATCACTGAACCTAAAACTAACAGTATGCCTAAACTTACTGCCAAATACAAAGTTCCAACCTAACCTAACCTGAAGCCTAAATCAAACAATAGACCTAATCCTAAGCCTAGTCCGACACCTTAACCCTCAACCCAATCCAAATCTAAGCCTGACTCTAACTCCAACCCTAACACTAAACCTAAATCTAAGTGTAGCCCTAAACTTAGTCCCGAACCCTCACTCTAAATCTAACCTTACCATAAGCCTAAAGTAAACAATAGCAGTAACCCTAACCCTAGCCGGACACCTTAACTGGAACCCCAACCCAAACCTGACCCTGACTCTCACTCCAACCATAACACTAAACCAAAAACTAACAGTAACCCTAAACTTACTCCCTAAAACTAAGTACAAACCTAACCTAACCAGAAGCCTAAATCAAACTATAGACCTAACCCTAACCCTAGTTCCACACCTGAACCCTATCCCCAACCCTAAACTAGCCCTGACTCTAACTCACAACCTAACACTAAACCTAAATCTAAATGTAGCCCTAAACTTACTCCTGAACCCTCAATCTAAATTTAACATAATTATAAGTGTAACTTAAACAATAGACATAACCCTAACCCTAGCCTGAAAGCTAAACCTTAACCCAAAACCTAATATGACCCTGACACTAACTCCAGCCCTAAACACTAAACCTAAAACTAAAAGTAACCCTAAACTTTCTTACTAAAACTAAGTTCAAACCTAACCTAACCAGAAGCCTAAATCAAACTATAGATTTAATTCTAACCCTAGTCCGACACCTTCACCCTACACCCAACAATAAACTAAGCCTGACTCTAAGTCCAACGCTAACACTTAACCTAAATCTAAGTGTAGACCTAAATTTAGTCCCGAACCCTCACTCTAAATCTCACCTTACCATAAGCCTAAACTAAACAAGAGTAGTAACCCTAACCCTAGCCGGACACCTTAACTGGAACCCAAACCAAAACCTGACCCTGACTCTAACTCCAACCACAATACTAAACCAAAAAGTAACAGTAACCCTAAATTACTCCCTAAAACTAAGTACAAACCTAACCTAACCAGAAGTCTAAATCACACTATAGATTTAATTCTAACCCTAGTCCGACACCTTAACCCCACACCCAACAATAAACTAAGCCTGACTCTAAGTCCAACGCTAACACTAAACCTAAATCTAAGTGTAGCCCGAAACTTACTCACGAACCCTCACTCGAATTCTAATCTTACCATAAGCCTAAATTAAACAATAGCAGTAACCCTAACCCTAGGCGGACACCTTTACGGGAACCCCAACCCAAACCTGACCCTGACTCTAACTCCAACCATAACACTAAAACAAAAACTAACAGTATCCCTACACTTACTCCATAAAACTAAGTTCAAACCTAAACTAACCTGAAGCCAAAATCAAATAATAGACCTAACCCTAATCCTAATCCTAGTCCTAATCCTTATCTCTATGCCCAACCCTAAACGAGCCCTGACTCTAACTCACAGCCTATCACTAAACCTAAATCTAACTGTAGCCCAAAACTTACTCGCGAACCCTCACTCAAAATCTAACGTAGCCATAAGCCTTACTTAAACAAGAGACCTAACCCTAATCCTAGCCGGACACCTGTACCTTAACCCCAACCCTAACCTGACCCCGACGCTTACATTAACCGTATCACTGAACCTAAAACTAACAGTATGGCTAAACTTACTCCCAAATACTAAGTTCAAACCTAACCTATCTTGAAGCCTACATCAAACAATAGACCTAACCCTGACCCTAGTCCCAACCCTTAACGCTAAACCCAACTCTAAACTGAGCCTGATTCTAACTCCAACCCTAACACTAAACCTTAATCTAAGTGGAGCCCTAAACTTACTCCTGAACACTCACTCTAAATCTAACCTAACCATAAGCCTGACTAAAAAATAGACCTAACCCTAACCCTAGCCAGACACCTAAACCTTAACCCAAAACCTAATCTGACCCGGACGCTACTCCAACCGTAACACTAAACCTACAACTAACAGTAACCCTAAATTTACTTACTTAAACTAAGTTCAAACCTATCCTAACCTGAAGCCTAAATGAAACAATAGACCTAACCCTAACCCTAGTCCTAAACCTTACCCCTATGCCCAAACCTAAACTAGCCCTGACTCTAACTCACACCCTAACACTAAACATAATTCTAACTGTAGCCCTAAACTTACTCGTGAACCCTCACTCTAAATCTAACCTAATCATAAGCCTAACTTATACAAGAGACCTAACCCTAACCCTAGCCGGACCCCTGTACCTTAACCCCAACTCTAACCTGACACGGACGCTTACATTAACCGTATCAATAAACCTAAAACTAACAGTATGCCTAAACTTACTCCCAAATACAAAGTTCCAACCTAACCTAACCTGAAGCCTAAATCAAACAATAGACCTAACCCAAACCCTAGTCCGAAACCTTAACCCTCAACCCAAACCTAATCTAAACCTGACTCTAATTCCAACCCTAACACTAAACCTAAATCTAAGTGTAGCCCTAAAATTAGTCCCGAACCCTCACTCTAAATCTAACCTTACCATAAGCCTAAACTAAACAATAGTAGTAACCCTAACCCTAGCCGGACACCTTAACCGGAACCCAAACCCAAACCTGACCCTGACTCTAACTCCAACCATAGCACTAAACCGAAAACTAACAGTAACCCTAAACTTACTCCCTAAAACTAAGTACAAACCTAACCTAACCAGAAGCCTAAATCAAACTATAGACCTAACCCTAACCCTAGTTCCACACCTGAACCCTTTCCCAAACCCTAAACGAGCCCTGACTCTAACTCACAACCTAACACTAAACCTAAATCTAAATGTAGCCCTAAACTTATTCCCAAACCCTCAATCTAAATGTAACATAATTATAAGCGTAACTTAAACAATAGACATAACCCTAACCCTAGCCTGACACCTAAACCTTAACCCAAAACCTAATCTGACCCTGACACTAACTCCAACCCTAAACACTAAACCTAAAACTAACAGTAACCCTAAACTTTCTTACTAAAACTAAGTTCAAACCTAACCTAACCAGAAGCCTAAATCAAACTATAGATTTAATTCTAACCCTAGTCCGACACCTAAACCCTACACCCAACAATAAACTAAGCCTGACTCTAAGTCCAACGCTAACACTAAACCTAAATCTAAGTGTAGCCCTAAACTTACTCCCGAAACCTCACTCGAATTCTAATCTCACCATAAGCCTAAATTAAACAATAGTAGTAACCCTAACCCTAGCCGGACACCTTAACGGGAACCCCAACCCAAACCAGACCCTGAATCTTACTCCAACCATAACACTAAACCAAAAACTAACAGTATCCCTACACTTACTCCATAAAACTAAGTTGAAAGCTAACCTAACCTGAAGCCAAAATCAAATAATAGACCTAACCCCAATCCTAATCCTAGTCCTAATCCTTATCTCTATGCCCAACCCGAAACGAGCCCTAACTCTAACTCACAGCCTAACACTATACCTAAATCTAACAGTAACCCTAAACTTACTCGCTAACCCTCACTCGAAATCTCACCTAACCATAAGCCTAACTGAAACAAGAGACCTAACCCTAACCCTAGCCGGACACCTAAACCTTAATCCCAACCCAAACCTGACCCCGGCGCTTACATTAACCGTATCACTGAACCTAAAACTAACAGTATGCCTAAACTTACTCCCACATACTAAGTTCAAACCTAACCTATCCTGAAGCCTACATCAAACAATAGACCTAACCCTAACCCTAGTCACAACCCTTAACGCTAAACCCAACTCTAAACTGAGCCTGACTCTAACTCCAACCCTAACACTAAACCTTAATCTAAGTGGAGCCCTAAACTTACTCCTGAACACTCACTCTAAATCTAACCTAACCATAAGCCTGACTAAAACAATAGACCTAACCCTAACCCTAGCCAGACACCTAAACCTTAACCCAAAACCTAATCTGACCCTGACGCTAACTCCAACCGTAACACTAAACCTACAACTAACAGTAACCCTAAACTTACTCACTTAAACTAAGTTCAAACCTAACCTAAGCTGAAGCCTAAATGAAACAATAGACCTAACCCTAACCCTAGTCCTAAACCTTACCCCTATGCCCAACCCTAAACTAGCCCTGACTCTAACTCACAACCTAACATTAAGATAATTCTAACTGTAGCCCTAAACTTACTCCCTAAATCTAACTCCAAACCTAACCTAGCCATAAGCATAACTCAATCAGTAGAAATAACCCTAACCCTAGTCCAACACCTGAACCCTAACACCAACCCTATCCTTGTCATGACTGTAACTCTAACGCTAACACTAACCCTAAATCTAATAGTAGCCCTAATCTAACTCCCTAACTCTAACTCCAAACCTAATATACTCATAATTCTAACTCATACAATAGACCTAACCCTAACCCTAGACCAACACATAAACCAGTACCGGAACCCTAAACCTATCCTAACTCTTACTGAAACACTAACACTAAATCTAAATCTAACAGTAGCTGTAATCTAGCTCACTAACCCTAACTCCAAACCTTACCTAACCATAAGCCTAACTCAAACAGTAGAGCTAACCCTAACCCTAGTCCAACACTTGAACCCTAACCCCAACCCTATCCTTGTCATGACTCTAATTCTAACTCTAACATTAACCCTAAATCTAATAGTAGCCCTAATCTTACTCCCTAATGCTAACTCTAAACCTACTCTAATCATAACCCTAACTCATACAAGAGACCTTACCCTAACTCTAGACCAACACATAAACCGATACCAGAAACCTAAACCTACCCTAACTCTATCTGAAACCCTAACACTAAACATAAATCTAAGAGTAGCCCTAATATTGCTCACTAACCCTAATTCCAAACATAACCTAACCATAGACCTAACTCAAACAATACACCTAACCCTAACCCTAGGCCAACACCTGAACCCTAACCCATACACAAACCTAGCCCTAACTCTTACTTAAACCCTAACACTAAACCTAAATCTAAAAGTACACCTAAACTTACTCCCTAACCCTAACTCCAAACCTAACATAACCATAAGCCTAACTAAAACAGTAGAGCCAACCCTAACCCTAGTCCAACCCCTAAACCCTAACCCCAACCGTATCCTTGTCATGAGTGTAAATTTAATGCTAACACTAACCCTAAATCGAATAGTAGCCCTAATCTTACTCTCTAACTCTAACTCCAAACTTATCTAATCATAAGCCTAACTCATACAATAGACCTAACCCTAACCCTAGTCCAACACATAAACCAGAATTGGAACCCTGAAACTACCCTAACTCTACCTCAACCCTAACAGTAAACCTAAATCTAACAGTATCCCTAATCTTGCTCCCTAACCATAACTCCAAACATAACCTAACCATAAGCCTAACTCAAACAATAGACCTAACCCTAACCCTAGTCCTACACCTGAACCCTATCACCAACCCTAACCTAACCCTCATTTAAACTCAAACCCTAACACTAAATCTAAATCTAACAGTAGCTGTAATCTAGCTCACTAACCCTAACTCCAAACCTAACCTAACCATAAGCCTAACTCAAACAGTAGAGCTAACCCGAACCCTAGTCCAAAACCTGAACACTAACCTCAAACCTATCCTAGTCATGACTCAAACTCTAACGCTAACACTAACCCTAAATCTAATAGTAGCCCTAATGTTACTCCCGAATTCTAACTCCAAACGTATTCTAATCATAAGCCTAACTCATTCAATAGATCTAACCCTAAACGTAGACGAACACATAAACCTATACGAGAACCCTAAACCTACCATAACTCTAAGTGAAACCCAAACACTAAAACTAAATCTAAGAGTAGCCTAATCTTGCTCACTAAACTAAACTCCAAACATAATTTAACCATAGGCCTAACTCAAACAATAGACCTAACCCTAACCCTAGCCCAACACCTGAACCCTAACACATACCCTAACCCAGCCCTGAATCTTACTCAAACCCTAACACTAAACCTAAATCTAACAGTAGCCCAAAACTTACTCCCTAAACCTAACTCTAAACCTAACCTAACCATAAGCCTAACTAAAACAGTAGAGCTAACCCTAACCCTAGTCCAACACCTGAACCCTAACCCAAACCCTATCCTTGTCATGACTGTAACTCTAAGGCTAACACTAACCCTAAATCTAATAGTAGCCCTAATCTTGCTCCCTAACCCTAACTCCAAACCTAACAAAACCACAAGCCTAACTCATACAATAGACCTAACCCTAATCCTAGCCCAAATCCTGAAAACTAACCTGAACCCTAACCTAGCCCTGACTCAAACTCCAACCCTAACACAAACGTAAATCTAAGAGTATCCCTAATCTTACTCCCTAACCCTACCTCCAATCCTAATCTGATCATAAGCCTAACTCATACAATAGACCTAAACATAACCATAGTCTAATACATAAACCAGTACCATACCCTAAACCTATCTAACTCTAACTCAAACCCTAACACTAAACCTAAATCTAACAGTAGACCTAATCCTACTCCCTAAACCTAACTCCAAACATAACCTAACCATAAGACTAATACAAACAGTAGAGCTAACCCTAACCCTAGTCCAACACCTGAACCCTAACCCCAACCCTATCCTTGTCATGACTGTAGCTCTAACGCTAACACTAACCCTAAATCTAATAGTAGCCCTAATCTAACTCCCTAACTCTAACTCCAAAAGTAATCTAATCATAAGCCTAACTCATACAATATACCTAACCCTAACCCTAGTCCAACACATAAACCAGAACCAGAACCCTAAACCTACCCTAACTGTAACTCAAACCATAACACTAAACTTAAATCTAACAGTATCCCTAATCTTGCTCCCTAAACCTAACTCCAAACCTAACCTAACCATAATCCTAACTAAAACTGTAGAGCTAACCAAAGCCCTAGTCCAACACCTTAACCCTAACCGCAACCATATCCTTGTCATGACTCTAACTCTAACGCTAACACTAATCCTAAATCTAATAGTAGCCCTAATCTTACTCACTAACTCTAACTCCAAACCTAATCTAATCATAAGCCTAACTCATACAATAAACCTAACCGTAACCATAGTCCAAAACCTGAACCCTAACCGATACCCAAACCTAGCCTTGAATCTAACTCAAACCCTAACACTAAACTTAAATCTAACGGTAGCCCTAATCTTATGCACTAACCCTAACTCCAAACCTAACCTAACTATAAGCCAAACTCAAACAATAGACCTAACCCTAACCATAGCTAAACACCTGAACCCTAACCCATACCCTAACCTAGACCTGACTATTACTCAAACCCTAACACTAAACCTAAATCTAACAGTAGCCCTAAAATTACTCCCTAACCCTAACTCCAAACCTAACCTAACCATAATCCAAACTCAAACAGTAGGACTAACCCTAACCCTAGTCCAATTCCTGAACTCTGACCCCAACCCTATCCTTGTCATGACTCTAACTCTAACGCTAACACTAACCCTAAATCTAACAGTAGCCCTAGTCTTACTCCATAACCCTAACTACAAACCTAACCAAACCATAAGCCTAACTCATACAATAGACATAAACCTAACCATAATCCAACACATAAACAGGAACCGGAACCCTAAACCTACCCTAACTCTAACTCAAACATTAACACTAAACCTAAATCTAACAGTAGCCTTAAGCTTACTCCCTAACCCTAACTCCAAACTGAACCTAACCTTAAGCCTTAATTTAACATTAGAGCTAATAACCCTAGTCCAACACCTAAACCCTAACCCCAACACTATCCTTGTCATGACTTTAACTCTAATGCTAACACTAACCCTAAATCTAATAGTAGCCCTAATCTTACTCCGTAACCTCAACTCCTAACCTAAACTAACTATAAGCCTAACTAAAACAGTAGACCTCACGCTAACCCTAGTTCAATACCTGAACCCTAACCCCAACCCTAACCTTGCCATGAATCTAACTCAAACGCTAACACTAATCCAAAATCTAACAGTATCTCTAGTCTTACTCCCTAACCCAATGTCAAAACCTAACATAACAATAAGCCTAACTTAAACAGTAGACCTAGCCTTACCCTTGTTGTACACCGGAATCATTACCGGCACCCTAACCTTAAACCCAACTCTAACTCAAACCCTAACACTAAACCGAAATCTAACAGTAGCTGAAATCTTACTCCCTAACCCTAACTCCAAACCTAAGCTAAACAAAAGCATAACTCAAACAATAGACTTAACCCTAACCCTAGTCCTACACCTGAACCCTAACACCAACCATAACCTAACCCTGATGAAACCCAAACCCTAACAATAAAGCTAAATCTAACAGTAGCCCTAATCTTACAAACTAACCCTAACTCCAAACCTAACCTTACCATAAGCCTAACTCAAACAATAGACCTAACCCTAACCCTAGTCCAACACATAAATCCTAACCCATACCGTAACATAAACCTGCCTATAACTCAAATCCTAACACTAAACCTAAACATAACAGTAGCCCTAATCTTACTCCCTAAACCAAACTCAAAACCTAAGCTAACAATAAGCCTAACTCAAACAATAGAGCTAACCATAACCCTAGTCCAACACCTGAACCCTAACCCCAACCCTATCCTTGTCAGGACTCTAACTCTAACGATAACACTAACCTTAAACCTAATAGTAGCCCTAATCTTACTCCCTAACCCTACCTACAAACATTATCTAATCAAAAGCCTAACAAATACAATAGACCTAAACCTAACCATAGTCTAACACATAAACCGGAATCGGAACCCTAAACCTACCATAACCATAACTGAAACCCTAACACTAAACCTAAATCTAAAAGTAGCCCTAATCTTACTCCCTAACCCTAACTCTAAAACTAACCTAACCATAAGCCTAACTCAAACAATAGACCTATCCCAAAGCCTACTCCCACACATAAACCGGAACTGGAACCCTAAATCTACCCTAACTCTAACTCAAACCCTAACACTAAACCTAAATCTACAGGTAGTCCTAATCTTAGGAACTAACCCTAACACCAAACCTAACCTAACCTAACCATAATCCGAACTCAAACAGTAGAGCTAACCCTAACCCTAGTCCAACACTTGAACCAAAACCTCAATCCTAACCTTGCCATGAACCTAACTCAAACGCTAACACTAACCCTAAAGCTAATAATAGCCCTAATTGTACACCCTAACCCTACCTCCAAACCTAATTTAATCATAAGCCTAACTCATACAATAGAACTAACCCTAACCCTAGTCCAACACATAAACCAGACCCCGAACCCTAAACCTAACCTACTTCTAACTCAAACCCTAACATTAATCCTAAATCTAAAAGTAGCCCTAATCTTACTCCCTAACCCTAATTTCAAACCTAACCTAACCATAAGCCTAACTCAAACAATAGACCTAACCCTACCCTAGCACAACCCCTGAACCCTAAGCCCAACCCTAACATAGCCCTGACTCTAACTCCAACTCTAACACAAACCCTAAATCTAATGGTAGCCCTAATCTTGCTCACTAACCCTAACTCCAAACCTTACCTAACCATAAGCCTAACTCAAACAGTAGAGCTAACCCTAACCTTAGTCCAACACCTGAACCATAACCCCAACCCTAACCTTGCCATGACTCTAACTCAAACTCTAACACTAATCCAAAGTCTAACCACATATCGAATCTTACCCCCTAATCCTAAATCAAAACCTAACATAACATAAGCCTAACTCAAACAACAGATCTAACCCTATCCCTAGTCCAACACCTGAACCCTAACCCCAACCCTAACCTTGCCATGACTCTAACTCAAAACCTAACACTAGGGAACCAGCTGTTAGCGTAATGGCTATGTCGCTGGACTCCCACGTAGTCGACCGCGGTTCGCGTCTCGGACCCGGTGGCTTACAACTCACGCCGGGCGCGTGTGCGTGCGTGCCCAAGATCCCGAGAGGAGAATGGAGGAGAAGGGATTGCGGCGTGACCATCCCCCCTGGGGGGTGATTTCTCGCTTTCTGTCTCTATGTCTCTCTCTGTCTGTCTGGCGAGCGCACGCGCCCTATAGCGAAAAACCTCTCCAAAAAAAAAAAAAAAAAACCTAACACTAAACCTAAATCTAACAGTATCCCTAATCTTACTCCCTAACCCTAACTCCAAACCTAACCTAACCATAAGTCTAACTCAAACAATAGACCTAATCCTAACCCTAGTCCTATACCTGAACCCTAACACCAAACCTAACCTAACCCTGATTAAAACCAAACCCTAACACTAAATCTAAATCTAACAGTAGCCCCAATCTTGCTCACTAACCCTAACTCCAAACCTCACCTAACCATAAGCCTAACTCAAACAGTAGAGCTAACCCTAACCCTAGTCCAATACCTGAACCCTAACCTTAATCCTATCCTTGTCATGACTCTAACTCTAACGCTAACACTAACCCTAAATCTAATAGTAGCCCTAATCTTACTCCATAACCCTAACTGCAAACCTAATCTTATCATAAGCCTAACTCATATAATAGACCTAACCCTAACCCTAGTCCAACACATAAACCAGAACCGGAACCCAAAACCTACCCAAACTCTAACTCAAACCCTAACATTAACCCTAAATCTAACAGTAGCCATAATCTTACTCGCTAACCCTAACCCCAAACCTAACCTAAGCATTAGCCTAACTCATACAGTAGAGCTAAACCTAATCCTAGTCCAACACCTGACCCCTAACCACAACCCTATCCTTGTCATGACTCTAACTCTATCGCTAACACTAACCCTAAATCTAATAGTAGCCCTAATCTTACTCACTAATTCTAACTCCAAACCTAACCTAACCATAAGCCTAACTCAAACAATAGACCTAATCCTAACCTTAGCCCAAATCCTGAACCCTAAGCCGAACCCTAACCTAGCCCTGACACAAACTCCAACCCTTCCACTACACCTAAATCTAAGAGTATCCCTAATGTTACTCCCTAACCCTAACTCCAAACCTAACCTAACCATAAGCCTAACTCATACAGTAGACCTAACCCTAACCCTAGTCCATCACCTGAACCCTAACCACAATCCTAACCTTGCCATGATTCTAACTCAAACGCTAACACTAATCCAAAATCTAAAAGTATCTCTAATCTTACTCCCTAAAACTAAGTCCAAACCTAACATAACAACAGGCCTAACTCAAACAAAAGACCTAACCCTAACCCTAGTCCTACACTGGAACCCTAACCGCCACCCTAAACTAATCCCATCTCTAACTCAAACACTAACACTAAACCAAAATCTAACAGTAGCCCAAAACTTACTCCCTAACCCCAACTCCAAACCTAACCTAACCTAACCAAAAGCCTAACTCCAACAGTAGACCTAAACCTAACCCTAGTCCTACACCAGAACTATAACAGCAACCCTAATCTATCCCTGATTTAAACTCAAACCCTTACACTAAACCAAAATCTAACAGTAATCCTAATCTTGCTCACTAACCCTAACTCCAAACCTAACCTAACCATAAGCCTAACTCAAAAAATAGACCTAACCTTAACCCTACCCCAACACCTGAACTGTAACCCATACCCTAACCTAGCCCTGACTCTAATTCAAACCCTAACACTAAACCTAAATCTAATAGTAGCCCTAATCTTACTCCCTAAACCTAACTCCAAACCTAACCTAACAATAAGCTGAACTCAAACAGTAGAGCTAAGCCTAACCCTAGTCCAACACCTGAACCCTAACCCCAACCCTATCCTAGTCATGACTCTAACTCTAACGCTAACACTAACCCTAAACCTAACAGTAGCCCTAATCTTACTCCCTAACCCTAACTCCAAACCTAACCTAACCATAAGCCTAACTCAAACAATAGAGCTAACCCTAACCCTAGTCCAACACCTGAACCCTAACCCCAACTCTATCCTTGTCATGACTCTAAATCAAACACTAACACTAACCCTAAATCTAACAGTATCTCTAATCTTACTCCCTAACCCTAACTCCAAACCTAACCTAACCATAAGCCTAACTCAAACAATAGACCTAACCCTAACCCTAGTCGTACACTGGAACCCTAACTGCAACCCTGATGGGAAGGAGAAATGGAGGGGAAAAAAGATTACAACATGACCAGGTCCTCTTGGGAGTTATTTATTTGTGTATCTCTATCTCATTCCCTTTTGTGCCCTCAAAGGCACTGTAGTATTGACAAGCAAAAAAAAAAAAAAAAAGTCTGCTTGCATCCTCTCTCCTAATTTTCCATTGGCCAAGTAAGCCACGTGACTAAGCATAGTACTAATATAGAAGGAATGTGTATGCCACTCTTTGCGAAAGAGTGGTTATTTAATGAACAATAATTCAAAAAGCATATGTTGGTGAAGTAAAAGAGACATAAGGTAAAAATCAAATGAAAATACTATTTAGATTGACTAACGAAGTTGAAATCGAGAGTATGTATAACACATGGCATTTTCCAAGTTGATCACACCAGTATCTTCTATTTTCCAGACTCCTATAAAATACATAATGAAACATTGACACTGTCCATCAATAGGTGAGGGCTATATCCCCTCTTATCGGTTTTGGGCAAGACTTAGTGACTGACTGACCAAAAGTGCACAGTGAAAGTGGCACTATGTTTCTTTCAGGCCTATGTTATAAAAGGACATTCAGCTTTCGCCTCTTCTCTAAAGCAATCACACTAGAGCCCTTAGGAACCATGGAAGCCACTCAACTGCCACAAAGTCACAATTCAGAAAGAAGCTCAAAGTAACATGAGTAGTACTGAGTCTGTGTGTGTGTGTGTGTGTGTGTGTGCGTGTGTGTATGTGCGTATGCCTAAAAGCTCCGATTCTGCATCAGAGGAGAGAGATATCTCACCCTCAGCTGCGTAAGTCCCCATGTTCCAACTCCAGGCTCATGACTGCAAGTCCAGAAAGCTCTCATGCCAGAACCACCCAGGTGAGCACGTTCCATACTCCTGACTACAAGCTCTAGGAAGACCCCATGTGGGAGTTTTCCAGCTTCCTGAGTCTCAGAAACTGTTAAGAGATAACATAAGGATTGTTTGAAGTCTATTTGTTTTGAGATAATTTGCTATGCAGCAGTAAATATCTAGAAACAGATGGTAGAGAATAAATACCAGGAAGAGAACTTTGATCTAAGTTTAATAAGCAATGAAAGAGCACAGGATTTTTCTGGGCAGAGGAATAGCAGGATAGATGTATTGTTTTAAGAAGTTCAGGCAAACAGCGTTCAGAATCACCTGAGGACAGGAGTAGCTGGAAGTGGGGAAATGAACTCAGAGTGTTCCTGGCACCAGATGAACACTCCTTGAGAGCATGAGATTTTGCTCTTTACAGGGGCATTTCTCTTTTTAAAATAATAATGTTTTAGAAAAGTTAAATGTGTCGATTTAGGGAAATTTATTCACATTCTCAAGGTCATAGCCTCTTAATGAACAACGTACTGAGTTGCTTTATGAAAAATGCATCTACCTCCTAGTAAATCTGTTTTGTAAATGTGGGTTTTTATTAATTGGTTCAGTGACTTTATCTATTAGCCACTTCACTGATTATTTTTAAATCTCCATTTAGCACCGCTATTGTGTGGAAACTAAAATTTTATTAGCATCACATTATGTAAAATTAATGAATTAACATTAAGACTTTTCCTAAAAATGGCTGAAGGCAGCAAGTATTGGTATATGTATCAGCGATTAGCATATTTCACAATGTAATGCCTAAGTCCAACCTCCTTAGTGCATCTATTAGACAAAGTGAGGAGACTGGTCCGTATTTATATTACTGCTAAAGCTGAATAGAAAGCTCAGCAGAAGCATGTGATTCTGCTGCAGGTGGAGCCCATGGTCAGTTGTTTTCTCTCCCATCACAGATCACCTCCCTCTATTAAATTAGAAAAAATAGAGGGCGTCGTCTCATATCAGTCTTTGTCATATCTGGCTGGTGATAACTTCCAAAGAGTGTGTCCTTTCCTTTTTTTCCCTGCTTCATTGCCTGGTGCAGTTGTTCTCTATAGGCCTGATGCAGAAAGCTCTAGGAAGTATGCGACTTTCCCAAATGAGACTTAACATTTTAAACCAGAAGGAACCAATTTTAAACTGCACGCCAAATATGTGTACACAGTGCCCCCAAACACTAGAATGTAGATATATCTAGATTCAGAGTGTTTGGCTGCCCCCTGCTCCGATCTTGTCACTGTGTCTCTCTTTGAAACTCTTTTAATTACCATCACTGAAAACTTTTTCTCTGGGACCAGCAGATGGCATAATGGTTACATAGCTGGACTTCCATGTTGTCAACTGAGGTTTGAGTCCTAGACCTGGTGGTTTAAAATTCTCACTGGGCATGTGTGCATGTGTTCCCAAGATGCTGAGAAGAGAATGGAGGAGAAGGGAGTGCGACATGGCCATCCCCCCCAGGGGATGATTTATCGCTTTTCTGTCTCTCTCTGTCTCTCTGACTAGTACACACGCTATAGCAAGAATCTCTCTAAAAAAAAAAAAAAAAAAAAAAAAAAAAAAAAAGAAAAAGAAATAACTTGAGCAGAATGGGGGCATTGAAATAGGAAAAGAAGAGGTGAAACTCTCTCTATTTGCAGATGACATGATTGTATACATAGAAGACCCAATTGTTTCCATAAAAAAAATTTCTGGAAGTAATACATGAATACAGTAACGTTGCAGGATACAAAATTAATATCCAGAAATCTATAGCATTTCTGTATACGAACAACAGGCAGACTGAGATGGAACTGAAAAAAGTTGTTCTATTTACCATAGCCACAAAAAGTATAAGATACTTAGGGATAAATCTAACTAAAGAAGTTAAAGACCTCCATAAGGAAAACTATGAGAAGATAAAAAAAGAAATTGAAAATGACACAAAAAGTAGAAGGACATCCCATGTTCCTGGATTGGAAGAATTAATATAATCAAAATGGCAATTTTACCCAAATTAATCTACCTATTTAATGCAATGCCAATCAAAGTACCAGACACATTCTTCACAGATCTAGGAAAGACAATCATAACGTTTGCCTGGAATCATAAAAGACCCCGTATTGCCAAAGCAGTTTTGCACAAGAAGAATGGAGTGGGCGGCATCTCACTCCCTGACCCAAAAATATACTACAAAGCTGTGGTAATCAAAACAGCATGGTACTGGCACAGGAACAGACAGGTGGACCAATGGAACAGAATAGAGTCCCCAGGAATGAATGCTCAAACATACAGCCAACTGATTTTTGACAAGGGGCACCAGTCAATCCTGTGGGAAAAGGATAACCTCTTCAGCAAATGGTGCTGGCAAAACTGGATCTCCACTTGCAGAAAGATGAATCTGAACCCCTACCTCTCACCTCTGACAAAAATAAAGTCAAGGTGGATCAAAGATCTAAATCTAAGACCTCAAACTATAAAACTGCTCCTTGAAAACACCAGGGAAACTCTGGGAGACATTGGGGTATGGAAAAACTTCTTAAATAAGACTCCCAATGCACAGTCTATGATCCCTAAAATAGACAAGTGGGATTACATCAGACTAAGAAGTTTCTGCATGGCAAAAGACACAGTGACTAGTGTGAAGTGTGAACAGACAGCCCTCAGAATGGGAAAATATTTTTGTAAACTATGCATCAGACAAGGGACTGATAACCAGAATCCACAAGGAACTCAAGCGGCTGTTCTGGAAAAAGACAATCAATCCTATTAAAAGATGGGAGAATGAGTTGAAAAAACCACTTTCTAAAGATGACATACGAATAGCTAAAAGGCATATGAAAAAATGCTCAACATCCCTCATTGTAAGAGAAATGCAGATCAAAACAACAATGAGATATCACCGAACCCCAGTCAGAATGTCTAAGATTAAAAAAACAAAAAAATGATAAGTGCTGGAGGGGGTGTGGTGAAAAGGGAACTCTCTTACACTGCTGGTGGGACTGTAAATTGGTACAACCACTGTGGAGAACAATTTGGAGATTCCTCCAAAATCTACAAATAGAACTACCATATGATCCAGCAATCCCACTCCTTGGTATCTACCTGAAGGACAGAAGAATACTTAATCGAAAAAGTGCTTACACATCGATGTTTATTGCGGCACTTTTCACGATTGCTAAGTCAAGGAAACAACCTAAATACCCACGAACTGATGAATGGTTAGAAAAACTGTGGCACATATACTCAATGGAATACTATTCATCCATAAAAAACAACAAATCCCTGGCTTTTGAAAGGAAGTGGATGAATATGGAAGACTTACTGTTGAGTGAAGCAAGCCATGCTATGAAGGAGAGACATTGTATGTCCCCACTTAATATATACCGAGTGTCTGCACTCTAAATGTGTGTATATATATATATATATATATATATATATATATACACACATATATATATATTTGTATATATATGTATATATATATTTTTGAAACCATTCTGCTTCTGTTGTTATAGAGTTTTAAAATTATACAAAATTATAAGACATATTTTGAACATTATCTTTAAAATTCAGTATTTTGAGATTTTGAAAGTTGTTTGTAAACTGTCAAAAATTATGGAGTATGAGCTAAAATTTTTTGCTATGTAAAGTAAATGTTTGTGGAAAAATGTAAAAATAAATAAAGAAAGAAAGAAAGAAAGAAAAAGAAAAAGAAAAAGAAAACTTTCTTCTTTCAGGGACTCCCACACACTGCCCATCATAGATCCAACATCACTGGGATCCGCTTCTTGCTTTACATTTTCTAGGGTCAAGAGTACTGGGACCAGCAGTTAGCGTAATGGCTATGTTGCTGGACTCCCACGTAGTCGACCGCGGTTTGCGTCCCGGACCTGGTGGCTTAAAACTCACGCTGGGCACGTGTGCGTGTGTGCCCCAGATCCCGAGAGGAGAATGGAGGAGAAGGGATTGCGGCGTGGCCATCCCCCCGGGGGGTGATTTCTCGCTTTCTGTCTCTCTGTCTCTCTCTGACTGTCTGGCGAGCGCACACGTCCTATAGCAAAAATCTCTAAAAAAAAAAAAAAAAAAAAAAAAAAAAAAAAGAAGTACTTACTTTTTCAAGATATCAGCAGGATGGTCTGTGGTGGTGCCTAGCATGGCATGTGTTTTAGAGGGAAGGAACTCTCCCAACCTATCCCTCTCCCCACTTATTCACCAATGAAAATCACAAGTATTTCATTCTTCAGAGTGTACAGTCTCCTTCTCTCCCTATCTCTTGAGGACAGATATTAATTAATAGAGATTATATGTATTTAACCTAGCTCCCTATTGAGAAGAAGTATTCCTTAAAATATTCCAACTTTAATTTGGAGATGGCCCTTTACATTATTTTGCAAGCATTGTTAGTTCACTTAGTTTCATCCTTTCCTCTATCCCTTCTGTATTTTATCCTTTCAGGTCAATTTAGAATTAGAAATAGAGCTGACAACAAGCTACTTAACTTTTAAAATGGCCACTCTTTATAGCTAAGGAGATTTAGTGAAATCTAAAAATTAGTTCAATTGAATATCAACAGTTCCTTATCTGGGAGGAAGGGGGAGGACTGGCCTATTTTCCACAAAGTAGAAGAAATGCATGGATAATTTCTAAATTTTTTTAGTGCATATGTATATCCTGTTTTATTATTTAGTCATCAGTTTAGAATATATTAAATGAGTGAGAATTCTCCAAGTGATTTGGGATAGGGCATTCCAGAAAGAAAAACACAGGCATTGCAAAGATAGGAATCATTAGAATGTCTGAGGAAGAAAAAGAAGGCCAGTGTGGCTAGAGGCCATATTATGTCCTCAATATCTTCCCAATAATATTAAAGAAAAATAAAGAAAGGAGAATGTGAGCAGGTCTTACATTCAAAATTTTGTATTCTTATTTGAAAAAAGAACTGGGATTAGAGGATGCTTTAGGTCCTTGTCTCTTGACTACCAACCATGTTCAGGATCCTTCCCATATGTCTTAGCCTATAATTGTGTTACTAAACAGTAATACCTGAAAATGCACAATTTATAGAGTAGAGATTTATTTGGCTCATGATCCCAGAGGCTGGAAAGTCCAAAAGCACGGTACCAACATTGACTGACCTTTGGTGCATTACAACATGGCAGAAAAATGTAGAAAGGTAAGCAGACAAGTGTAGAGATTGAGATATGAGTCCTTGCTTGTACAACTTGCTGTCACTGAAACTAACTCCTTTTTCATATGAGCTAGAACTCACTCGGTCTTGTGAGACAGCATTAATTCATTCATGAGGGTAATGCCTCCATGATCTACCACTCACTAGGTCTCACTTCTTAAAGATCTCACCATATCCCAAAGCTATTACACTGGGAACCAAACTTCTGGAACATTCACTTTTGGGGGATAAACCATTATTCAAACCATAGCACTGCATCAGGAAAGATGGGAGTAAAAAAGGGCATTATTGTAAAGGAGAGAGACGGAAAATATTTTTGTACCTCTTCTTGCAAAAGGAATAAAAGATTCAATTCTTTTCACAGAGAGAATTTGACCTGGCTTTCTGACATATCACTTTGGTTCAGTTTTTGAAGTGGTGATGTTGAAACCTATATTTTAGCTAATATATTATTTGCTTCTTTCTGGGACTGTGAATATGTAATGTGTTTAATGGTTCAGGTAGAACAGCAGGAGCATTTTGCTAATAAAAGATTTTGGAAAATGAAGTAGTAGAGAGAGGCTGGCATGATTTTTGGTGTCAGAAAGCAAACAATTCCCTGGAGGGCATTGCTGTCTCCTGCCAATCATGGAGATTCTCCCAGCCGTCAATCATTAGGAGGCCTAGACTCTGCCAAAGCTTAGGAAACTTGCTAAGCACAATGCTCCATTCTCTTCTGGATGCTTCTTTCTTTCTTTTTTTCTTAATAGCATAAAACTTCACAAAAGTATTCTTGAACCTATTGGAATATAACAGTAAATATAACAGTATGTGTACTTGACAATTTAAAAAATAAATCAAACATTTCTCTTGTTTTTCTATTGGCTAAGTAAATTATTTCTAGTATATTAATTACTTTTCAGGTAGTGTGTGTGTGTGTGTGTGTGTGTGTGTGTGTGTGTGTGTGTTTAGGCATGATATTGTTATGATCCTCCTGCCTCAGCCTCCTGAGTAGTTGTGACCATAGTCATGCAACAGCAATTCAGGTTTTATGGTGGGCTGGGAATCGAACCCATGTGGCCTCAGCCTATCCAGCAACAGCATCCAACATGTGTTATTGCAGCTGGGCCTGGTTTTCATGTACTTTATACTTAAGAGTGGATGTATGTGTACAAGAGACTTCCAGGTAAGGTGATCTTTCTTTTTAGAACTGTGGAAGATAAAATAGTTACTAGATTTTATTTTAGGTCGTTATTTTACTTTATCTCCTCTTCTTTCATCTCTTCTTTCTCTGCTCTTATTCTCTTCTTTCTCTTCTCTTTTCTCCTCTTCTCTTCTGTTCCCTCTCCTCTCCTCTCCTCTCCTCTCCTCTCCTCTCCTCTCCTCTCCTCTCCTCTCCTCTCCTCTTCTCTCTTCTTCTCCTCTTTCTCTCTTCTCTTAACTTTTTCTTTTCTTTCTTTTGATTTTCTGTAGGGTTCATGTGCTTGCGAGAAAGAGAGAGAAAGAGAGAGAGAGAGAGAGAGAGAGAGAGAGAATGAGAAAGCACCCTTCACGGGAGATAGTCATGTTGCAATCACTTCTCCTCCATTTCTCCCTCCTTTTGGTATTTTGGGCATGCACACACATGTTCCTGACAAGTTTTACAAGCTGTGCAGTCTGGGACTCAAACCACATAGTTGATCATATGGGTTCTAGCTGCCTTAACCACCATACCAGTGACTGGCCACATTACTTTATTTTCAATGATTTTAAGTGATTTAAGTCTTTCTTTTTCCTCTGCCCATATACATATGTGAGTTTTGTACACTTGTAAAAGTTTTGCTGTGTCTTATACAATTCTTAAATATGAGATATTTAAGGGAACCAGCAGTTAGCGTAATGGCTATGTCACTGGACTCCCACGTAGTCGACCACGGTTCGCGTCCCGGACCCGGTGGCTTAGAACTCACGCTGGGCACGTGTGCGTGTGTGCCCAAGATCCCGAGAAGAGAATGGAGGAGAAGGGATTGCGGCGTGACCATCCCCACTGGGGGGTGATTTCTTGCTTTCTGTCTCTATGTCTCTCTCTGTCTGTCTGGCGAGCACACGCGCCCTATAGCGAAAACCTCTCAAAAAAAAAAAAAAAAAAAGAAGAAAAAAATATGAGATATTTGAATTATAAACAATTCAACATAAAAACCTAAAGTTATTTTTCATTTAACTTTATATTATTCAGTTACCAGATAAAATTGGAAGGTCTCTCTTTGCAGGTTAGTAGAAACAGTGTAGTTGCTTTCTCAGACTTTTAGAGAGAAATCAGTGGAATGAGCAAATACAGAGACTTCTATGTGATAATTAAATTCTGAATGATTGCCCTGTTTATGTATTTTTTAAGTTGTTTAATTTCTTTCTTCCATGACAAAGAAAGACACAGGGAAGATCATGATGCCACAATCCATCTTCAGTCTTCATCCAGCCCCAGATAATAGGCACTCAAGTGCCCGAGTGTACTGAAGGATATCTCAGGATTAGAACATGGAATTAGAACATTCCATGTGGAATTTAATTGAAAAGTACCACTTTTTACTGGTGTAGCATTATCCAGTCCTTATTGATCTGTTTAAAGAGAGAAGATGACTGTTAAATTGAGGAGCTAAAAACCTGGCAGAACTGGAACCAAGCAGATGATCAATGGTTGTGTCACCAGACTCCCACATGGCCAACTGTGGTTCAAGTCCTGGGCCTGGTGGTTTGAAACTCACACCTGGCACGTGCATGTGTATCCAAGATTCCAGGAGGAGAATGGAGGAAAAAGGATTGCAGTGTGGCCATCCCTCCTAGGGGGTGATTTCTTGCTTTCTCTCTATATTTCTCTGGTAAGCACACATGCCCTATAGCAAAAATCTCTCTCTAAAAAAAACAAAACAATCGAACACAAAAAAACTAAACTGGCAGAATGCCAAGTAGGAGAATTCTGACAAAGGTGAAATAGAATGAGATGCCACTGAATCCATCTGTAGTTGGGCTATCCACTTTACTCAAAGCATGGAAATACAGGATAAATGACTTCCCGTTGAGTAGAGAAAAAAAAAATCTCCTCCATCTTTCTCTCCTTCTTATTTAACCACAATACCCAATCTAGAGAGTCTCTTATTCTTTAATTTATCTCCATTAATTTTGACTGCAATATGTTACCTTAAAGGCAGAAGGATATTCCTCAGAGGTCTGGATTCTCTCTATAGGCTTGGATTATTTTTTTAAATTAAAAAAAAAATGTTTAGGGGCTGGCAGGTGGCGTGGTAGTTAAGGATGCTGGACTAGCACATGGCTGACTGCAGTTCAAGTCCTGGACCTGATGGCTTGCTTTCTTACTTTCTCTCTCTCTAGCTTTGTCCCTCTCTGGTCAAATTAAAATAAATAAATAAACAAACAATGTTAAATAAAATAATTCTTAAAAAAATTTTGTTAAAGGTTTTGCGATAGGGCACATGCATTGTGACAAAGAGACAAAGAGAGGGAAAGTGAGAAATCACTCCCTCGGGGATGACCACACCATAATTCCTTCTCTTCCATTCTCTTCTCGGGATTTTGGGCACACCTGCACATGTGCCTGGTGTGATTTTCAAACTGCCAGGTCCAGGATTCTAACTGCAGTTGGCCATGTGGGACTCTGTCACCTTAACCACAATGCCACCTGCTGGCACTCAGCCCTAGTTTCTGACAGTCTGAGAGTTGTTAATCCATGACAGTGTTGATATTGAATCCATATTTCCATCTATATTTATAAGATCTTTGATGTATTACATCTATAATTAGTACAGTTTTAACCACTATTTTACACATGTAGAAACTAATTACTTTTTTTAAAAAAGCTGTAAACTTCATATTTGAACAAATAAGGAAAACACAGCAAGATTAAATACCTATAATTTACAAATATATTATTGACAAATCAGGTTGTTTATTTTGCCTAATTTAAACCACATTGTCCAACTTCTCTTCTATTAAATTCAGTTGTAGTCTTCTCTTATGGATGATTTCAGTCATTCCAATTCTGTCTGTGCACATAGCCTAAGGAATGAATATAATCTGGCTATTGACATAGAGGAATTGAGTCCTTTCTGGTAGGAAGTGTATCTCCTAACCCAATAGCCCCCTGGCCCCCTCCTCCCAAGGACAGAGTAGAATCATGGGCCATCAATCAACTGTCAGTAAATGCTTTTAATTAGTGTGCAATCTGAAAACAAAAATATGTCTACTTGTCAATTTATCATCTATCTGTCTGAATGTTGACCTATCTTTATCTAATCATGTATCTATCTTTATATTGTATATTTCTCTTTCCCCACTTTAAATGTTCCTAACTCCTAGGTTTTGAGGCAGAATTTTATTCTCATAGCACGGGAATAAATACATTGTGCCATGGCATGGATTTTTGTGACCATCTCCCCTGCCCAATCATATGTTGAAATCCTGACACTCAAGACGATGGTATTAGGTAGGTCTTTTTGGGAGATTAGGTCATTAGGATAGAGACTTCAGGAATGGGATTAGTGCCTTTATAGAATAGGACTAAGGAATCTTGTTTCCTCTTTCCACCAATTGTGGACACAAAACCAGAGAGGAGGCCCTCGCCAGATACCAGATCAGGTGATGTTTTGGCTATATTGGACTTCCAGTGTCCAGACTCATGAGAAATAAATACATTTCTAGAAAATACCCTAATAGCCGTAAGGAAAAGCAGTTAGGTTTCCTTCCCACCCATTCTCATTCGGCACATGCACTTTCTGGAGAGAGGCAGAGAAAGGCAGAAAGAAGGAATGTGAGAAATCACCAAGATGGCCATGTTTCAATTCCTTCTCCTCCCTTAACCACCCCACCACCTGCTGGCCCCAAGTTTTCCTTTTATTTGGAGAGCTTTTTGCTATAGGGCGCGTGTGCTCATCAGACAGACAGAGAAAGACAGAGAGACAGAAAGGGGAGATATCACCTCCCAGGGGGGATGGCCACGCCACACTCCCTTCTCCATTCTCCTCCATTCTCTTCTCAGGATCCTGGGCAAGCACACACAGGTGCCCAGTTTGAGTTTAAGCCACCGGGTCCGGGACTCAAACTACGGCCAACTACATGGGAGTCCAGCTACATAGCCATTATGCCAACTGCTGGTCCCATAATTCTCTTTAATTGCATGATAATTTACAAGACACATCAAACATTAAAAAAAAAATTCCTGTACCAGTCAGTGGTGTGGTGGCTAAGGTACTGGATCTCACATGGCAGACTGACTGTTTCTAGTCTGGACCCTGTGACTTGGAAAACATGCTTGGCATGTGCATGTGTGAGCCTGAAATTCCAACAGGAGAACAGAAGAGAAGGGATTTCAACATGACTAACGTGACCATCCTCCTTAGGGGTCCTTTCTCACTTTCCTTCTCTCTTTATTTCTCTCAGTTTCTCTCTGGTCAGTTCACACACCTGCACATATCTTCTAGCAAATTAAAAAATAAAAACAACAGGGACCAGCAGTTAGCGTAATGGCTATGTCGCTGGACTCCCACGTAGTCGACCGCGGTTTGAGTCCCGGACCCGGCGGCTTAAACTCACGCCGGGTGCGTGTGCGTGCGTGCCCAAGATCCCGAGAGGAGAATGGAGGAGAAGGGATTGCGGCGTGGCCATCCCCCCTGGGGGGTGATTTCCTGCTTTCTATCTCTCTGTCTCTCTCTGTCTGTCTGGCGAGCGCACGCGCCCTATAGCAAAAACCTCTCCAAAAAAAAGAAAAAAAAATAAATAAATAAAAACAACAAAAACTGGGAGAAAAAAGAAAAACAAATTCTCTTCTTTGATTCATAATTTATTGCTCTAAATTGTTCAAGGAAGAGTGGCGATTGTTTCAACTCATTATAAATTTTTTTCTTTAATTTTTGAATGGGATGAAATATTAGCTATGTTAAAAATTTTAATACTTTCATTATTATTTAAAGTGTTTGCTCTTATTGTCCACAGAGCTCATGGCTAAGTCTTTACCTCCTTTTCATTACTAATCCAATGATCCAAAGCAGTATTTACAATAGATTAGGGACATTTTATGCTAAAACAAAAGGTCTAGTTCAAATGTGTTTTATAAAACTTAAGATTCTGAAAACAGAGGCCATTATATTCTTTGGGGAATTTGAAATTCCTTCAGAGGTCAGATGCATTCTGTTCTGGAAGGATTTTCTAAAACTCTTAATCAATAAAATGGTTCCTGAAGAGTTCTTGGAAAGGTCATTCTAGAATTTTCTAGAGACCTCTCAATGATCAGTGTTGATGTTTGTCACTCACTGAAAGGTGATAAGCATTGCTTTGCTAAGCATATGTTATCTCTAACTATCAGACCCTATAATCAAATTTCTTGATGCTCTGTATGATATTGAAATGTAATTATGAATTCATTTAATGATCCAATGAATTTTAAATAGAAATTTTGTAGCTGGTTCTGAGCTTCTGCTGGTGAGGTTTGTACCTTTTCTCCCAGCACTCACTGATTTCATTACCATAGATAAAGATGGAGGCATAAATATTTTATATAGTCTTATCCCTTAGTTCTGTTATTGGAGTGTTCATTATTTATTATGTAGTTTACTTTGTTTTTATTAATACACTTGAATCTTGGCTCCAAGGGTGTTCAGACATGAAGGAACAAAATAAACTAATGGTTCTGAGAACGCCCTTATTTTAGACTTGCCTAATTAAAACCAGTTTTGGAGGCAGAAGATAAAATGAATAGTTCTAACAGAATGTGATACATGAGATCTCGGAAGGATGCTCAAGATGCCCTGGGTGCTGAGGACGACCACTCAGCTCAGACAGGAGAGAAGCCCAGGAAGTAACACTGGAGCCTTAACCAGCACTGCTAAAGTTGTGCGCACACATTTGAAAAGTTACAAATAGGGGCGTGGCCTGGGGTTAAGGCGCTAGATTCCCACCTGCCTGACTATGGTCTGAGTACTGAATTGGTGATTTGAAAATCACATTGGGCATGCCTCAAATCCTAAGAAGAATGGTGGAGAAGGGATTGCAGTGTGGTCAGCTTCCCCCGAGGGGTGATTTCTCACTTTCCCTCTCTGCTTCTCTCCAGTGAGCACACACACCCTTTGGCAAAGACTTAAAAAAAAAAAATTACAAATAATACTGAAGCACATAGTCAAAATGGAAAGAACCATATGGGATGTGGTAACCTTGATTAGAGGTTTTCTTGGAGCAGAAAAAGAATATTGCTTCCGAGCTTCCAACTTGGAAGAAAAACAGATGAAATTTATATAAAGTTTGAAGTTTAGTTAATAGTAATGCATCAGTGTTGGTTTTTTAGTTTTCAGAAAGCTGTTGTGGAACTGTAAGATGTTAATAATGGGAAAACTGGATAAAAGGTATTCAGAAATTATAGCTTTTTGATAAATTGAAAATTATTTTATAATAAAAAGTTTGTTTTTTAAAAAGTGAAAAATAATCTGTTTTCTTTTCTTTTTTTTTTTTTTTTTTGGAGAAGTTTTTCGCTATAGGGCGCGTGCGCTCGCCAGACAGACAGAGAGAGACATAGAGACAGAAAGCGAGAAATCACCCCCCAGGGGGGATGGTCACACCGCAATCCCTTCTCCTCCATTCTCCTCTCAGGATCTTGGGCACGCACGCACACGCGCCCGGTGTGAGTTGCAAGCCACCGGGTCCGAGACGCGAACCGTGGTCGACTACGTGGGAGTCCAGCGACATAGCCATTACGCTAACTGCTGGTTCCCTTCTTTTGATAATTACAGAATTCTGCTAACATTCTGCTTAACCTTCTACCCCCAACAACAGGGTCAATGCACACAAATCTACTGCATTTAAAAAAATAGCGATGAGTTTTTCCATGCAGCTAATTTATGTATTTTAAAGTTATTGTGCTGAGTTGTCTTCATTTTCATGCCTTAACAAATTATGTTGCAAAGTCAATGTGTATATGCATTAAGTTCATGTGAATGTTCAAGGATATCTTTACAAAATGTCAATATCAAGGCAAGTATCTCATCATAAAATCTTTGAATTCTTCCAAGGGGACCAAATCCTAAAGAACTGGAAAGCCATTACAAGTTTTGCAAAGAGAAGAACATACTCAGATTTTTAATTTTGGAAAGATTTCTATGAATACAGTGTAGGAGCCAGGCTTAAACAGAGCTCAATCTGGAAAGAGAATAATCACTTAAGAGGCTCTTAATATAATACGAGAAATATCAGTACTTAGGCAATGGAAATGCCTTTGAGAGAGTCACTAGAGACAGAAGCTACATGACTTGAAACCTAATTAGATATGAAGGGTAAAAGACATGGAGTAGCCTCAGTTTCATTTTTAGTGTCAATGGCAAAATTAGAGACTTGAGGGAGAGAGTACTTTTGGGAATGAGATAATGGATTTTGTCTTAGACATGTTCCATGAGAGAGGCCTGTTGGATTCAAAACTGGAAAGCACAACAAATAGAGAGAGAGAGCAGGTATTAAGTTCAGATCTGGCTGGAGATACAGACTTGAGAGTTTCCAATGCATAGGTGGAAGAGAAGACTGTGTTGCCATTGACATTTTGTTCCAGGTAAATCTATGTTGTGGGTTAATATCCCACACATGCTAAGATGGCTGGCAGCATTGTTAGCTTCTACCCATGAAAGTCAATAGCATTTCCCTCATTGTGACAATAAAAACTGCCTCTAGACATGGCTAAATGTGCATTTGGGGTAAAATTTCCCTAGTTGAGGATCACTGGACTGTGTGTAGTAAGAAGAGAAAAAAATTAATGATAGGCCACTGGGGAACCCCAGCATTAAAATGCATCAATGAAAGAACATGGGTGAAATGCTAGGAAGGTAGAAGTAAAACAAGAAAAATAAAAAGTTGAACCATTGAAGACAGAGCATGGATTGTTATCAGGAGGAAGGAAATAGACATCCATGTCAAATACTGAGGAAATGTCAAGACAGACTAAAACTGCCATATCTATTTGGCAATTTCAAAGTCACTGCTGACATTAACAAGAGTAGTTTTTTTGAATGTCAACTTCTGGTGTCACCTGGAACCAGTTCTGAAAATCCAATAAACTATTAATTTTTGAGTGATGGCTGTCTCACTGGTTTTCTTAGGTTTTTGCTGACAGTCCTGCTCCCTCTTTTCACCCTGACTTAGTCTAGGTATATTCTGTAGAGAAATATTGCAACCTTTCTAAATTTCTGACTCCTGATTTTATTTTGAACTTAAACTTTTCAATAGCTGAATATCTTTCTCATCTCCAAGGGAGGCCTCTTGGTTTTTATACTTTTATAGTGGTCTCCTCATTTTAAAATACCCAAGGCTGTATTCTGATGCTAATTGCAGTGGAAGATAGTATCTTTTGCTAGAATCTTCTCCTCTTTATTATTCATGAGCTTAAGCTAGATGACTAAACACTACTTCACAGTGAGTCCTTGACTTTAGAGTACTGGAGCTGGCACTTCCAGGTTCCAGGTGGTGACAGTTAAATTTTCAAGAATTTTTGAGGTCGCTGTTAAATATGAT
This sequence comes from Tupaia tana, assembly GCA_026018925.1. NCBI lineage: Eukaryota > Metazoa > Chordata > Mammalia > Scandentia > Tupaiidae > Tupaia > Tupaia tana. The sequence goes on from JAKSZU010000006.1 coordinate 15,020,405, forward strand.
CTTTAAAAATTTAAGTAGGGAAAATCTTACACTTGAATTGTTACTATTTTTTTTTTTTGAGAGTTTTTTTGTTATAGGTACGTGTGCTCACTGGAGAGATAGAAAGAGACAGAGAGACAGAAAGTGAGTAATCACTCCCAGAGGGAATGGCCACACTGCAATTGCTTCTCCTCCAGTCTCCTCTCAGGATTTTGGGCATGTATGTACACATGTCCAGTGTGAGTTTTAAGCCACTGTGTCTGAGACTTGAACCACAGTTGAATATGTGGGAGTCCAGTGACATAACCATTATACAATCTGCTGGTCCCAATTGTTTTTTTTAAAGCAGTAAATGTTATTTATCACTTTCTAATTATTTGATTATTATCTGTGGTTTTGAGAAACAGTCTATGGTACCTATATGGAAAAAATTCTATAAATTGGTACTTCTGTGCATCTTTTCTCAACTTTGTATTTAATAACGTCAGGTTGACAGTTTGAAATCAGCTGTCATGGAGGTACTTACTTGGTGGATGTTGGTAAATACCCCAAGTCAGAACCTGATTTTTTTTTTGACTGTATAAAATGATAAAAAAAAAAAAAAAACAATGTTAATAATGCCAGTGAAATTAAAAATACCATTTGCCTGTGGTTGTTCCATTGTGAATAGCAAGAACATGGAGATAATATTCTGGAATCCAATCTGCTTTCTAAGCAGCAAAATCATTAAATATTTCCTCTCTGTCACCTACTCTGCATTATATATTGTTATTTTACATGTGAGTAGTCTGTCCTATTTTTCTCTATTTCCTATTCTTTATTTTGGGTGATATTTTATGGTTGAGTTCATTTTAAAGATTCTCTTTGTTAGCTATTTTTTAATCTTACATAAATAAGGCATTTAAATTTATTCAAGTTCTAGAAGACTGAGTGAAGGTGAAGCTTACATACCTATGTTGTTTCAATATCTTCTTACTCATTAATAAACTAACATTCATATCAGCCAATATTCATGTTGAAGTTCCACCCATTTACTAGTTGCAAAGCTAGACTGGTGTTATAGAAGTTTGGCAAAAAGAAATGAAAAAAATTATGAGAACCAGTTGGCTCTAATAAAGAGTAATGTATACCTTATTTGCAAATTCTATGGTACACATCCTTTCTGACAATAAATTTATAATAGACTTAAATTTGTATATCTATGCAATATATGTATACACATATATGACAAGACTTCAAAATTTGTGGAAAATGAAATTAAACTATGAGTTTATTTTGGTGCAAAAAAATCGAAATCCATGCATAATTTTTAAAATGCATTTATTTATTTTAACTTGACCAAAGAGGCACAGAGTGAGAGAGGGAGAAAGAGAGAGAGACAAAATGAGAAAGCAAGCCACCAGGTCTGGGGCTTGAACCGTAGTTCACCATGTGGGAGTCCATTGCCCTTAACCACCACACCACTTGCCAGCCCCAATAGTTTTTTTTTTTTTTAATACACTTTTCCCATGAACTTTTTGAAGACTCTTAATATATACATACACATGAGAGTAAATTACAAAATATTTACTAGTATTTTTTATTTTTAATACAAGATTTCCCCAGTTGATTTTCAGAAATTACCTGATAAGAAATGGTTGCTATACATTGATATTTCTAAAATTGGCCTCCTTTGCGTTCCCCTGACTGCTCCTGTCCAAACTTTTATTTTATCACATCTTTACAAGATAACTTTGTCTTTACCTTATCATATATCTATTTATTATAAAATATTTTGTTACAGGAAAAGTCATGGGGCCAGCAGATTGCGTGGTAGCTAAGCGTGTTGGACTCTCACATAACCGACCTGGGTTCGAGTCCTGGGCCTGGCGGCCTGCTTTCTCACTTTCCCTCTCTTTCTCTCTCTGTCTTGCTCACTCTGTCCCTCCCTGGTCAATTTAAAATAAAGTTAAATAAAATAATTCTTTAAAAAAATGGGATAAGTCATGATGCATTTTTGCATAGAAAAATACATCATTACTTTTCTGATGACCCAATATTTATCTTGCCATTATGTAGTTGATTTTTATCTCATAAACTTCACTTTGTCCTTAAGTTTTAATTTTCTTAACCCTTTTCTGGTATACCAGTACAAGTTGTATGATTCTACACATTGTGATCTCATCATTAAATTTTCCCTCATATACTTTCGTTGCTTTCTCTCTAGTGTTCGCAGTTCCTGGATAGAAGAAGGATAGAAGAAGTTTTCCCATTTGTAGGTGTTATCTGTACTACAGTCAAGGTGTGTATCTCAACTGGAGTAGAAGAGGCCATGGATGCTCTTTTAGTTGCTGAATGTAATAGATCTACTCAATATTTCAGTGGGTTGGCTTCCTACGACAATGGACAAAATTGCTTTCAAACATGGGAGTCTGTGATGATTATTTTTTTATCCTCTTTTTGCATTCATCTTTGATTTTTTCTTTTCTATTTCTGTTACTCAGTCACTTCTGATCAGTCTCCAGCCCTTACAGCTTAGTCCAAGTTGCAGTATGTTATTATACCCTAAAGAAATAGTGGTCCCTGGACCAGTAGTTGGCGTAATGGTTACGTAGCTGGACTCCCATGTAGTCGACCGTGGTTCGAATTCTGGACCCGGTGGCTTAAACTCAGGCTGGGTGCATGTACGTGAGTGCCCAAGATCCCGAGAGGAGAAGGGAGGGGAAAGGCCATTTCCCCTGGGGGGTTATTTCTTGCTTTCTGTCTCTGTCTCTCTGGCGAGCACACGCGCCCTATACCAAAAACCTCTCCAAAAAAAGAAAAAATAAAAAGAAATAGTAGTCCCTCTCTTAAAAGAACTTATCTTTTGTTACTGGTTTAATGGTGTACCCTTGCCACCAGCAAATCTATATCTTGAAACTTTAACTCCCTCTACCTTAAAATGTGACCTTATTTGGAAATAGGATTGCTATAGATGTAATTAGTTAAGCTAAAGCCATGCTACAGTGGGGGAGGCCCCTAAGCCAAAATGGCTGGTATCTATACAGAAAGGGGAATTTGGACCGAGACACAGACACACACAAAAACGAACACACATACATATACAAACACTCTCCCATGTGAAAATGAAGGCAGCAGTGACAGTGAAAAGCTACAAGTCAGGGAATGCCAAAGAGTCCCAGAAAACCGCAAGGATCTAGGAGATACTCTAGGAGAACAGATACTCCCTCCTAGCCAACAAAAGAAACCAAAGCTGTGATACCTTGATCTCAGAATGCTAGTCTACAGAACCGTGAAATAATGACTTCCTATCATTTAAGCTGCCCTTTGTAGTGCCTTTTTTTTTTTCTTTTGTATAGTAGCCAGAAAACGAATATACCATCTTACTATAAAATTGTCCGAGGCTAAGCTGTAGTGGTGCAGACAGTAGGTTTACTGCTGTGCATGCTGGAGGTCATATGGGAAGGTTTGGGGTTCACATCCTGGGTCTATCTTGACACACTGGGTACACCTGTGAGTGTGCCAGTGACCCTGGCTGGCTGCAGTGAACTGGGGAGAAGATAGTGACATGAAGTCCCCATTGAGGTTGGCTTTGTCTCTCTTTCTCTCTCATGAAATAAACAAACTTTAAAAAATGATCACTGTTATTATTTAATTATCTTATTTTGCACATACAATAAATTTTTTGTTAGAGCAGGGACTGTATCTGTTTGCTTCTTATGCAACTGTATTCCTTGTGCCTGCTTTAGTACATGGCATATGAAAGACATTTAATAAAACATTTTATTTCTCAGCAAAGAGTTTATTACTATCATGAGGAGAAAAAAAAAAAGATGTATAATTGTCTTTATTTTCTGGTTGCAAATTGAAGGGGATACAGGTTTGTCCTGCAAGTCCGTCCTTGAGATCAGAATGGAAGAAACCCCTCAGTTGGGCGGGATGTGTGTGTCTGATGATAGAGGTCCTTTATTTTCGCATGGGCTAAATTTACTCAGTTTTGGCCATAGCAACAGAATATGTGCAAAAGACTGAGATAGCAGTGTGTGGAATGTGATGATAGGACCATATGGGGACTTGTGTGGTATCTGATGACATGCTGTATTTTAATGTGTAATTTAAGGAGATCTGATTTTGAAAGAGTTGGGATCAAAAACATAGAGCTAAGGGATAAAAATAGAATGGAATTGTGTGATATTTTTAAAACCTAGTTTTTGCATAATAAGCCATTATAGTCTATTTTTATATATCATGCTTCCACATAAAACAGTACTTCATCTCACTCATTCACCTCATCTGCATTACATGTTGTTATTGTACATGTGAGTAGTCTGTCCCATTTTTTTCTATTTTGTATTTTTTATTTTGAGTGATTACTTTATTGTTGAGTTCATTTTAAAGATATTCTTTGTTAGCTGTTTTTAATCTCATATAAATAAGGCATTGAAACTATAATTGAAACAGAGTTTTGGCCACAGGTTGATTTATGTAAATTAGAGCATATGGATTAGCATAAGGAATAAGACAAAAAAAAATATCAAGAGTTCATTCCAGAGGAGCATATGTCATTTTAATGTTTGGTTTCACTAACATTAGATAGATAAAATAAATTTGATTACAAAATATTTTTTTCTAAATAAATATATGTTAGCATATTTTTAAACAGAGTATCATATTCACAAGTAGAGTTAGCATACGTATTCTTCATATTGCTGTGCTAATTCAGTGCAATTATTTTACATCACTCTAGACATTTATGCAATTATGACATCATTTGAAAATACTTTAAAACAATTTCTATGATAACATATTTTAGTCTTCCATTCGTATAAGATTTCAAATACTGCGCAATAAATCAAAGCAAATAAATTTAACTTTGTACATTTATAAAAGGAAGGAAAAGGCTTTCAATTAACTACGCATACACCAAAAACACACACACTGACAAAGGCTCACACATAAGAAGACATGTACACACATACCCAGTCAATCCTCATGAAATGAATCAGATCACAATGCCTTGGAAGAGAACTTTGTCAAGTTTAAACTAACAGAAAATTTTGAGTTTACAAAACTATTCTTCTGAGATTTTAGCATATGGAAGTTAAGATAATTTCCAATTCTCTAAGAATAATTTATAACAAATTTAAACATTCAACGATTTTCTGGAGCCTCATAAAATCTTGCATAATAATACTTATTTTAAACAAATATAAAACTAACCATGAAGCTTAATTCGATCTAAGTGATGGATTCCGTGTTTAGTAGATGTTTCAAAATGGAAAATCTTCAAAAAGTGAAACATCCACATTCTTAAATATTACTAGATATGTTCTCTTACATCATTTTAAGACCCACTACGACAAAATAAGATATTTTGTTTTGAAATGTTTTTCTGGAATTTTGAGAAGGTAAAGACTAGAAAGATGCTCATTAATTTGGAAAGTCATTTAACAATCTTTGAGTATTAGTTTAAGGCAGCAAATTCCTAGAGAAAAGTAGAAAATAAAGTGAGATATCTCTTCCATAATTCCCAAGGGTTCACTGTTGCATCATCCTAGAGCTAGAAAATGATAGTGTCAAAGAAATGAGAATGATTGGCATTGCTGATCCAAAAAAGGCAATATGCAAACAAAATAAAATGAGGTTGCTCTTGAACTGTCTTTTAATTAACCTTAGATTGGAAATGCAGAACTGGACACAGGTTTCCTAGAAAGGCCTTAGTAGGGCTAAGTAAAGTTGAACTTTTCTGTACTTTTTATATCAAATCTGCTAATTATACAATACCATTTAGATGAAGCTATGTTAGCATGGTGCCAAATTATAATGACGTAATGCCTTTTAAAAGATGACAATGCAATTATTTAGATAATTTTTTTAGATAATATAGTAGTTATTTGAAGTGAGTATGGAGTGGGATCTACAAAAAGTTCACAGAAAATGAAATCATGAAAAAACTATGTATAGTTTTCAGAATTGTTTTCGACCAAAATAAACTCGTACTTTAATTCCATATTTCCATCAACTTTTAAAAAGTCCCTTGTGTATAAATTATTAAAGGGATGCCATTTTCCCTTCACTAGTAGTTAAACAGGAAAACAAAAAGAACAAAAAAAGAAGCTTGCTATTTCTGAGCACAAGTCACAGAGGGAGTTGTGCCCTGGCTGTAGGCTTTCCAGTTTCAATGCCTACAAGGAGGTGGTATGGCCACCCAGACCCTCAGGATAGCCCAGAGCTTTCCTTGGACTCTGCTTCCAACCACATGGATACTTTGCATGGTTGGCTCAGGCTCTGGGCTGGAAGTGAGCTATCATCTCTGACCTGAGGAGGAAACAAAATCACCCATATAAAATTGGGAACATAAGACTGTGTATGTATGAGTTTGGGGTTTATATTCATTACATTCATTCTAGGTTTGTGGTGTGAGACTTCAGAAGGATGATTTTTAACCTCAAACTTCATTTGAGATTGTTTTTGTAGCTGAACCCAGAAAAGAGCATGGTAATTGTGAAGCTATGATAAAAAGAAGCATCTCTTCCCCCAAAGGGTGCATAGGATGGATTTTCTAAATATAAAAAACATAAGATATTAACTCACAAAAAAGATTTAAGAACATAAGAAAACTTAAAAGTCCATGAAATATTCTTTGACCTAACAGTGAATGTAGATTGGTGGAACAATCACTGACATGAACTTCAAAATAAGTATAATAAAAATTTTCAGAAAGAAAAATAGGTGACCATAGTCATGAAATAAGAATATAGTTATGTAAAAAGATACAAACAGAACAAGAACATTCTTCATTGCTTTCCATAAGAATTGTATATAGATATGAGAGATTCTTCTAGAACAGAGCTATGGATATAAATAGAAGTCACAGACATAGAAAACAGAATAAGCTCTACAGTGGACAACAATAGATGTAAAAGTATGAGAATGGGAAAAAAAAAAAAAAAAAAAAAAAAAGCCAGGGAGCCAGTAGATGAAGCAGAGGTATTGCAAGCTCCATAGAGCTGACCACCTAAATGGGTTCCAGGTACATGTCCAAGGACTTCTCTTATATATTGGGTATGCATGCTTATGATCCTAGGCTGGCCGAAGCTGAGTGTAAATTGTGTCATGCAGATCCTGTGGGGAGTGCCTGCCCCCGACCCCCCACACTTGTGGAAGGAAGAAATGAATAAACTTAAAGAAAGCAAAAGACAAACTGTTTACACGCAAAGATAAAAGGATACTGAATTTTCAGTTATTGTCAACCACTAAGTTAACTTCTATTGTAACAATTTAAAATGTGTCTTCATTTTTTTTCCATGCTAATATAAAAAGAAGATAAAATTTATTTCTGGTTTCCATCTCTCCATCTCCTACTCGACATGTACACTAGGTGCCAATCTATAATGCATTCATGCTAGTTACTGGTTAGTAAAGGTGGTAGCACCCCATTCAGCATCTGTGTTCTGGTCATGGTTTGAATCTCACCCCAGTGACTTGAAAAACAGCATATGTGGATGCATGCCCCAAATCCTCAGGAAAAATGGGGAAAGGACTGTGGCATGACCATACTCCGTTCAAGTGTGCTTTCTTTCTATCCCTGTCTCTGTCTCTCTGGTGAGTGCATGAGCCCTTGGTGGAAAAGGAAAAAAATAGGAAATAGCCAAATAGCCATTTGGGAGATAACTCTATGGCATAGATGCTGCTCAAGAGAAGCAGGATTCCATATGGCAACTGTGGTTCAAATCTCTGGACCGATCAGTCTGAAACACACAGGGCCTGTGGGCTGGTGCTTAGGATTCAATGGTCAGGAGAACTGGAGGAAAAGGGTCATGGTGTAGAAGTTGCTCAACTGTCTTTCTCATTCTCTTTTTCTAATGTGTGTCAACATGCACTACATCATGAGTAAAGAAAAAATTTCAAGAGGTGAGATAATCATTTCATACACATTTGAAGCCATTGAAATTAGCATAGTGTATTTGGAAAATTAGTTTGCATTTTTTATCAAAATTAAAATACTTTTGACCAGACAGTTCTAATGCTAGACATTTATCTAACAAATTTACTGAAATATCTACCCAAATTAAGTTTAGTGCAGCCTTGTAATAACTTGGAAGTGATTTTAATTCTCCTTTAAAGGGTTTGAATTAGGTAAATTATGGTCAATGTAAACAACAGGATACTGCTTCAGCCATTGTAAAGAAGACTGGATCACCATATATCTAAAAATAATATGAAATGAGGGAATTTGGGAGTGGTAAAAAGTGACAATTTCTCACTTCATCATATGAAAAGTGGCACAGATAACAGGGGCATTACTAAGTAAGGTACAGTCACATGGGAAGGCTGAGTTTACATCCTGGGTCCTTTCTGAACACACTGGGCACTTCCATGGTTCACCCGTGATCCTGGCTGGTTGCAGCATTAGGGGGAGGATCAACACATGAAGACCCTATTGCGAGAGCCTCTCTCTTTTTCTTTCATCAAAGAAGTAAAACTTAAAAGGATGTGCTAGTATTATATCAATGTCATAATTCTGAAATAAATATTATTTGCATGAATAAATGTACACGTACATTTGATTTTATCTGCTAATTTTTCCTGTCGGCATTTTGAATCTATGTTTACTGGTCAGGTTGGCCTTGGGTGATCCTTGACTCTCTCGCACAGGAGTTGTTGGCAATGAATTTGTAAGTCAGAGCTCTACAAAAGCACTGTTTTTCCACTTTGCCTGCTTAAAAACAATGCTATTTTCTTTCTCAAATAAAGAACAAAGTTGGGAAGTAATTTTGATCAGACTTTGTGAAACTTTCTTTGATGTAAACCTGGTTGATCACAGATATGGAAAAAGGCATTGGGGCCACTTACTGCTTTCCAGTTGGCATTACATCAAGCTTCTCTTCCTGCTATAAATATGAAGGTCTCCCAAGCAGATGAAGTCAATTTATCTAAGTGCCTATCTTTTGTTGGGTAGAAGGGATTAATGATCTTCAAACATTTGTCTCCATAATGTAGAGTAAGAAAACACTTCTGGAATGGATTTGAGTGGATCCAATCAATGCACAGAGGCAAGGAGGGGAATGGAGACTTTGAAATAAAATTATAACGATGTTAGAGACAGAGACACACAGTGGGCGAGTTTAGACTGGGAAGTTGGAAGAGAGAAGAAAGGAGTGTTTTTTATGAGGCCCTGCTGGGAGTGAGTTACACCTAGGAAAACTGCTTAATGTGAGAATTAAAACAGCAGGCAATCACAGATGTGATAATACTCGGAGCCAAGTCCATTGTCCTGGTGGCCTCTTCTTAACAGACCTAACTGGAAGAAAGACTTTGGGAGATACTTCAAAGAGCTGAACCTCTGGATTCTGGCTAGACTGGTGCTTTTTAACTTAGAAATTGGTCAGTCCACCCTGGCAGTTGAAGGATTAACACTCAAGAATGAGAAGCCACCTGTCACATGTGTTGGCTGCTGGAGCACGAGAGTTCTCTTTCTCCATATTGTTTATTAATGACACTGTTGGTCACCAATAAAAATGACATTACATTTTGGATACATCAGTGGCAAGTTAATCATGGAAAATGGGAAAAAACATGCTAGATCCAAGAAGGACAGAAATATAACAATCATGTCTTTAGATGAGCATTAGCATAAAGTAACACAAGATTTCGATCATTTAAAGTTACTCAATTGTGCAAAATTATAAATAAAGCATACTTCTCTCTAATAATAGAAGAATATTGGTGAATTTTGAAATCCCTGTATTACAATTTAAGTTGAAATGGTTTAACTTTCTTTCATTTATACCTTTCAAATATTTATCTCTCAGTTTTATACCAACAATTTGTCAACGTTCCAGAATTTACTAATTTCCTGAGATGGTTCTTTTGGTTTGTTTGCTTTGAGAAGAAGGTAAATTAAATGAAATTATTTTATTTGAACTATTTCTTATAGATATCAAGTGAGAAATATTTTTGTTACTTTTTTATCTTATGTATGTATATGTCAAAATGCATCATTAATTTTATATTAAAGATATATAAAAAATTTTTGTGCAAGTTTTTCCCTTTATAAGAAGCTCTAAGTGTTAGGCAGACCACACTGAAAAATATATTTGTGTCAAAAATACTTTCATGGCCATCAGCATTAAGATGTATAAAAATTGTTTTTTACTGTGATGACTATTGACACAGCATAATCATTTGACTTTAAAATAAAATGTTTATTCCCTTCATAAAAATATTGGGCAAAATTTATTCTAAAGAATAATAAATACTAATAGCGGCAAAAAAAATTTAAACAGTAGATCAATGAATTAATGCATATATATTTTGATAAGTTTAAGCATATATGTACTTTATAAAATACTTGCCTCATTCATTTTCTCTCTTTTTTCTGAGCACTTCTCTCAGCGTATTTCTCTTTTTCTTTTTTTTTTGAGAGGTTTTTCCTATAGGGGGCATGTGCTCACCAGAAAGACAGAGAGAGACAGAGAGACAAAAAGCGAGAAATCACCCCCCCCGGGGGGATGGCCATGCCGCAATCCCTTCTCCTCCATTCTCTTTTTGGGATCTTGGGCACGCACGCACACACACCCAGAGTGAGTTTAAGCCACCGGATCCAGGACTCGAACCACGGTCAACTACATGGGAGTCCAGTGATGTAACCATTATGACAACTGCTGGTCTCGCTCAGTGTATTTCTCAAGTGCATTACTGATCTAGAAAATGTGGTTTGCTGTTAGTCTACAGGTAAGATATGAATGAAAGGAAATAAGCAAAAAAAGAAAAAAAGGAAGAAACATGGAAGGTAAATATTAAAACAACAAATGCGGTTTATAAAGGAAAAGGGACACGCCAGTGTTCAGTGAGCAAACACCAGTATTTCATTATTTTGAAAGCTTTGGTTCTTAAAGAAATCTTCAGTTGGTTTAGTTAGAAAATAACCTCTTTGGCTTCTATCAGGCCTGCTTCTACTAAGATAATATTTCTGAATAATGACCTTTTTCATTTCAGTTTATCCTTTCTGAGTTTTAGTTGACCAGGAAAATTTTAGTGTCTATTATAATTTTTTCATCCCTATAATTTTGAAATCTCTTTATATTTTTTCCACCAAAGAGCTTTTACCTAATAATCTGAACTGACTCATCATTATCATTTTTCATAATTATTATCAGTTTTGTTCTTTCTAGGGATATTTGCATCCTAAAGAAATCACACATTCATTAAAATAGGACATTTTTTCTCTAGTCTGCACTTTTTTTTAATTGCTAGAAGGAATATACTCTTGAGAGAGAAAGAAAGGGATAGATAAAACATTCTTCAACGGGGCACAGCATGGTCACGCTACAACCCCATCTCCTCTGTCTTTCTATCCTGTTAAAATCCTGAGCATGTACACGAAGTGCCTTGTGTGTTTTTCAAGTCACTGGGACTGGAATTCAGACCATGGTCAGCCAGGTGGGATTCAGTTTCCTTAAACACTAAGCTAGACTGGCCCAGTAGTAGAGTTTTTATTTTTATTTATTTTTTTCTTTTTATGTTTTCTTTCTTATCATTACAAGTAGAAAGAAGGTGGGCATTTTGAATCATTTACAAAGAAGTAGTGCTGGATTACCCTAGATGTATGTTATTTATTTATTTATTTTTTACTCCTTAGTTCCCTTGATATATGCAGATAGCCAAGTGGTGGTACAGAGTACACACACCTGTTGCTTTATAGCAAAAATCTGTCTCCACTGCAAATTAAAGTCTTTGGCCTTAAAAGACTCATCATCTATAGCAATAAATTAGATAGACATAGACACAAATTGGGACATAGACATGAGTAATGCTTGTGAAATAACAGACACTGCAATACATGTTACATGTCAGTACAATTATTGTATTGAGGAATTACATCAGACAGTATTGAATGACTGCATACATGAATGAATGAATGAATGAATGAATGATGAACTAAGACAACATAGAGCAGTAACTTTCTAATCTCAAAGTACTTCTAAACTTTTCCACACCTGATCATTGGAAATTCAGCACAGATTTGATTTCAAGTCAGACTTTGAAATTTTTAAGTGAAATTCTTTTCTGAAAAGAAGCAAGAGGGATGTGTTGATTGTAGTTAACTGTGCTCTCCATACCATATTTTATAACATTAGCAATTGTTCTCCTATTTATCTGTAGTGTTTTCCCATCGATCAGCACCCTTCTATTTCCCTCACCCCCATTCTTTCCAGCCTCTGTCAGTCATTCTTCTTCTATTTCAAAGAGATTTTTTTTATTTCTTCATATGAAACACACTTTAATCTTTACACATTGTAATATTATATGGAAAAATCACATTGGACCCCCAGAAATATGTACAATTATATTAATGAAAATTTTATAAAACAGTAGGCTGTACTGGGTAATGTAGTGGTGTTAAGATGGGAGGTTGGGTGAGGGCAAGCTGCTATTTGTAATGGGGTAAAACAGTTGATTTGCACTCAAGACTTCACCTCTGGTCCTTGGACTGAGATGAAGGCTCCATTCTTTTTCTACACATTTCTCTTTTACCTCTGTCTAGAGCCCTCCATCATTAAAATGATAACTACCGGCTTAGTGCTGGCTTCCAACTCAAGGGAACACAGAATCATTCAGAGGGTGTTCTTCGTAGGAATAGACTTCCTCCAAATTTAGAAGACAGAAACATTGACTTTTACCATTCCTGCTATGGCATTTGTAGATAAGGGGGAAATAAGGCTTGTGCACTGATCTAGGAATCTAAATATAATTTAAAATATTTGTTTTTATAAGACAACGTGGTCTGAATTTAATTAGCTTCAGCACATTTTTGGAACATGATCCATTGCTGAGTTGAAGATAGTAATTTAGAATTCAGATTCAAATAGAAATGAATGAACAAAATTACCTGCAAACTCTTTTATTATAGCCTAGATACAATGATCTAACTTATTTTTGTAAGTATAAATTTAAGTTAAAAAATACTCAGAAAAATTTTCAAAACCAAATTTTATTTTTAATTAATTAAAGAAAATAATACTTTTGAAAAAAATCTAACCATGCAAACAAAGCTTTATGCTTGATGTAAGCCTTTTTTCTATTCTATCATTTTAATTGTCCTTAAAGATGTCTAAATAACACTTAATGTTTGAAAAGCAATTAACATGAGTTTCACATTCTCACCAGATCCCAAAAATGGAAAGGCACATTTGCACCAAAAAACTAGGATGAGAGTGAATGAGCACTGTTGAGTACTGCTTTATTTATTCTTTAGAACCACCACTGCCACCAACACCACTATGGCAGGACAATGAAAGAAAAGTAACATGATGCTCGTAAGCTGCATGAAGCTGTCTTTAAGATGCAATTAAAAAGACCACAATTAAACTGAAAACAGAAATACTAATCAAGAAAGTGGGTTATAATTGATTTTTATTCAGGAGTAGAATGACATTTGAGCGATTTAATTGCACTCTGATCTCAAGTATTTTTGCCAAAATGGAAATACAGTTGTAATAGTTTTCCAAGGCAGCTGTAACAAATTACCACAAACTTAGTGATTTTCATTCCAAGTCGTTGTCTGACAGTTCTGAAAGTCAGAAGCTGGACACAGATCTCACTGGGTAAAAATCAAGGTATTTTCAGGCTGTATTTCTTTCTGAAAGCTTTGGAGGCTAATCCATTTCTGTGTTCCTGGAATCCAGTTTCTGGGGGATGCCTTGACTTGAGGCCTGTTTCTATCTTCTTTTCTTTTTTTTTTTCTTTAGTTGCCGGAGGGCATACTTGCTCACTGGAAAAAGGAAAGGAGAGACAGAAAGTGGGAAAGAGAGAAAGCACATCCCAGTGGGCCATAGTCAGACCAAAATCCTCTCTCCTCCATTCTCTATCCTTCTGGAATTTTGAGCATGCGTGCACTCACCCCAGGTGAGTTTTTCAAGGCATCACAGCTGGGATTTGAACCACTGTCAGCCACATGGGATCCAGCTCTTCCATCCACTAGGTTATAGGCTGGCCCCACTTTTGTATAATACTTGCAATGCCAGCAGTGACAGGTTGAACCCTTCTCCTGTGAAACCTCTCCTAGGGAAGGTTCTTTGCTTTTAAGAACTCTCTGTGATTTGATTGTGTCTACCCAGATAACCCAGGATTCACATCTGCAAAGTTTCTCTGCCTTATAAAAGAATATAGTTATCGATTCTGGGGACTGAGGTGTGGCCTCCTTCGCTGGGCCATTATTCTGCCACCCACAATGCTATTAACCGGTTATAGGCTTTCAAGAAAGTCATTTGTATATCATTTTTAACTCCCCAGTGTTTGAATTTTCTAAAAAATTGTTTAGGATTTCATGCTGGACTTTAGAATTTTGTAGATTGTCAAAAAGGGGGAAAAAAAAAAACCCAAAACTCTGGTGAAATCAAATTCCAAAGGTAAGTTAATCACCAACATTTTTTCCAGTGTGAAATGCAGTTTTCTCGTTTAGATACTAAGGTTACATCCTTTTCAGAGAAGTCCCATTGAGTATCTTAAACTGTATTAGAGAAACAGGCTGCGAGGCCAATGAGACAGCTGATTCTGTAAGAGCATATAGAAATATTTTTAATTTCACTGAAATAAAACAAGTCACAAAATGAAGTGAATTTAATACTATTTTATGTCATAAAATAGTCTTAAAAGGACGTATGCTATCAGTTTGAATTTATCTTACATTGGCCAATAGTGGCTTTCAGGGGCCAGGTGGTGGCACAGCGGTAATACAGCTGGATCCATTTGGGAAAAGCTCAGTTCTTTTCCAAGCATGCTGATACACACACGCGTGCCTGTGCCCTGCGTTGGCTGAGAATGGGGTAGTTCATGTCTTGAGAACCATGTCATGGGGTTATTGTCATGGAAGAAATAAACTTTTCAAAAAGGAGCTTTCAGGATCTTTGCCTCCCTGAGTTTATACGTGTGTGTGTGTGTGTGTGTGTGTGTGTGCATGCACGTGCACATTTCTGATAATGTACATAGCAGAAACTCATGCTCCCTTATATCTATAGATAGAAAATCTCAGGTTTGTTGGCTCCTAATGCCCATTTTAACCCCACATACATAATAACTTGGATGCTTGGGAAGAACACGCATGCACATACACACACACACCCTCATGTTGGACAGCTTTTACTTAACCTTGTTAGCTGAGATGGAGTGTTTCTCAACTCTGTACTGGTAGACATATTCCTATGAAAATTTCATTCCCGAGCATGTGCTGTCAGGGCCGGCTTTCTCCTTTTTAACAGCATTGAATATAAATTAAAGACCAAAGTTTACTTATCTATATCTACCTGTCAAACAGTCAGAAAATGTCAAAGCCACAGTGACTACTGCAGCTGCCCGGAAGGCCCACCACAACACCACAGCAAAGAGCAGTGAGCCCAAATGGATTTAGACGGTTTATTACAGCTCAACAGAGAGCACGAGCCTTCTTCAGCATCATTTCCTCTTGTCTTCTGAGTCCCAGGAAAGTGATGGGTCAGGGCAAATGTTGCTTATACAGTGGATGGATCATCGCCACCTGCTGGGACCATGCAGTTAACACAGGCTGAGTATGAAAGAAGTGCCCCTCGTGCCTAGAGCAAGGACTCGGCTGAGGAGAACTGTTTGCAAGGTCAACAGTTTTACGAGTTCTGGACCTCACGAATTGTGTTGCTGTACTGTCCTGCACTCAATTTCTCTGCCATGGGCCTTATTGCCATACCCCAGTACCCCATAAAGGCACCCCCAGCCTTACTATAATTTTTACAATAATCCTGAAAAAATGCAGATCCACTAAGGCAGCAGCTGCGTAGGGCGGTGGCGGCAAACAGGAGTTACTTCCATTAGACTCACCCCACCTTCCTAGAAAATGTCAATAGAGAATGCTACATGCACTTCTCCTACTAGGGATTACACAGATAAGCATTAGAAAGGTCTGAGTTAAAGCTACTAATGGGCAAAACGACCTCAGTAGCCGAGAGGGACTCAGGGACTCATCCATGAGGTGCTGTTACCCCAAAGACCATAAGCCACCCTTACTCTCGGGACAAGGGAAGATTGCCATTCCCCAAGCCACAGTCATTAGCAGCATGTAGAGGGTCCCAAGTACACAGCAACCTTCAGCTACTCACAAGACCACATTCGTTTCCTATGTAGACTCACCCTCTTAGCTGTAGACTACCCCAGAGATAATATAAGTATTTCACTTTAGTATATACTAACCTTGTCTTTACTAAACCAGACAGGCTCCTGTAATTGCTACCACCCTAGCCTGAAGCTAACGTTCTCAAAAAGCTGACCTGAGGCCAATCTGGGACTAAAGTGATCAAGCTGGTCTGACTGAAGTGGTCAAGATTCCTGGGAGCCCTCTCATCCAAAGACCCTCCCTGGTAATCAAGATCAAAGAAGAGAATACACCCGAAAAATGAACTTCCTCGTTCTAAAAATTATGACTGTTTATACCTAAACAAAACAGATGTCATGTTTTATGATTATTGTTCCTATACTTTGAATGCCTTACCTTTTAGAGCAAAATGTTTCACTTACTTCCCTTCACTACTGTAAAAACTCCTTCTATAATAAATACGCATGACTTCTGGCCATCAGGGCTGCAGTCTGGAGTTTACTCTGGCTGCAGTCGGCTGAGAACATGCTAAAGGGGCGTGAGGTCTCAGTCTGATTCCTGTTCACCCGCGTCGCCTCCCTGTGCACCCACCCCGGCTGGGGCACGGCTCCCGGCAGCCACCCTTGAAGAACACTGAAATGATAACATGTATAGTAGTCTCAGCTGGACTGGTCTGAGAAATATTTCATGTTAGGCAAATTCTTTTTACAAACCTAATGATGTATAGTGACTGAATGTTAAAAAATAGTGAGAATAAACAATAATAATAATAATCTGGAAAAAAATGAAAAGCTATTTGAAGATGATGTGGATAGTAATGTCTTTGTCTTAACTGATATGCATGGTAATCGTGCTGGAAAAAGAAATGCTGTACACTGTAAAGATATACGTGATTAAATTCAATATAAAAGTATAATAATAAAAAAAGAGAAATTCTCCCATCTTACAGAGGGACTGCTAGCACATTTACCTATTTTTTCTCTCTGGCAAAAACACGTTCACACTGGTTCCTATCTATATTTCATCAGGCAAAAACACATTCACACTGGCGCTTCCTCCTTCCAGATTTTTGAGATTTTCCCAAATGTCTGACTTCATTTACTGATTGAGATTATATGGAAAGTCAGAATTGATATTTTATAGAGGAACACAACATCAGGGACATGTTCTTTGCTTAAATTTTGGCTGGTCAGTTGGGCAAAGAGCCTTAAGCTTTCCAAAGATTGAAAATCTGTTGTCTAGGCACAAAGTTAGGTGTTTGGCGCCACTGAGAATAATATTCTTTCTACGAAATAAGCAGTCATCACTACAGAATTCTGGTTCTGTCTGGAGGAGGGACTATGCATGGAAACTCACTTGGTGCTTCCTCTTCTAGCAAAACAGGGTTGGAGTGTACTTCTGCTGCAGAACTAATTTTAGCAGGACTATGGTGCTGGTGCCAGCTGATGAACTGGTCGGTGTGATAAAGACCCTTAGGTGTCTCTGAATTCTTGGAGCTTTATGAACAATTAGATGTCTAGTCAAAATTATTGTAAAGATTACTTCACCCTTAGGTGCCTCTGAATTCTTGGAGCTTTATGAACAATTAGATGTCTAGTCAAAATTATTGTAAAGATTACTTCTTCTCAGCCATAGCCTCCCAAAACATAAACATATGGGCTCATCTCTACATGACTTTGGGGAAGCTATTTTGTTGTCCCTTAACTGAGAGTATAATTCTAACCTTTTTCAAAATCATCTGATGATAAGATTGAATAAGTTCATTAATAAGAAGAGTGGTTTAAAATATGTAATATGGTACATAACTAGTAAGCATAATTAAGGAGGCAGCACAATACACAATAAGTGTAGATAATAAATTTAAATTTCAGGCCAGCAGATGGCATGGTAGTTAAAGATGCTGGATTCCCACATGGCTGACTGTGGTTCGAGTCCCGGACCTGGCGGCTTGCTTTCTTCCTTTCTTTCTCTTCCTGGCTCTCTTTGGTCAAATTTAAAAAAGTAATAAAACAAATAGAATTAAATAAATAAATAATTCTTCAAAAAAAATTAAGTTTAATATTCTATTTGGTCATCAGAAAAGTCATGACACATTTTGGAATGGAAAAACATAGAAAAATATGTCATGACTTTTTCAACAACCCAATAATTAGAATCTTTACCACTTGAAATACACAATTACACTACTATGCATTTTCAAAAAAGAGTACTTCAGTTAGGCATTACAAAAATTATTCCAGCTACCAAAACAGAAGGTCATGAACCCATATTCTTAAAAAAATTGCGTTATGGATCTGGAATATGAGATGCATCAGAATCATTGAGTTTATAATACTCTGACATTGCTGATGTAAAGATTTCATCTTGGTTAATCCAGGGAAAGAATATTTTGTTTAAGATAATCAATGTGTGGTTGATTTGAAATAAGAGCTTCTCAGTGACATGAAAATTGTGGTTTTGTAATGGGTAACACAATCAGACTAAAATAAACTTTGGTAAAGTAGTGTTCAGCAAGGATATTTTTGCTTGATTTTGCTCACTCTGGACATTGCAATCTTGATTTTAGTGGTTAAAGTGCATCTAACCACCATAAAGCAATACAGGAACATGGTGGATGAAAATTGCTCCCACTGAATCCAATAGAAAAACTTGTTTGATTTACTGAGTTAGCAGAAATGTATATGCAACTAGTAGGACACACATTACCTACCAACTTAGAGCGCAAATATGAACACATCTCTCATTCACTTTCTGTGTGAACTTCTTGGGTTAGGCTCATTGGTTAAAACTCACATGTTCAGAAATGATCTCCAAAGCACAGTTTCTAAGCCAGCATGGCTGGTCCAGCCTGGGCTTCCAGCCATAGCTGCTCATTTTCCCAGAACCAGTCTGGCATGTGACTTGAGTCTTCAGCTCCAGTTCCTCTTACTCTGCTGAAGTTCCCATTAGGGGTCCTGGAGGTCCTTTGCTGCCACTAGGATAGTGGCAATCTCAGTCTACTAAATGAAGTTTTCATTTTCCACTGCATGCTGTTAAATCTTGGTTTAAGAACACTATCTAAAACCTCAGCTTTTTACAAAACTCAAATTTTCTATTTATTATAGTTTTTAAACATAAATAAAATATATTACTCCTTAATATTTTACCTACTGAATTCCATTAAGAAGATTTTGAGAGCCTGGTGGGGGTAAGAGAGGTTCAAAATTATGAGGACAATCTCTCAACCTACAAGAAAAGCCACAATCACTTTAATCATTGGTTCTGTAATTATCTCTCAGAGTAGCACAAGAAAAAATTCTGCTTTAGAATGACAAAAGCCCTGGAAATCTCAACTCAAGAGCTGGAAATAACTTGTCTGTATTTTTTTTTTCTTTATGCTCTAAATTCATTTTTAGAAACACTGGAAGCAATCTGAAATGAAATACAGCACTTAAAGCAAATGAAACGGAAATGAACACCAGCAGCAAATGGCAAGAAGAAATACAGTTCAGTGTGTTCCTTAGGAATCCTGTTTTTTTAGTTAGAATAAAATGTTGAAAATTTAATTATTATTTTTGAAATTTTATAATCATGAAGTTACCCATTTTTATTAAATTAGCTAAAGGATGTCAATCTAGTCTCTTAACAGTACAAGTTTAGCCTTAAGTAGACCTGAGTTCAGATCAATTCTCCTAATTTTACTGAGATGTTTTCTTTCTTTTTAAAAAGCCTATTCTGTTTTTATTTATTTTTTTTTTGAGAGGTTTTTGCTATAGGGCGTGTGTGCTCGCCAGAAAGACAGAAAGAGACAGAGACAGAAAGCAAGAAACCACCCCCCAGGGGGGATGGCCACTACGCAATCCCTTCTCCTCCGTTCTCCTCTTGGGATCTCGGGCACTTACGCACATGCACCTGGCGTGAGTTTAAGCCACCGGGTCTGGGACTCAAATCATGGTCGACTCCATGGGAGTCTAGCAACATAGCCGTTATGCTAACTGCTGTTCCCAAAAGTCTCTTCTTTTTAAAGCTGATTTATTTATTTCTCTGAGGCAGAGAGAGATATAGAGACAGAGAGACTGAGAGACAGACGGTTACTTCAAAAGGGTCTTCACACTGCAGTCTGCAGAGCTTTTTCTCATGAGCTAGTTGATGGTAAGGTACCTAGAAGTGCTATCGACATCCAATCATTATGCTCTGGCTTTAGTTGTTTAGAAGAATTTCAACTGTCATGAATAGAGATCTTAAACAAACATGATCAAGATTATATGCACCTTTTCTCATATCAGATAAAGAATTGCTGTGGTCATAGGTATACAATATTTGAAGGAAGAAGAAGAAGAAGAAGAAGAAGAAGAAGAAGAAGAGAAGAAGAAGAGAAGAAGAAGAAAAGAAGAGGAAGAAGGAGAAAGCAACAACTGCACTTCCTTTGGGAAAGATCATGTTATAACATGGAGAGACTATACAGAGAACTTTCTAGTTTTTTTTATGTATGACACATGGTCATTTGCATAGAAGGTGGATAGTGGTAGATAGAAAACACCCAGGCTTTTCAGGAGTGATGGGTGTTGGCTTTGAGGTAGCATTAGTTTGTCAGGACTCAGAACATCAGACCAATGTAGTTTTGACTAAAGTCTCAATTGCAGAAAGTCAATGGTGACTCTAAACACATCCATGGTTATCTTTCCAGGCACATAATGTGACAGTAGATGTTCTTTGTACCAAACATAATTCCATAACAGTAAACATTTCAATTACTTTCTTCTGAATCCTCTAACTTGTCTTCTCCCATCTGTTGTACTCATCACCTAGACACTTGTGCCACATGTACCCTTATCACTTGTATGGGACAGTCCCAGCTACATGACTCCTCTGGGTCTATACCACAAAACAGAGCACCTGTGAGAGAGCAACAAGAAATGAAAATATTTGAAAGCAGGAATAAAATAGATGTAGAGCTGACACCTCAATCCAAAGATCCATGGAATATGAACATTGAAAACATGTCGAGGAAAGCATCCTCAGTGAAGATTTCAGGTTTCAGTTAAGTCTAAACATGGAGTTAACTTTCAGGAAAGAGGCTGAGAATTTACTGGAAACTTATTATCTTTAAAGGGAAATTTTTAATGAGCACAGTGAGAGAGGAGGATTAGTAGAATGAAAAGAAAGCAAGAAGGGGACCAGCAGTTAGCATAATGGCTATGTCGCTGGACTCCCACGTAGTCGACCGCAGTTCACGTCCCAGACCTGGTGGCTTAAAACTCACGCCGGGCACGTGTGTGTGCGTGCCCAAGATCCCGAGAGGAGAATGGAGGAGAAGGGATTGCGGTGTGGCCATCCCCCCTGGCGGGTGATTTCTCGCTTTCTATATCTCTGTCTCTCTCTGTCTTTCTGGCAAGCACACGCGCCCTATAGAAAAAACCTCTCCAAAAAAAAAAAAAAAAAAAAAAAAAAAAAAAGAAAGAAAGCAAGCAAGAAGGAGAGTACAAGAGACAAATTTGTTTTAGATCAAGAGAGCACAGTGAGTTGTGAAGATGTGATGGATAGAGTAGTGTTTCCCACAGTTTCCTAATCTTACATTTTTTTACACCAAGATAAAAATATATATTCCCAGTTTTCATTCCAAGACTGATCCTCAGAGATAAAATTTAAAATTTTAACAAACACCGTGGGTGACTTTTACGATCAGGCAAACATGAGAGGGATGCCATCATGTGTGTGTACACGTGTGCAGAGATGTGAGTGCTCTGGACATTAGCAGTTAAGCAGAGACGAGGAACCTGAGGAATTAGGTTCTAACAGTTTCTTGGAGCTCCAAGAATTCTAGGGTCACAAGGAATTATCCATGGCTTGGACAGTTGGTAGGTTGTTTGTCTGATAGGTGTGTACTTTAGAGGTCCCTTTTGGTGTTCAAGGGGGCGTTTGTGGTTGTAGCTGAAATCAGCACAATAAGACAAATGAGTTCGAGGTTGGAATCATGTTATGACAATGGTTACATGGCTTAGAGGCCTGAAACTTTGGAAACTTACAATGGTTTCAGTTTACTTGTAGTGTTCTTAGGAGTTCTTGGGAGCTCATGTCCTTGGCTCACTTAATTTCAATTTTGGCTTTTATCCAGCCAAAATTGTATTATAGATTGAAGCAGGGCAGTGGTATTATGAGGCAAAATGAGGGACAGAGTCAAGAAATATTTAAGCTGTAACTTGGAGAGGAGCTTGTTATTGATTATAAGAAAGAGAAAAAAAAGAGTTGTCTGCCTTCAAGACAAGGTAACTAGTGATATTAGTCAGAAAATACAGGATAAAGAGGAAGTTTGCCAAGAGATTAGCTTTACATACTTTGAATTTGAGATGCTAATATCACAGTTAGCCTGGGATGTTCAATGTTATGTATTTCTGAAATGCCGTAAAGAGGCATGGGTGCAATATTTGGATTCCATAGTGTGATGGCTAACTTTTTTAAAAAAAGTATTTATTTAATTCCATTTATTATTATTATTATTATTATTATTATTATTTAATTTGACCAGAGAGAAGCAGAGGGAGAGAGAGAAAAGGAAAGTGAGAAAGCAAGCTTTCAGTTCTGGGACTCGAACCACAATCAGTGATAAAGGAGTCCAGTGCCTTAACCATTACAACTCTTGTGAAATCCATGATGGTTAACTTTATGTGTCAAGTTGGTTGGGCCACGGTGCCCAGATATTTGGGCAAACATTATTCTTGATGTCTCTGGGGAGTGATTTTTGGATTACATTAACAATTTATCAGCAGACTTTGAGTTAAACAGATTACTCTTTATAATATGGGTGGGTATCATTCAATTCATTAAAGACCTTAATATAACAAAAACTGATGTTCTCAGAAAAAGAAGAAATTCTGGGGGCCATCTCCAGAGTCAGACTGTGACTCTCCTCTGGAGTTCTGGACTGCTGGCCTATCCTGAAGATTTTGAACTTGTACCTCCACAACTGCATAAGCTTGATCTTTAAAATAAATCTCTGTCTCTCACAGATACATAGACATACACACACATCCTGCTGACTCTGTAATCAGCATGTAGGAAGTATTAAGGGTCTTGAGATGGAAGGGACTGACTGGAAAAATAATGGCCTGAGAAGAAAAAAAGACTGAGATAGAATTGTGGGGGCAGTAGCAATGTTTAAATAGTGAACAATATAAAAGAAATACATGAAGGACCCTGACAAAGATTGTCTTTGGAGACATGAAGACTATGGAGGAGGGAGTGGAACAATGTATCAGGACAGAGAGTGTTAACACAGAGGATGGTGTACAGTGTCAAATAGCAGGTAGAATTTAGGTGTGGGCATGTGACTGGGGAGTAGAAAGTCCTTGTTTCTCTTAGATAGAGTGGCTTTGGAGATGGAAATCCTGTTTTAATATTGGAAGGAAATTAATTGAGAAGTGAGAAACCAACACTTTGAAAATCTGAAATGAAAATGGAAAAATGAGACAATAGCTAAAGAGAAACAGAGGTCTGATAGGAAAATGTTTAAAATTTATTTTGAATTTTTGTTTCATTTTAAGTCTATGATACCTCCACATATTTTCATGTTGGAGGAGTGGACTTCAAAAGGAAAGAGAAGTGACAGACTGGTGAAGAACACTGGTTCCTAGAGGGGATGAACAAAGCCGGAATCAAAGATACTAGCTGTAGGGTTTATCTTGAATACCTGGAACCACACAACCATCTGAGAAACTAGAAAAAAGCCCGAAAGAATAGCCTGGATATAAAGGATGTTGGAAGTAGATTCTTCATTTCTCCTTCTGGGCTTGTTGTTTTTATTTATTTATTTTAAAGATTTTGTCAGAAGGCTCATGTGTTCACTGGAGAGAGACAGAGAGAGAAAGTACCCCCTATGGGGAATGGTCACACCACAATTCCTTCTCCTCCACTTTGTCTTTCAGGATTTGGGGCATGAACTTACGTGCTCCCAGCATGTTTTTCAAGCCACCAGGTAAGGAATTTGAACCATGCAGTTGACTGTGTGGGATCTAGCTACCTTAACCACCAAGCCACAGGCTGGACCTTGAGGTATATTCTCATGGAGAAAGAGATAAGGTTCATGTGGGGAGATTCACAGAGAGACAATGTTTCAGAATTGTTACTTAGGAAAGAAAGTTGGTTAATTGCAAGAAAAAACTTGATGAAGTTTAGAAGAGGTCAGATTGGGGGACTGGGAGGTGGCATGGTGGTTAAGGTTGCTGGACTCCCATATGACTGATCATGGTTTGAGTCCTGGTCCTGGCAGCTTGCTTTCTCTCTCTCTCTCACTCTCTCTCGTCAAATTAAAATAAATAAATAAAGTTAAATAAAATAATTAAAAAAAAGAAGAGATCAGATTGGAAGATTTCCCATATGGCCAACCATGGTTTGGGTACCAGATGTGGTGGCTTGCTTTCCCCTTCTCCCTTTCTCTCTCTCTTTTGGTCTCTCTGGTCAAACTGAAGCATAACAATAAACAAATAAAATTAAATAAATAATTCTTAAAAAATATTTGTGCTAACATCACACTTACACATGTACTTTTTCTGCAGCAAAAGACTTGGTAGCCTAAATTCTGGATGAGAGCCAGCACTGAACAGTTCATCCACGGTACAAACACAGGAAACACTAGCAAGGAAGTCAGGAGAGAAATTTGTGGAGAGAGATTACGGTAACCAGCAGTGGAGTGGAATGGATTGGGGAATGAGGCGATGAGGAAGGGAGCTGGCAGAAAAGATAACCAAAGCTAAACACAAAACAATCTTTACCTCTCACTTAAAAATCCAAACTGCTTTCTTAAGGCAGACATTTTCCCTTCCATGGCTTGAAGAATTATCCGAAAGGCCACTGCTGGTACTTGCTAATTGACTCAGAGAATTACTCCAGGTGGCTACAATCTCACCATCTGCTTTGGAGCATCTCTCTAGTCTGCTGTCCTGGATTTCTCTGCCACGGGCATCATGACTTGGAAGCTTTCTGTCTGCCTGGCCCCAACAGATTGATTACCTATTCGGACAGTCTGCTGTTCTTTGGACAATCACTGCAACATGTGCTGCTTCTCAAATTACTCTCCATGGCAACTGTGACCAGCAGTAAGTGGTGGCCCACCTTCCCACACAGTTCTCAGGGCACCAACTGTGCTGCCTGGGTGGGGTGGGGGGGGGGGTGTTGAGAGGATCCATTGCCATATCTTGTGGTTAAGCAGATTTCGTGTCCAAATTTCTCATGGAAACAGACATGATTAATATAGTGGAAATTGTTTGCAATACTCAGAACCATATAAGGATAACGTATGAATGCTAAAGGAATGTGAGCATTAAGAATTACATGATGGTGATAATCAACACAGTTATTTGGTGATATGAAAAGATAGCTCCCTTCAGAAGATAAACAGGAGTTTAAATTTGTTTTATAGAAAGACTATTATCCCGAACTCTTCTCTCTATTGAAGCTTCATGTTGCCTATTATAATTGCAGAGTATAATTGTTAGGATGATAACTTTTTCAGATATTGTGTTTGCAGTAAATTTGAAACGGTGAAAGAATTTTCTTTGACTTTTGGTGTTTCTTAGAGAGGCCAGTTGGAGATCTGCTTCTGCCTACTTTCCAGGGAAAAATAGTTGTGTTGTATTACTAGATTATCCATTCAACGAAAAAATTTTATGAGCATCTGAGTGTTTTACATTGTTGTGTCATGAATATCGAGGATGTTGTTCTTCATTTCTCACAGATGTTTGACTAAGCATTATTTTATGATGGAAGCTGTACAGCTCTTGGAGTCAGAAAAATCTGAAATTTATTTCTTACTCTGCCAATAATTCAAGCTTTCATCTGGAGAAGTTATGCTATTTTCAGGCCTTTAGTTCTACATCTGTAAATTGATGTGCTGTTCCATCCTGTGTGTGTGTGTGTGTGTGTGTGTGTGTGTGTGTTTAGAAAACACCTCACTATGTTATAATCCTCCTGTATCAGCCTCCTGATTAGCTGGGACTATATAAGTGCATCACCAGGCTTAGCTCGTTGCTCCCTTCTTAAGTAGACATGACTTTTTACATTAAGATATAGCCTAAAGTTATAAAATTGATGTTAGTTTTTTTTTTTTTTTTTGGAGAGGTTTTTGCTATAGGGCGCGTGCGCTCGCCAGACAGACAGAGAGAGACAGAGAGATAGAAAGCAGGAAATCACCCCCCAGGGGGGATGGCCACGCCGCAATCCCTTCTCCTCCATTCTCCTCTCGGGATCTTGGGCACGCACGCACACGCGCCCGGCGTGAGTTTAAGCCGCCGGGTCCGGGACTCGAACCGCGGTCGACTACGTGGGAGTCCAGCGACATAGCCATTACGCTAACTGCTGGTCCCAAATGGATGTTAGTTTTGCAATAACATTACATGTACATAAAATTTACACAGTGATTCATATCTTGTAGCTTTTCTTCAATGATATTAAAGGAAAGACTTGATAGAATAGCTATGTGCATGTCAACATTTCAGTTTAAAGTGTTTTCTGTTCTTTACTTTATGCATCAGAATTATGAAAATCCTATGTTACCAAGAGGTACAGTAGTGGAAGTAAATGATATAACAGAAAAAATGAAGGGGAAACAGATAAGAAATTTTCAGACTCTATTCTTTCAAATTCCACTCATATGTGGCATCACCTCATAATTGATAAACTGTCTTTCATTAAATCACTGTGGTTGTTGCAATCTATTTTAAAACACAGTTAATTTAACATCTATTTATTTCCATTTCATTAGTATCACTAGAAAAATGATAACCACAGATGCAATCAACTATTACAAAATTATTGTCTCCTCAGCTGATATGTTTGCATATTTATTTTTGGAAATATATTTTCTTATGAAATAGAATAATTTAATTACCCTTTCAAATTGATTTATTGAAGATGAAAGCTTTCTAATAAAACTCCAATCTTTACTGTGTTCATCCTAATTGCATATGAAGTTCACTAGGTTTTCTGTTATTTTCTTTTTTTCTTTAGAGGTTTTTGCTTTAGGGCACATGCACTTGACAGAGAGAGACAGAGAGACAGAGATAATGTTAGGGAAAGTGAGAAATCATCCTCCCCCCGGGGGGGGGGGATGGCCATGCTGTAATCCCTTCTCCTCCATTCTTTTCCTGTGATTATGGGCATGCACGCACATGCACCTGGTATAAATTTCAAGCCATGGGGTCCAGGACTTATGGCCATCTTCTAGCCCCAGTACTCTGATATTTCTAACTTTTTCACTAGACTAAGGATAAACTCTGTTTTAAAGCAACAGATAAATTACTACTTTGGAGGGCCAGCAGGTGGCGTAGTGGTTAAAGTGCTGGATTCCCACATGACCAATCCTGGTGAGGGTCCTGGACCTACAGGCTTTCTTTCTCACTTTCCCTTGCTCTCTCTCTATGTTTCTCTGGTTAAATTATAAATAAATAAGTTAATTAAATTTAAAAATAAATAATTAAGGATACTTTTTTGGTTGCAGAAGAACAAATATATATATTACTGTTTTCTGAAATTCAAATAAATAATTGACAGTGGAAGACAAACTCACTTTTCCACAAAAAAATGCCAATATGCTTATTATCAATTTTTTTATAATAGTTGCAAAGTATGTAATGATTTTGTGCTGTGTCAAGTAAATTTACATACAAAAGTGCTCTGGGAATCCTTTATATATGTAGGAAAGCTTCGTCACAAGTGTATAACATAACAGTATGGTATGTGCTGTATGATTTTGATATACAGTTCATATTTTTAGAAATGGACAGCACATTATGATTTATTTTTTCATAGCTCCTTCACTAGTAGAACTGATTCATAAGATTACGTTTTCCTGTATGGTTATTAAATTCTGACAATAGAGGGCACAAAACTAATCGCAGAAGTTCACAGAACAATAACTCTTCTACAATAACAGCTGGCTTTAAGTCCAGCATCAATAGACCCACAAAGATGAGGGTCCATTCTAAAATGACTGATTTGGGTATCTTTCGTTACATGACTCCATGACTGTCACAAATTTCAGAATAGATATGATAGCAATGTAAAGGGAACTACTATACTCCTTTTAGAATTTGACTACTATATTATTTTTATAAAATTTCCAATGTCTAAGATACACTTATTTTTTAGCTATTGTAAGCAGCTTCCTTTTATTATTTTTTTTGACAAACAAGCAAGTTGACATTTTATCATAATACCCTACATTAAAATATGACAATGAAATGTTAGGATTTTCTTTCCTCTTCAGTATTTGCTCTTTACTTTCTCTCAGTTCATTATATGAGATAATATTTCAGGTTGGCTAAATATATTACAAAAAATAGAAGATTTTTAGTATAAAATATCTAGTGCCTATTGGGATTTTAGGTATACAGAATCATGAATCTATATTCTCTATATAATCCACAATAAAGCTTAGTTTGAAGATTCTCAGGATGGCGGAGGGCAAAGAACAGAGTCAAAGGAGAAATGAAGATATCAGAAAAGATGATAAGTCTCTCAAAAGGTTCCCACAGTCTGAACATGATTTAGAGGTTCTATATCTCTTTGGAAAAGATGCCTTAAGACAAATTAGTGGGACCCATTTGTACAAAGACCTGTCAAAAACTCCTTGAGCAGACACAGTGAGGCAAGCTCTTAGAGTAGAAATAGGTACAAGGTGATTGCTAACATTCTTGGAGTTTTGATATTCATTGTGAGCAGGGAGATGACTCT
Source organism: Tupaia tana (assembly GCA_026018925.1). NCBI lineage: Eukaryota > Metazoa > Chordata > Mammalia > Scandentia > Tupaiidae > Tupaia > Tupaia tana. The sequence goes on from JAKSZU010000006.1 coordinate 15,049,191, forward strand.
CCTCTGTGTCAGAGAACAGTACAGAAGAGGGAAAATAGTTGTTCCCAATCTAGCCACTTTAGGAAAGAAATGAGGAAGAGTAGCCTCCAAGGGCAGATGGACCAGAGGGATTGTGATTGTCTCAGACAACACCATTAGAGATAGATGGTAGCAAGGAAAACCTCCTCTACAATCTTAAAGACGTGCCAATATATAAGCAAACTTGAACCTAAACAAAAGTCTCTGGGAAAGAGAATAATTCAAATTGAACAAGATTATTGTTTTAATCCATTTAAGAGTTTGAAATAAGATTCAGGGCAAGTTGTAGAAAAAAAAAATATAGCACTTACTTGGTGGTGTAGTTATTGTAAACATAATTTTCTTTCTGCATTTACAAAAAATTCTTTCATGGTGTAGATTTATTCAAAACAATTGATTGGACCAAGAATGGCCAAAGTCATCTTGAAAAATAAGAACAAATTTGAAGGACTCACACTTCCTGATTTTTTTTCCTTCCTTCCTTTCTTCCTTTCTTCCTTCCCTCCTTCCTTCCTTCCTTCCTTCCTTCCTTCCTTCCTTCCTTCCTTCCTTCCTTCCTTCCTTCCTTCGTCTTCTTTCTTTCTTTCTTTTCACACTTCCTGATTTCAAAAGTTAACTACTAAGTTGCAGTAATCAAAAGATACATATGTAGATTAAAAGAATAGAACTGAGATTTTAGGGGAAAAAAGACCTCTTACACTATTGGTCAATTAAAAGTAGAAATGTTCCAAGAAGATTCGATGAGAAAAAGAGAAAGAATATTTCTGGAATAACTGGATGTATACATATTAAAAAAAAAAGTTCTTCCTCATATTACTTTTACAAGTTAACTTAGAATGAGCCATAGGCCCAAGTATAAAAGCTAAAGCTGTAAAAATATATAAAAGAAAATATGAATAAATCTTCATGCTTTGGGTTAGATAATAATTGGTCACTGGAAAAGTCATGATGTATTTTTCTGTTTTTCTATGCAAAAGGTGTCATGACTTTTGCTGACCCTAGTTTGTGTGTGCGTGCTATTTCCAACCAAAAGCACAAACAGCAGCAATAACAAAAATAGATAAATTTAAACTCATTAAAAATGTAAAACTTTGTGCTTCAAAGGACACACTATCCAGAAATATGAAAGGCAAACATGGAATGGGAGAAAATATTTGCAAATGATTCATGAATATGAAATTTATAAATAAAATATATATAGAACTCTTACAACAGACCACAATCTCGATTTTTAAAAATACGCAAAAGGGCCATCAGATGGCATGTTGGTTAAAATGCTAGACTCCTACAGACTAACTGTGGTTTGAGTCTTGGACCTGGAGGCTTGCTTTCTTACTTTCTCTCTCTCTCTCTCTCTCACTGTCTCTTTCTGGTGAGCACACATGCCCTATGGCATGGTAGTTAAGGTGCTGGATTCCTACGTGGCCAACTGTGGTTCAAGTCCCCAACCTGGAGACTTCAAAATCATTCTAGGCATGTGTGCATGCATGCTCAAAATCCCAGGAGGAGAACAGGGGAGGAGGGGTTGTAACATGACTATGCCCTCTGGGAGGTGATTTCTCACTTTTCCTCTCACTGTCTGTCTCTAGCAAGCACATATGCCTTATGACAAAAACCTTTAAAAAAAACTCTGGAAGCAAATAAAAATGAGAACACAGCATGCATGCCAAACCTTATGAAATACCAAAAAATTTAAAAAAAAAAACTAAGTAAATAAAAACTATTGTCACAGGGAAATTTATACAAATAAAGCCTTTTGTCAGAAATAAAATGATGAAAGAAATTAAAATAAAATAAAGAATTAAAATCAACAATCTAATAACCCACCTCAAGGAACTAGGGGGAATTAAAAAAAAAAACTAACCTCAAAATTAGCAGAAGAGAAGGGACCAGCAGTTAGTGTAATGGCTATGTGGCTAGACTCCCACGTAGTCGACCGCGGTTCGAGTCCCGGACCCGGTGGCTTAAAACTCACACTGGGCGCGTGTGCGTGCGTGCCCAAGATCCCGAGAGGAGAATGGAGGAGAAGGGATTGCGGCGTGGCCATCCCCCCTGGGGGGTGATTTCTCGCTTTCTATCTCTCTGTCTGTCTCTGTCTGTCTGGCGAGCACACGCGCCCTATAGCAAAAACCTCTCCAAAAAAAATTAGCAGAAGCGAAAAATAATAGAGACCAGATTAGAAATAATTTGAGGCCAATAAATAATTAATTAAAAACAATAAAACAGAAATTAGTTTTTTAAATAATTATTTATTTATTTTTATTCTTTATTATATTATTTAATTTGACCAGAGAAATATAGAGAGAAAAAAAGAGAGGGAAAGTGAGAAAGCAAACTGCCAGATTTGAGTCTCAAACTCTGGTCATTCATGTGAGAGTCCAGTGCCTTAACCATAATGCCATCTGCCAGCCCCCCAAAAATTAGTTTTTTGAAAACATAAACAAATTTGACAGTTTTTGTTGATTTTAATTTATAATTTAGCTGAAAAAAGACCCAAATAAATAAGTAAAATCATAAACAAAAATGAGATATTATAACTGATAACTGCAGAAGTGCAAAAGATAAGTAGAGACTATACTGAATAAACTGAAAAGTCTAGATAAAATGGATAAACTTTTGGACATATACAACCTACCAAAACTGAACTAGGAAGAAATAAAAAACTTGAACAGACCAGTAATAATGAACAAGATTGAATTAACAATAATAAAAAAGTCCCAACCACAAGAACAAAAATCCAGTACTAGTTTCGCTGCTGAATTATATAAAAGCTTTGAAGAAAAGCTAATACTAATGCTCCTCAAACTGTTTGAGAAAACTGAAGTATAAAAAGCCCTCTTAATTCTGTAGGGGAGCATTACCCTAATACCAAAACCGGAAAAAGGAACACCAACAAAGAGTAAAACTACAGACAAATTCTCTACTAAACATAGATGCAAAAATTCTAAACAAAATATTAATAAATCAACTCAACAGCACATCGAAAAGATTATCAGGCTAGCAGGTGGTGTGGAGGTTAAGGCCACTGGATCTCAAATGGCCAACTGTGCAGTTTAAGCCCTGCACCTAAAATCTTGAAAAACATGCTGGGCACATGTGCATGTGGGTCCAAAATCCTGAGGAGATTGTATGAGAAGAGATCATGGCATGGCTATCCCTCACATGGGAATGATTTCTTACTTTCTCTCTCTCTCTTTCTCTTGCTGTCTTTCACTAGCACATGCATTCTACAGCAAAACTTAAAAAATAAAATAAAAAATTATGCACTGGGATTGAATGAGATTTATCCCAGGAGTGCAAGGATGGTTTAACATATTTAACATACACAAATTCTTCATAAATGTGATATATGACATTAACTAAATGAATGACAAAAAACATATGATCATTTCAATAGATGTAGAGAAGTAATTCAACAAAATATAACACCACTTTATAATAAAAATGCTCAAAAAATAAAATATAGAAGAAATGTACCTCAACACAATAAAGACCGTATACGACAAACTTATATATACATATATAGAGAGAGAGACAAGGATGTTCACTTTCTAATACTCTTATTTGATCTCATACTGGAAATTCTAGCCAGAGCAACAAGGCAAGAGAAAGAAATAAATCCATCTAAATTGGAAAAAGGGAGGTTTATATTGTGTCTGTTTGCAAATGATATAGTTTTATGTTTAGACAACCCAATTGACTCCTAAAATAACACTCAGAATTGGTAAATTTAGAAAAGTTGCAAGACACAAAATTAACATTAAAAATTGGTGACTTTTTTCCTTTTCTTTTTTTTGGGGGGGGAGAAGTTTTCACTATAGGGCACGTACGCTCGCCAGACAAACAGACAGACAGACAGAGAGAGATGGAGAGACAGAAAGCGAGAAATCACCCCCAGGGGGGATGGTCACGTCGCAATCCCTTCTCCTCCTTTCTCCTCTCGGGATTTTGGACATGCATGCACACGCGCCCGGCGTGAGTTTTAAGCCACTGGGTCCGGGACGTGAACCACGGTCGACTACGTGGGAGTCCAGCGACATAGCCATTATGCTAACTGCTGGTTCCCAAAATTGGTGACATTTTTATACATGAATAATAAGACAGCTGAAAAAGAAATCCCCAAACTAATTTTATTTATAATAGCTGCAAAGAAAAAAGAATAGAAATAAATTTAAGCAAGGAAAGATCTCCACAATATAAACTTAAAAGAAAACTTATACAAGAAATTGAAGAAGAGGCAAAAAAAAAAGAAATATATCCTGCATTCATAGATTTGAAGAATCAATATTATTAAAACACTCTATGTATCAAAATCAATATATTGTTGATATATTGCAATATACCAAATACAACAACTACCAAAAGGTCACTGATATTATTCACAGAAAGTAATATAAAATTTGTATAAAATCACAAAAGATCTCAAATAGCCAAAGTAATCCTGAGCAAAAAGAATGGAGCTAGAGGAATCATACTACCAGATTTCAGGGTATACTATGAGGCCATAGTAACAAAATAGCATGGTATTGGCAAAGGAACAGACACATCAACCAATGGAACAGAGCAGAGAACTCAGAAATAAATCAGCATATATATAGCCAGCTTTCAAAACAGATGCCAAGAACATCCATTTGGGAAAAGACCATCTTTTCAATACGTGGTGCTAGGAAAACTGGACATCCATACAAAGAATAATTAAGTTAGACCCATATCACTCATTATACACAAAAATCAACTCCAAATGGATTACAGACTTAAACATGAAACTTGAAGCAATGAAACTACTAGAAAAATACATAAAGGAAATACTTCAGGACATTTATACTGGCAAAGAGTTCATGAATAAAACCTCAAAAACTCTGGTCACATAAACAAAAAAAGAACACTGAGATTATATCAAACTGAAAAGCTTTTGACCAGCAAAGGAAGGAATTCAATATAGTGAAGAGAGAACCCACAGAACAGGATAAAATATTTTTATACAACCCATCTGACAAGGGATTAATAACCATAATACAATAAGAAACAAAAAACAAACAAACAAAACAAACAAACAAACAAAACTTCCAAGCCCAAATAGCCTAATTAAAAGATAAGCAAATGGGGGCCAGCAGATGGCATAGTGGTTATGTCACTGAACTTCCACATGACCAATCATGGTTTGAGTCCTGGTGGCTTGAAAATCACGCCAGAAGCATGTTTGTGCATGCCCAAGATCCAAGGAGGAGAATGGAGGAGAAGGGATTATGGCATGGCCATCCCCTCTGGGGATGATTTCTCACTTTTCCTTTCACTGTCTCTGTCTCTCTCTCTCTATGGTAAGTGCACGCTTCCTATGGCAGAAACCTTTAAAAAAAAAAAAGAAGATAAACAAATGACCTGAATAAATAGTTCTCAAAAGACTACATACAAATGACAAACATGAAAAAATGTTAAACATCATTAGTCCTTAGGGATGTGCAGATCAAAACCAAAATGAGATATCATCTTATCCCAATGTGTAAGATAATATCACACCCACAGACACACACATACACATATAATAGACTACTATTCAGTCAATAAAGAGGATAAAATCCTGCTGTTTAATGTTAATGGGTGGTCAGGGAGGACATATGTTAAGCAAATAAGTCAGGCATAGAGAGAAATACATGGTCTCCCTCATATGTGGAAACTGAAAAATGTCCTCATGGAGGTAGATGAATGAAAAAAGATCGTTAGGGCTGAGAAGTGTTGTTGGGGAGAATATTTCTGTAGGACACAGATGCGAGACACAGATCCACACAGAAACTAAGGTTTCATCAGAAAATTGTAGGATTTTCCTTCCCATACACATGTTAGCAACACATATACAGATCTTTAGATAATAGAGGCATGTTATAACTGAAAGAGCTCTAAGACACAGGCTCTGTCTGAGGAGGAGGACTTGGGGAGGTTCAGATCAATAGGGAGACAAGAACAAGAACCATGGAGGAATTTGAAGTCTCTGTCACCTGTAGATACAGAAAACGCTAAGCATAGCTCACTCCTAGCTGGAATCAGATAAATCTTTACAATAAAGATTATTTATCTTAGTCCCTATTAATTAACACACCACGACTGTCTTTCAATAAAAATATTATAAGGTATGCAAAGAGACAAAGATAACAAAACAACCAAGCAAGGACCAGGATCAGCTGCAGATACGACAGATTTTGGAATGGTCAGAAAGGAAATTCAAAAGTACTATCATTAATATGCTAAGGGCTTTAAAGGAAAAAAAGCAGATAACATGTAAGAATAGACCAGTAATAAATACAGAGAGATAAGAATGCTAAGAATCAAAAGGAAATGCTAAAAAACACTATAGCAGGAATAAATATCTGTGATGGGCACATCAGGAGATTCATCAAGACTGGGAAAAAAATGAATGAGTTTATAGATAGGATAATCTATGTTTCCCAACTGAATACAAAGAGAAAGAACAGAAGGGAGCAAATGGACAAATACAGAACACATAACAGAAATCCAAATCTTGTGAAGCAATGGCAAAGATGTGATGTAATGTGCGATTGAAATATCAGAGGAGAAGAAAAAAATACATGGAGCAGAAGAAATATTCGAAATGATAATGACCAAAAACTTTCCAAAATTAATAACAGCTATAAAGCCACAGGTCTAGGAAGACCAGGAAACACCAAATATGATGAATATTGAAATATAAATCATAACCAAAACCAGTCAAAAAGAAAACGATTTACACACAGGAATATCGTATTCAAACTGAAGGTAACCAAAGACAGGGAGAAAATCTTGCAATGTTGGTCAAAAAGATACAAAATTTTACTTGGCTGAGAAGAGTAAGTTCCAGAAATCTATTCAGCACCATGATGATTATAGGAAATGAGGATGTATTATGGTATTCTTGAAAAATTCCAAGAGAGTAGATTTTAGGTGTTTTTAACTACAAAAGAAAAAATGTTGTGTTAAGGTGTTGGGTCTCACGTAGCCGACTCTGCAGTTCAAATTCTAGACCTAGCACCTTGAAAAACATTGTGAGTATGCGTGCATGCATACCCAAAATCCCTAGAGGAGAATGGAGGAGAAGGGATTACAGCATGACATAACCCCTGGAGGGTAATTTCTCACTTTCCTTCTCCCTCTCTCTCTCTGGGAAGTGCATGTGTCTTAGCAGAAACCTTAAAAAAATCTATTTAGTTATGGATTTTTGGACTCTGATGCTGTTATTATTATGGAATGGAGAAAGAAGGGAGAATGGAAAATAATTGATATGGAGTAAAGTTTCACCTCTTCAGTAAGAACTTCTCTAACACTACTGTCTCCAACTTCTCCAATTTTCAATGAACTCAGCTAAAGCTTGCAAGGTTCTTTGAGTAGATCTCTTTTCTGGAAGCTGAAGAAGAGGCCACCGTTTTCCTTTGTGGTAATGCCAGGGGACTGGAAAAAGAACCAGACTTAACAAGACCAGGAGGAGGTCAGCACCTTCATCCCCTTGGCAGGAAGATTTGGACTTTCATGGTCCATGGGACTGGAATTGAAAGGCTTGCTTATCTCAATTTCAAGAAGGAAGAACCATCCCTTGATAAAATCTGGATTTCATATACATGCATGAGTTTGCAATTAACTTCTTTATATTGAAATTTTGGAAAAACAATGGAAAATATATCAATTCACTCCATTCTTCACCTCACTATATAATTTTGGCATAGAATTTTTTATATGAGTGTTTCGAACAGTATCCTGATCCTTTAATCTATGTAAAACACTTCAAGAGGCAAGATGGTGGCACAGTGGTAAAAATGACACTCCATGAGGCTGACCCATATAGAAAGTTTCTGGGTTTGAGTACTCAGGGGTCCATGTTCTAGGGCTGGCTGAGGCCAGGGATAGATCACAGCATCAAGATCCTGTTGCAGTGGTGAGGTCTCTCTGTCTCTCTTTCTCTCACTCTCAGAGAAATAAATAAAGTCTTAAAAAAATTCACTGAGTTCTTCTTTAAAGGAATTTATTTGGTTTCCAACAAGTAGAACAGAGGAGGCAAATGTACTAGTTTGGATATAAAGATTTTGTTGTTAAGTACCTAGTGTTTCCAGTCTTAGGCTATCAAAAAAATAAGCAGAGTAACAAATTTCTTAACTAGATAAACCTATAAGAAATATAAATGTGATTAAATTATTTTTAATAAAGTATGATAACTCTAAGATAAAGCTGCACTCTTTGTATAAATTATGTATATATTAACACACATATATAATATGTATATATATATACACTAATATATATAGTAAAATTCATAAATAGTAAGATTAATAAATCCCATTAGTTATATAAGGCTAGCTTGTTCTCTAATTTTGCAGGGTTTTTGTTAAGGAAACATCTTAGTTAAATCTTCTGAGCCCAGGAGTTTAAGGAGAGACTAAACAGTGTGTACTTTGCTATCATCTCCATAATAGCATCATGTTGAGGTCTTGTAGTTCTAAGCTTATGTGATGCTATTATAATTCCATATCACTTAGGATAGTCTCCAACAAACATGGAAATGAGCTATTTCAGACACTCAAAAGTGACATAAATTCAGGTTTTAGGCATTATCCTTGATTTACTTTATGTAAAGTATTCTGACAGAGGTCTTGACAAGTCCATTTCAGAACTGTGACTAACCTTTCTAAGAGAAGAGGGAAATAATTTCTGTTTGAGCCATCAATCAATGAGTAAGCAGCTTTGTTCCAACTGGGAAGCATCTATTGCATCATCAGAGAAAAGCACTTATTAACCAGTCCCTGAACAGAATGTGTTATTTCCATTACTTTCATCTCTCTTGATGAGCTGATGAATTGATAGAAAAAAAACAAGCTGACCAAAATAGACAGAGCTGAAGAGGATGTATTTGCAGCGTACCAAGGTGTAAATGAAATTCCTAACAGCTTCCATTATGTCTGAACACAGTAGAGTAAAATTAAGTCAAAGGACTGAAAATTGCTTACTAGTGATAATATGGCATGGTTCCTGTTCATTTGAGTTTCAAAAAGCCAAGTATAATAGAAAAAGGAGATAGATAATCTACCCTCTAGGAGCTGACAGCTGCTAATAAAGAAAGAAAGGAACAAATGAAAGTATAAGGATGTGATGTGTGTAGCGACAAAAGTAAGCCAAAGTATTCAGAAATGTGCTTGCAGGGGACCTAACCCTTACTATTAAGGTGAGGAAAACTTCTTAGATTGTGTTTTTAAAGATGCATCAGGGGAGAGTGTAAGGAAAGAAATTAAGGAGGAAAATAGAAAGGCAGCACATTTATGGGACACAGAAATGGATTATTATCAGTTGATGATAATGTGTTTGGTTTCCTCAATTGGACTGGTGTGAAGTGTATTCATGTGGGGTAAATTCAGCTTACAAGCTGACCAATGTACAGTGATTAATGTATGAAGTAAATTAAGAAAAAGATAATAAAAAGTGATGCATCAGGGTAAGACAACTGAATATGAAAGAAAGAGCCCTTTATGTATAAAAGTATTCACTCCCATGTGTCAATGGTGACAAAACAATAGCCCTACTTTAGGAAGTAGACGATGATGTTATTTGCAGATTCAGGGGTTCAAGGGTTAGCTAGGAACTTCAAGAGAAAAGACTGAATTTGGAAGAGTTGCTGAAAGGAAAGGTAGAAATTATGGACAATGACTGAGAGATGGACAGGGATTGGCCAAATATCTGTATGGCTATGAAGTTTAGTGTGACCAAGGAGTAAGGTGATGAACAAAATTCAACTGAGTTTTAAGACAAGTATTGTGCTGTGCCTCTAAGAGGGAGGGCACCATCTTTACAATCTGGGAAGAAGGTTAGACCACGATGGACAAAATGAAGGGAGCTCTACCATTGCCTTATCTGTCTCTACTTATTCAGACCTCAAACCACTTGCAATCTGCCTTCTATGGCCTCTTCTTTATTGTATTCATAACTGCTTTATTTTAAAAATATTTATTTTAATTTGTGATTTACATGTAATCATTGTACATCTTTTTAGGGTATAGTATGGTCTTTTATTTAGGTTTTTGTCAAAGGTTTTGTACATTTGCCAGAGAGAGACAGAAAGAAGGAAAGTGATAAATCACTCTTCGGAGGGATGACCATGCTGCAATCCCTTTTCCTCCAGTCTCCTCTAGGGATTTTGGGCACTCATGCACATGTACTTAGCGTGATTTTCAAGCTGCCAGGTCTAGGACTGACACAGTGGGTCAGCTATGTGGAGTCCAGCACCTTAACCACCATGCCACCTGCTGCCCCTAATATGTAAGATTTTTCTGGGAGAAAGACAATTTATAATCTATGAGCATCAAATTGCACTATACTGGACTTCCTAATCTCAGATAAGATCTGGTCTTATTTTTCTAATTAGATTTTAGAGAACATAGTTTTGTCTAAAAGTCAACGTATTTTGTGCTAAATTTAATCTTTCTTTTTTCTTATTTCTACTAGAGTCTATAGTGTTCCAGTCTGTCTTTCTCATTTTATCTCCCCTTTTCCACTTGGCTTTCCTTATCTCATCTCATTTCTCAGGCCGGGGCAGTAGCCTTCCTGGATGATGGCACCTTGCACACTCATTCAGTACATTCATACTCAATGCTCCAGGTCACCTTTATGCCTCAGCTCCTTGAAACATCCAAGGACTCCTTTCTCAACCAGGACAAAATTCGATTTTGCATACTAGCATTTCATGGTATCTATTGAATAGAATATCACAATCAGGTGGTCATTTTTGCTGCTTACAGCAAGGATTCTTTGCTCTATTAAAGTTTGTCTCTTAGATGTTTCACAGACTTACCACCTATCTATCTGGATCCGATTTTTTTTTTTTACATTATCATTTCTCATTTTGGTTTATTTAAACTTTAAAGAAATCGAAGTGGTACCTACATCAAAGACCATTTGAAACCCATTTGCTTTGTGTCTGAGTTAGTGTTTTGGCAAGAAATCAGTTAAGATACTTAATCCTTTTTTTTTCTAATTTTTCCTAAATTTAATTTGCCTGAGGGTGCATGCTCACTTTCTCTCTCTCTCTCTCTCTCTCTCTCTCATAAGAAAGAACCCCGTAGGAAGGATGGCCATGTCACAATTCCTTCTCCATTTTGTTGTTATAGTGTGTGTGTGTGCTTTCCAGAAAGATACTGAGAAAGAGAGAAATATAAGAGAGGGAAAGTGGGAATTTGAACATGCATGCACATGCACATGTATCCAGCATATTTTTCAAGCCACTGGATCTGGGACTCAAACTGTGCAGGTAACCTTGTGGTATCCAGCTGCCTTAACCACCACTCTACTGGCTGGCCCAACACAAATGCTTATTTCTCTGAACTCCTATAGCAGAAACCTTCTAAAATATCCTTCCTCTCTTCTACTCTCTCTTTCTCCCTCTGTCCTTTTCTCTTTCCTTCCTTCCTACCTTTCTTCGTTCCTTTCTCTTTTCCTCCTCATTCTCTAATCACATTTTTTAAAACAACTTTTTTCTTTTTTACCTCTTTGCTGGATGGGTTTAACACTCTGACCTCTCTCAATGCCTTCAGAATTTAGAAATACTAGGAGTACATAATAAAATCACAAATAAATATTTATTTTTTATATCATTGGAAAAACAAAATTTCAAGTACTAATTGTACATAAAGAAGTGAATCCCTGCGGTTAGTGATTTTGTTATGATATGCAGGGAAATCTGATATGAAAAGACAGCTGATTTAAAAAAAGCTAATAATAATTAAAATAATAATGAATAGATGGAACTAGTCCAATTCCAGTCTCTGTTCTAAGAGCTTCACAAATATTAATCCTCCTAACAACTTTGCACAGTAGATAAGACGTATAGATGAGAAAGCCCAGGAACAGATTTAATTTTCTAAATTAGAGAAATGACAGATTTAATTAAAAAAGAGACAAATCTTTCATTCAAAGGGAAAAGTCCATGTATTGTTAGGAATAACAAATGGATCTGAAAAAGTGGATACCATTTTAATGAGCAGCTGCAAATATGTATTTTTTGGTTTTCTAAGATACATTTTTAAATCTTTGTACAATTTATTCGTAAAAATGTCTCCCATGCTATTATCTTAATAATTAGTCACAGGACCAGCAATTAGGATAATGGCTATGTCGCTGGACTCCCATGTAGTCGACGGCAGTTCAAGTCCTGGACCCGGCGGCTTAAACTTACGCTGGGTGCGTGTGCATGCATGCCCAGGATCCTGAGAGGAGAATGGAGGAGAAGGGATTGTGGCGTGGCTTTACCCCCAGAGAGTGATTTCTCTCTTTCTGTCTCTCTGTCTCTCTCTGTCTTTCTGGCTAATGCACGCGCCCTGTAGCAAAAAACCTCTCCAAAAAAATAAAATAATGACAATAATTATTATTCCCATTTATCTAGTGCTTCTCACACAGATGCTGCCCTGAGTTCTTTATATGTGCAATTTCTGTGGATCTTTTAGGCCCTGATGAGTCAACATAAGCAAGGTCAAGTGGCATTAGCAGACAGCTTGACCATCTCAGTCACCTGGTGAACAAAGGTTCCTCCCCTTTGCCATGCATCTAAAGTGGGCTTGCTGGGACTACCGCAAGTTATCGGTAGTACATGGCCAGATTGTGGCAGGGGACAGGGTCCCTGTGAACCTTGGGCTGCTCCTCTGATTTGCCAGTAATACATATGCTGTTTCCCTGCACAGCACAGAAAAAGTCACATGGTCATGACTGAGTCCTACAGGCCGGGATGTGCAGTTCTTCCAGAACGAGGGGGACCAAAAGAGAAGCATTGGTAAAGGTGACGGGAAATATCGTCTACTTCATTCCTTCCCTTTCCATGAAGTGTGAACAGTCTGAGGTTTAGGAACTGGGGTCACAGAACTAGTAAGTTTCTAGGCCGGGAATCTAATTGGAACAGTTTGATTGCCAAAGCATGACATAACATTTATGTTGTTGCTTCTGTCCTGGGTGAGAAAGCATAAAGAATTGGTTTTCTAAGGCATTTATGCCTTTGCCTGGCACAGAGAAAGCATAAAGAATTGGGTTTCCTAAAGGAATCATGAAGAAGGGTCCATGTGGCTGATTAGAGTTGCTTTCTCACTTTCGCCCTCTCTCCCTCTCTCTCTCATATAAAATAAGTAAATAAATTTTTTTTTAAAAAAAAAAAGAGAGAGTCCTTTTTTTTATAGAGGCTATAGGGTGTGCACTCGCCAGAAAAACAGAGAGAAAGAGGGACAGAAAGCGAGAAATCACCCCTTAGGGGAGATGGCCACACCCCAATCCTTTCTCCTCCATTTTACATTGTTATACTTTCTAACTAAAGAGTTCAAGTGAATTCTGGTATTACGCATGTCTCTTTAATTACTATGGACTATCGTAATATCATTTAATTATATAATTATATGCAATGCCTGAAGGCAAGATTTTTATGGACTTTCAACACTCAGAATGGGCTTATGGCATTGATATGGTTTCTCTAGAGAATCTGTAGTATGTCGGGAACCAGCGGTTAGTGTAATGGCTATGTCGCTGGACGCCCACGTAGTCGACTGTGGTTCGTGTCCCAGACCCGGTGGGTTAAAACTCACGCCGGGCGTGTGTGCGTGTGTGCCCAAGATCCTGAGAGGAGAATGGAGGAGAAGGGATTGCAGTGTGACCATCCCCCCTGGGGGGTGATTTCTCGCTTTCTGTCTCTATGTCTCTGTCTGTCTGGCGAGTGCACGCACCCTATAGCGAAAACCTCTCCAAAAAAAAGAAAAAAGAAAAAGAGAAAAGAGAATCCATAGTATGTGGACATTATATGGATTATTCATTTTTATGTAGTAAATATGTATGGATTTGGATAATTCTGTCTTTTCCATAGCTGTGTACCTATGTTTTAAATATTTTAAATATATTTCAAATAATATAAATTCATGGTCTTAAATATATTTTAAAAATACTGTAGAAAAACAATGTATTATCTTGGGATTGCTTGTTGTTTCATTTGTCAAATGTTCTAAGTTTATGACAGCTCTTCTGTAACATCATAATATATATCCTGGCAGGACCTGGGAGTACTGTCTAATCATTTAATTCCTGATTTTTTTATTGACTGAATATGGCATTGAGATCGGAGAAAGACAAACATTAAGTAAATTGTTTTAAAGATGTAAAATTGAAGGTGAATAAAGTCTTACAAAGAGCATTGTTTCAAATTGGTTAGTGAATTAACTCTTGACTATGGATAAAACATGAAAAATAAAGGCAAAAATTCCAATCATGGGAGAAAAACTTAAGATATGAGAAAGGGATTGTGTATGCTTTATTTACCTCTAGGCAAAAGTGAATGACAAAAGCACATAAAAGTATTGTTACCAGCAATCTAATTTTGACTACTTCTCATAGTTAATGGGACAGGAGGCAGAGGCTGGAGAAGAGATTATTTCTATAACGGATGTCAGGGAGACAGTCAGTAAGCGCCATCAAACAGTCTTGAAAAGCTCAATGTGTTCTTGGTATTTATAGGTACAAGGTACAAGTGTGTGCAAACCATTCCTCACTGTAACAAATCAAAGACAATTGCTTTCCCCCAAGTGAGTATCCAGATTCCTGTTTCACTACGAAAAATCCTTCCTGGCTTCTCATCTGACCCTCAAACAGTTTTCTATGACTCCTTTTTATCACAGGAGGAATAATACATGTAAGTGGTAAGTAGCAGAGATGGGATTGAAACCCAGATCTACCTGATACCACAGTGTTAATTATTATACTGTAATGTGGGACAGAGCTGAGAAGAAAGATTACAAAAATTTATTTTGAAGAAGATAATTCTTCTTCTTCATGTGTGCTTATTAGAGAGAGACAGACAGAGAGACAGAGAGAAAATGAGAACACATGGCCTCTCACCCCCAGGAGGCATGTTCACACCAAAATTCCTTCTCTACCATTCTCCTCTTGGGATTTTTGGGTATATGTGCACACATCCCTGGTGTGATTTCCAAGCTGCTAGATCCAGGACTCAAATCACAGTAAGCCATGTGGGAATCCACCACCTTAACCAACATGCCACCTGCTGGCCTCTAGTATTTCCTTTTTTACTAATATTTTTTTTTGTGTGTGTGTGTGTATGTGTGTGTGTGTGAATCATCTGTATACAATGAAATGCATAGAGATCGGTTTTGACAAATGTGTGTAATCCTGTAATGCACACACTTGTTAGTCAAGACACAGACACTTTCACCACCTAGAAAGTTTTCTCAAACACCTTTTCAATCCGTCCCCCTTTCTCCCTCAAATAACAATTGATCTGATATCTATTGGTATGCCCTCTTTTGTGTCTGGCTTCTTTTATTCAATATAATACTTTCAAGATTCATCCGTATTGTGTGTATCAGCAGGTAGTTCCTTTTTGTTGCTCAACAGAATTCCAATGTTCAAGGTAAAGGTAAGTTCACTTTGTCCCAATGTTTCCCCACCTGGATGAGAGTGTTGATAGGATCTGAGCTATCCTGTAGCAATTTCCTCCATTTATCATTTTTTAGCACATAATATTGTTCAAGTCTTTTTTTTCTTTTTGCTTCCAGTTAAAACTTCGTATTTCCTTTATCAGTATCAATAATAGACTCAATAGTCTTAGATAAGAATTTATTTATTTAATTTTTCTTTTTAGTTGCTAGATAATAATGGGCTATGTATATGAGGTAGAGTGTGATGCTTCAAGACAGGTGTACATTGTGTAATGAAAACCATAATATTTAGCATATCCATCATTCCATACATTTCTTATTTCTCTGTGGCAAGAATATTAAAATCCTTTTTTCTAATTACTTGGAAATACTCAATGTAATTTTGTTAGCCATGCTGTGCAATAGAATATCAGATATTATTTTTCTGTAATTGTAACTTTGTACCCATTGAACAATTCCTACCTAGCCCCTACCTCCAAACCCTCTCCAGCCTCTGGTAATCACTATTGTACTCTCCATTGTTGTGAAATTAACTTCTTTAGCTTCCACATGAGTGAGATTGGGTGCTATTTGTCTTTCTCTGCCTGACATATTTCATTTAACATATGTCTTCCAGGTTCATCCATGTTGCTACAAATGACAGGATTTTGTTATTTTTTTTATTTTTTAATAGATGAATAGTATTCTGTTGTGTGTGTGTGTGTGTGTGTGTGTGTGTATATATATATACACTTATAAATATACACATACATATACATACATATATACACACACACACACACACACACACATATATATATATATATATACACACATATATACACACATACCATACTTTTTTAATCCATTTATCCAATGATCAACATTAAATTTGATTCCATATCTTGGCTATAGTGAATTGTGTTTTTAAGTATTTATTTATTTGCTTTCTTGGATTTTTGCCATAGGGTATGTGTACTCACCAGAGAAAGACAGAAAGAGATACAAAAACAGGGAAAGTGAGAAATCACCCCCCAGGGAAATGGCCACACTTCAATCTCTTCTCCATTTTCCCTTTGGGAGAATGTTATTCAAGCAGATGGGTCTGGAAATCAAACTGTAAAATCAGCCACATAGAATTCAGTGCCTTAACCACCATATCACTTGCTGGTCTATGAATAATATTCAAATAAACATGGGGGTGAAAATAACTCTTCAATATACTGATTTTATTTCTCTCTCTTTTTTTTTTTTTTTTTGAGAGGTTTTCGCTATAGGGCACGTGTGCTCGCCAGAAAGACAGAGAGAGACAGAGAGATAGAAAGCGAGAAATCACCCCCGAGGGGATGGCCACGCCGCAATCCCCCATCCTCCATTTTCTTCTCGGGATCTTGGGCACGCACGCACATGGGCCCGGCATGAGTTTTAAGCCACCGGGTCTGGGACGCGAACCGCGGTCGACTACATGGGAGTCCAGCAACATAGCCATTATGCTAACTGCTGGTCTTTATTTCTCTTGAATATATACCTAGTAATGAGATTGTTAGTTCGTCTGGTAGTTTTATTTTGAATTTCTGAGGAATTGCCATACTATTTTCTATAATGGCTACACCAGTTTACATTCCCACCAAGCGTGTATAAGAGTGCCTTTTCTTCATATCCATGACAGCATTTGTTGCTGTTGGTCTTTTTGATAATATCCATTTTAGTTTGAGTAAACTCATTGCGATTTTGATTTGCATTTCTCCAATGATTACTAATGCATATTTAAAAATACACCTTCTGGTCATTTGTATGTTTTCTTTGGAGAAATGTTCCTTCTGATATTTTTTCTATTTATGAAACAAATAACTTTCTTCTTATTTCTTTTTTTTTTTTTTCTTTTCTACCATTGAGTTGTTTTGAGGTTGAGTTCCTTATATATTCTGGATATTCACCCTTTGTCAGATGCATAGCCTGAAAATATTTTCTTCTATTTTGTAGGTTATCTCTTTACTTGGTTGATTGTTTACTTTGCCGTGCAGAAGCACTTTACTTTGATGCAGTTCCATTCGTCTATTTTTGACTTTATTGCCTGTGCTACTGAGGGCTTGTCCTAAAATTTTTTTGCCCATATCAATCTCATGGATTATTTTTTTTATGTTTTCTTCTAGTAATTTTATGACTTCAGAACTTAAATATAAGTCTTTAACTCATTTTGACTTTATAGATTTATTTATTTATTTAATATGGTAAGAATAAAAGTCTAGCTTTATTCTGCATTGGACCATTTTTTGAAGTATTATTCTTTCTCCGTTGTGTGTTCTTAGAGTTTTGCTGAAAATCAGTTGGCTGTAAGTGTGTGGATTTATTTATGTTTTCTCTGTGCTGTTCCTTTGGTCTTTTTTTTTTTTTTTTTAATACCAATGTCATGTTATTCTGGTTACTAGAGCTTTGTTGTCAGGTGTGTTATGTCATTCTCTTTGTTTTGCTCAAGATTTCTTCGGCTATTTGGGGTCTTTGGGGTTTCAAATGAATTTTAGGATTTTTTCCCTTTATTCTAAAGAATGCCATTGATATTTTCATAGGGATTACATAAAATCTATAGATTATGTCAAGGATGGACTTTCTAAAAAATTTTTTTTGCTATGGAGTCTGTGTGCTCAACAGAGAGAGGAAAAGTAAGAAATCACCCCCTTGAGAGGAAGGTTATGCTGCAATGCCTTCTCCTCCATTCTTCCCTCAGGATTTTGGGCATACATGCACACATGTCCAGCATGATTTTCAAGCTGCCAGGTCTGGAGTTTAAACCACAGTCAGCCATGTGGGAATCCAACACTTTAACAACCATCATGACACTTGCAGGCCCGGAAAGATGTACATTTTTATAATATTATTACTTTCAATGCATGAGTAGAAAATATGTTTTCATTAATTTATGTCTTCTTAAGTTTCTTTCATCAATATTTTATTGTTTTTAGTGTAGTGATTTTTAACTCCTTGCTTAAATTTGTTCCTAAGTATTTTTAAATAATTATAAGTGGTAGTGTTTTCTTGATTTCTTTTTCAGATAGTTCACTATTAGTATACAGAAATGCTACTAATTCTTGTATGTTAATTTTCTATCTTGCATACTCATACTTTTTTAGTAGCTCTAAAAGTTTTTCTTTTTTTTTTTTTTTTTTTTTTTGAGAGAGAGATATTTTGCTATAGGGCATGTGTGTTCATCAACAAGACAGAGAGACAGAAAGCAAGAAATCATCCCTTAAGGGGGGATGGCCACACCACAATCCCTTCTCCATTCTCGTCTCACAATTTTGGGCATGTATCCACATATGCCTGGTTTGAGTTTCAAGCCTCTGGGTCTGAGACTTCAACCATGAATGATTATATTGAGTTCAGTGCCTTAACCACCACACCACCTGCTGGCCCCGTCCTAAAAGATTTTTAGTAGCATCTTTAGGATTTTCTTTGTGTAGGATTATGCTGTCTTGAACCAGGGACAATTTACTTTCAATTAAGGACGATTTAAATTCTTCTTAATGTAGGTACTTTTACTTATTTCTGTTGTTAATTTATCTGGCTAGAATGTCTAATACTATGTTGAACAGAAGACACAAAGTGAGCAACACGGCAGTATTCTTTTTTTTTTTTTTTAATTTGTTCGAAGGCACATGAATTTGCTGGAGAGAGACTGTGGGGGAAAGTGATAAAGCATCTCCCATGTGGGATGGCCGTGCCACAATCACTTCTTCACTTCTCTTTGAGATTTTTGGGCATGTATGCACATGTGCCTGGTGTGTTTTCTTTTTAAAAATTTGTTTTATTTATTTATTTTTTAAGTGGTTTTCTTTTTCTTTTTTTTTTTTTTTTTTTTTTTTTTTGCCATAGGGTATGTGTACTTGCTGGAAAGAGAGAAAGATAGAAAGTGAGAAATCACCACCTCAGTAGGGATGGCCATGCAGCCATTCATTCTCCTCTATTCTCCTCCTGGTACTTTGTGCAACATCCATGTGTGCGCAGCGTGATTTCAAGCTGCCAGGTCCATGACTCTAACCGTGGTTGGCCAGGTTGGAGTCTAGCTCCAACACTATGTCACTTGCTGGCCCTCCTGCCATGTTTTGAAGCTACTGGGTCAAGGACTGTGTGAATTCAGACACGTGGGATCCAGCTGCCTTAACCACCACACTACTGGCTGGCCCCAGGGTAGTATTATGTGATAGATTGTCGACTACAGTCATTCTAGATTCACATTTAACTCACTATCTTTTTTCTTAATGTATCAAGACTTGCTTAAAAATTTCATGTACTTTTGAGTCATTGGAAAAATCAAGATGTGTTTTTACATAGGAAAAAAAAAACATACATTGTGACTTTAACAACAACCCAACATAATATAGTATAAAGTGGAAAAGAATATGAATTAGATAGATACAGATGAGAATTTTCTAAGGCTGGAATTTTTAGCAATAATGAAGTCTAGTAAGATAAGCTTGAAAAGTAAGACCATAGTTACATAGTTAGTCCATCACACTCTCTGGGAAACTTTTTGGTATTGACTGGGCCTGTAAGAAACAATTTTGATTTTCAGAATTGACTTACATTTGTAAGTAAAATAATTTTAATATTTTCCCAATTGTCAGTTTTGTTCTGTGCTAAACAAACAAACCAAAAACTTTCCACTTGTCATGTTTAAAGTATTACATTCAGAAAAAATCAAAGGAATGATACTTCCTGAAATTAACAGTTATACTGTTTTTTCCATGATAAAAATATTTAAGGTGAGTTAAAGATTCAGTGAAAGAATCCACGATTCAGACTACTTTTGATGGGCTAGCTCTGTGGCACAGTGGCAATGTATGGCTTAGGTGAAGCCAGATTCACTTGGCTAACAATGTGTGAATCCCCGACCAGGTTAGCCTGACACACACTTAGGCATGGGATGAGTACCTAAGATCTTGTGGACTGAAAGACTAGAGGAAGGGGATGGTGGAATGGCCAGACCCTATGAAGGATGCTCCTCTCTTCTCTCTCTCACAAGAGTGTACACGTGGTCTATCATAAATAAAGTAATTTGTTTATTTATTTAAACTTACATTTAATTACGGTATATCTGTACAACATTGCTTTAAGAAAAATAACTTAAAGATTAGCTGTGAGATCAAGCATAACAAACTGCAGAATTCTGCAAAAAATTGCAAGTCCAAATGATCTATTTAGAAATGAATAAGTGAAAACTAACTTTAAACCTACAGTTAAAATATACATATGGGAAATAAAGTTAGAAAAATAAGCAGCTTAGTTTTAGTTCTTTGTTTATCAGAATGGTCATTTAGCTTATCTGTACCAGTGTTCTTTTATAATAAAAGGACCAAAATAGGACAGTTGTTCTAAAAAAAAAAACCCACAAAAAAACAGAATATGTATATAAATATATATATACACACATATGTACATACATATATAATCTATTATTTACATTCTTAAATATGATAATATTTTTAGTATAATTAGACACACCTGGGTCAGCCCATGTCATGGTGGCTAAGTTGTCTGGATCCCATATGGCCGACTGCCCAGTTCCAATCTTGGACCCAATAGCTTAAAAAATAAGCTGGCACATGTGTACGTGTGTCATAAAATTCTGAAAGGAGGTAGAAATGGAAGGGAAGGGATTGTGTGACTATTTCCCATGGATGGGTGCTTTTTTCTCTCTCACTTTTTCTCTTTCAAGCACATATGTCCTCTGGGGAAAAAAAGAATTATGCACAAGCAAATTTGGCATTAATTTCCAGACACTGGTCTAGTAGAGGTAATCTATAAGGTCTCTTCTATCCTCTTTTTTTCACCTTCTATAGTTTTATAGATGAAGGTATCACAATTTTATGGTATTTTAGATTGCATGAGGATTTTTTAAATGTCATTTTATAAGTTTTTTTGAGTGAAAGAAAGCATAAATATACTCTGGCGTTAGTGAGCTAATTCAGACAATTATCGTGGAGATTTGTTACAAATTTTGAATCTAAAATTCCAAATATTCTATACATTTAAGCTGTATAAAATGCTGATTTTTGCTCACTTCTTAGAAAGTATGTCTATGATGTCTCAAACACAAGAAAAATCATCGAGATATTATAATTCATGTTTGAGACAATGAAAGCTTAAAGTACAAAATACTTTCAGTACTTTTTACGAAGGAACCAGAAAACATTTCTTAGATATTACTATCACATAACTGGACCTTTAATGTATGAAATAATTTTAGTGGAAGAGGGAATATTTTAGCTTCTACTGTAAGAGAAAACCTTGCCATATAAAGATAGCTATTGCCCAGAGCTTTTCTCATTGCATAGAATAGCATTTGCAGCTTTAAGACAACTGTTTTATGCTGAAAATATTACCATCAATTCAAATATATAGTTATTATCAAACTGACTATAAGGAAAATGAAATAATTTGGCTCTTATGAAACATATGATACAAAATAATACATTAATCCAATAATAACACATATACATAACAAATTATAAAAGAACTTTACATATTTATTGCCTTTCTTTTAACTTTGTAACAAATATGTAACAAAAATAAAAAATTGAGTCTTTGCTTAGTTGTTAAGGGAGCCAGGCAGTTTGAGTCAAGACCTGGTGGTTTGAAAAACATGTTGAGGATCTGGTCTTGGGTATGTGTGGGTGTATGCTTCAAATCTTAACAGGAAGAAAAAATGGAGGAGAGATCATTGCGTGATGCATTTGAGGATAGAAGTATGCTTTTTTTTTATTTCCAAAAATCCCTTCTAGAGGGCCTGGGGTGAGTCATGCCCACAAACATTAATGGATCATTTTGACTCATTGATAACAAGACTCTTCCTATATCTTGTCCTTAAGACAGTATCTTGTGACATATAGAAGCCACTTTATCTCTGTTAAAGTATTCTCTTTGCTGATCCACAGTCTGAAACACAGACCTTTCTTTCCAATCACCAACCTAAGAATTATAAAACCCACTTATGGCCTATAAACACTTTGATTTCAGATGTCCTGCCTTTTTTAGGCCAGACAGTAAAAGAACTCTTTTCACTAAATTCCAACTTGGCTCCTCATTCTCAAAACCAAATAAAAGGAATCCCTGTATCTGCTCATCCTAAGAAAGGCATGTTTGCCTTTCTCAAGGCCTGGTCACTCATATTTGTGTTTAGAAACAAAAACACATTAATTGGTGGTCATTCTATTTTTTCTAACAGATGGTACATTTAAAATTCAGCGGAAATATGTAATTTATAATTCTTCAATATCAGAGTAGATTATTGAAGCTGAAAATGCTTGTCAAAATAAGACATGATACCTGTTATGAAATGAACTCAATTAGAATACAAGTCTAATGACCACATGATAATTATCATGACTTATGAACAAACTTAAATCTAGATATAAATCACTTACATTTTAATTAATGTTCCATCTTTCTTTAGCATTGAGGCACAAAAGCATGACTGATATAAATAAAATTAGATTTAAAGTGGTTTCTCATTTTATTATGAACAACTTGAATTGTTTGTAGAGTGATTCTCAATTTCATTTAGGACACAAACTACTTCAAGACTTGAACAGAAGTTACTAATGTCAGAACAGCCATGTTTCTTAGTGGTTAAGGTGACTGTATTCTAATGACCTATTGTGTGGTTAAAGTCCCATACCCAGTAGCTTGGAAAAACATGCCAAGCACATGTGCATGTTTAACCAAAATCCTAAGAGGAGAATGGAGGAGAAGAGATTGTGCCATGGTGATCCTTCCTGGGGCTACTTTCTCACTTTCTCTGTCTTCCATAAATGCACCTGCCCTATATGTAGCAAATTAAAAAAAAAAAAAGTTACTGATATCTTCTTTTATTTGGAAAAAAGCACCTCTATTGTTTGTATATAGCTTTGCAAGCCATTTTAAGAGATTCAAGGACACTATGATAGGAAACTCTAATATAATTAATAACTAAAATTTTGAATTTGTTTTGCTCTTGCTCTAATAAAAATACTAAGTAATTTTATATGCTGAGTAAAAATTTATCTTCTCGGTACATAAGTATTTATGTCATCACTTCATATAACAACATGATATGTCCTATATTACTATTATTTTTTCATGAAATACCTTAATGTTTTAAAAATTAATTAATTGTACTGTATAAGTTTAGAATCTTATGTTAAGTAGACCCTTGCCATGCTAATTAAAAGGTTAAAAAAATCTCATGACAACACATCATATTTGGAAAGGTTAATAAGAAGCATTGATTGCATCAATTGATGACTGAAAGATAACTACAGAATCCCTGATGTATTTGTTCAGAGTAACTGAGGTGTGAGATTTATATCTGCAGAGTGCACAATATTTTTGCCTATTACTATATCCTGCTCCGCTGTTCATGCAGTAATTAATGTAATTAGTGTCCTAGACATTAAATGTCTATATTTATGACTAATCACTCTCATTTCATAATTTAAAAAAAATCAATGAATTCTATTTAATAGGTTCCCTCCATCACCCCAAAAGATACATAAGCTTGGGCAAAAAGAAACTTTTTTTTTGAAGCTTTCATTCTTTTCCAAACTCCTTATTGTAGCCTTCTTTTGTTTTATTATTTATTTATTTCTCGACTGATTTGTCCTAAGGTGTGTGTGCTTGCCAGAGAGAGGAGAGAGTGTCCCTTAATGGGGCATGATTGCACTGCAATCCCTTATCCTCATTTCTCTCTCCTTTTGGGATTTCAAGTATGCATACACAGATGCCCAGCATATTTTTCAGGCCATCAGGACCAGAGTTTGATCTGTGCTATTGACCAAGTGAGATCTGACTTTCTCAGCCACCAGGTCATCTGGTCAACCCTGTGCACCTCTCTTGAATATCCAGAAAGTGGTCTAAAAGAACCTCTACTGAAAAACCATCTGAGTGTTGCCCTTCCATGATGCCCTCAAGAAGGCATCTTTCTTTCCTAGCTGTTGTCACCATTGCAAGTATACAAACTGTCACATCTTTTTGCTACTTTAAGGAACAGAATGCCTAGTGTACTCAGTTCTGTACCCACCCCCATACATATGAAGGGCTGAGCTTTTAGAATTAGAAAAGAATTTTAAAAACTGCCCATCTTTTAAGACATTTATCCCTGGGACCAGCAGTTGGTGTAATGGCAATGTCACTAGATTCCCATGTAGTTGACCATGGTTCCAGTCCTAGACCTGGTGGCTTCAACTCACACCAGGCATGTGTTCATGTGTGCCCAAGATCCCAAGAAGAGAATGGAGGAGAAGGGATTGTGGCATAGCAATCCTCCCTGTGGGGTGATTTCTCGCTTTCTGTCTGTCTGTCTATCTTTCTCATGAG
This sequence comes from Tupaia tana, assembly GCA_026018925.1. Taxonomy (NCBI): domain Eukaryota; kingdom Metazoa; phylum Chordata; class Mammalia; order Scandentia; family Tupaiidae; genus Tupaia; species Tupaia tana. Next base: position 15,073,985 of record JAKSZU010000006.1, read on the forward strand.
CGCACATGCCCTATAACAAAAGCCTCTCCAAGAAAAAAAAAAAAAAAGACGTATACCCCTAAAGTCAATACTTTTAACTGTAAAATTTAATGAGCACTGACAAATGTTTATAGTGCTGTACCCATTATAACAACCAAGATATAGAAGGTTTCCTTTCAATCCTTTAGCATACTCAGACATTTTATAATAATTTAAGGGCACTGTCCACCAATTCTATCCTTTGTTATTTCTAGTCTGGTTTCCATTTTTTTTCTCCACCAGGTTATAGATCATAATTTTGTGCATCTGGCAATGTCTGAGAGCATGTCAGAAACAGTGAATTATACCTTTTGTGGTTAAATTCCCTTTTTGTTTTTGTTGAGCTCAGAGCATATTTTGGGAGGGATTATTTTTGTGTTTCTGAAGCTTACTTTCAGCTTAATAAGATAAATAGACTTCACTCTAGAGGTAATTTAACCTCACTACCAAAGTGATAAATTTCTTAAATTCATGTATTTATTTTGTCAGAGGGCACATTTCACTCCCCGGAGAGACAGAGAGAGAGAAAAAAAAGTGAGAAAATATCTTCCATGGCAGTGGTCACACCACAGTTTCTTAATTCCCTCTCCTTCACTTTTTCTTCCTTTCAGGATTTTAGGCACACACATGTGCCTGGTATGTTTGTGAAGTCATCAGGTCTGGGACTCAAAGAGTACAGTTAGCCATGTGGCGTCTAGCTGTATTAACCATCAGACCACAAGCTGGCCCTCAAACTTCCTTGTTTCTTTCTTTTACTTTATTTTTTTTTAAGAGATATTTTTTGCTATAAGGAGCGTGCACTTGCCAGAAAGACAGAGAGAGAGAGAGAGAGAGAGAGAGAGAGACAGAAAGCTGAGAAATCACACCCCCCTCGTGCCCTATCCTCCCTTGTAATCAGGATGTGGCCTGTAATTGAGACTGATTAATGCAATACAAGCCCTCCTTCTGGTCTGGGGTCCATAGGAGCTCTATGCCTCTTCTATTCCAGAATTTCTCTTTGTCATAGCAATAAAAACCACATACTGAGATGGGTGCCATGACTTAACATTATGGAAGAGCCTAGGCCTGAATCATTACACAGAACACACAACTGACCTATAGGGTCACCTCACCTACATCATTTAACATGTGCTTGAGAATTAATCATTTATGGTGCTAAACTACCAAGGTTTTAGAATTAATTTGTTACAGAAGCATATTTTATCAAATGCTGACTAAAGCAGTTTTCAGGTTGTAAAGTCTAGCCAATATTTAGGTTAAGTGAGGACAGTGCTGGTTAGGATGCAGCCTTAATAAAACATGCCTTTAAGCACTTCCTGTGATCCCAGGGTGAAGACTTTTTGATGCTTTAATTCAGAGCCAATGCTTTATACTATTGCTATATGATTAATTTTTAAATAGAGGTGAGGAACTAGTGTCACATAGCGCTTCTTGAAGAAAACTGTTTCAATCCTGGGTGGATCATGTCCCAACTCAAGGAAAATGTTGATTGGGTGGTGAGAACATTGTATCAAGGCTGTGATAACCCTCATACACATAAAACCTCAGTAAACGTTTTTGGGGGGTAATTAAGTATAAAAGAATAATTGATGATCACATGATATAAAGAGATTTAAAGAAGTTTATGAAGAAATGGAATTAAAGTATGAATTTATTTTGGTGTAAAACATTTTTAAAATTCATACATCGCTTTTTTATAATATACATTTTTTATGAACTTTACAAAGACTCCCTTCATATCTGAAAAGTGTCCTTCAACATGAGTGTAGACATCAAAATGACCAAACAAGTAAAGGAACTTGGAAAGAAATATGTTTATTTTCTATACTACTTACAAATTACTATAATCTTAGTAGTTTAAAACACAGATTTATTATTTTGCTGTTTTTGTGGGTCAGAAATCCTGGCATGGTATGGTTGTATCCTCAGCTTAGGGTCTAATATGTCTACAATCAAGATATCAGTTGGGCTGCATTTATATCTATATGCTTGTCTGGGGAAGTCTGTGGGCATAGTTCATCTTGTGGTTGTAGGACGGAGGTCTTGGTTTCCAGCTGGCTGTTGCCTGAATTTTTCCAGAAGTTTCTTGAGGTTGTCATAGTTTCTAAAGTCTCTTCACAGCTTCTAACCACATGAACTTTCCCACCCTGGCCACTTCATCACACCAGCCCAGAGAATTTTGATGTGAATCTACTAGCAAAGAGTATTGTATAACATAGCATAACAATCAGAAGTACAATGCAAAGAATGCAGCACAAGAGCGAAGCTAAGGATATTTCTAGGTGGTGATTCAGCATGTCCACAATTGTACATCCTGCCTGGATAGACACAACTACCACCTAAACCTGAATAGAAAGAAGATATTGCCAAGAAAGAGGGAAAGTGAGAAAGCAAGCTACCGGATCTGGGACTCGAACCATGTTGGCCATATGGGAGTGTCCAGTGCCTTAACTACCAAGCCACCTGCTGTTCCCAATGTCCCAAGAATTTCTTTCTCTGTCTCTCGGGTAAATGTCCTATTGTAAAACTCTCCCACTGTTGAAAAAATAAAGACAAAAATATAAGTGCATTAGTTAACAATATGGCATCACATAGATGGAATTTAAATAGCTAAAAAAAAAAATCAATGCTTATAACAAGCAAACAGGGAAACTATATATAGAACAGCATGTTTCCTGCTTTAAATTGTACATGTTCTAGATTATCTCAATTCTTTAATTAATTTTGAATTAACTTTTACAGAAGATATACATCTTAAGTTTATGATTAAATGACCATAACATGTCTCTACTTTCCATACATATAAGCCCAATGAAATATGAGAAGAAACAGGTTTTTTTTTAGAGATTTTTTTTTTTTTTTTGCTATAGGGTATATGCGCTTGCTGGAGAGACAGAAGAGACAGAGACAGAAAGCGAGCAATCACTCCTCCAGGGGGGATGGTCATGCTTCAATCCCTTCTCTTCTATTCTCCTCTGGAGATTTTAAGCACACATGCACACATACCTGGTATGAGGTTCAAGCTGAAGGGTCCAGGACTCGAACCATGGTCTACTACATGGGAGTCCAGCTACGTAACCATTACACCATTTGTTGGTCCCAGAGGGACTCTTGTTTGAGAATGGGATAGATTGGAAGAAAAAAAGTAGATAGTAAGGAAAGGAGCGAGTATATAATCAGGAAGAATACATTTCACAAATTTTATCATTTTGCTAGTCCTAGTGTTACATTATAAAAAGGTGAGAAGTGGGTTAAGGCTTCATTAATTGCCTGTGTGTTAGAAGATACTTTATTTAATTTCCTCACTTATTTACCACAATAGGACAGAGACAGATACACCCAATTTATATCCTAGAGTAGAGGTACCAGTGACTAAGCGTTAAATGACTTGTTTCAGCAAACCAAGCTGTTAGTGTTAGAGCAAGTACTGAATCCAAAGCCTCAGTTACAGACGGCTCTAAAATGATGTCCTGCTTAGCACTGATCCTGCACATTCCAAATTAGCTTCATTTATTAAATAAAAGCCAACTTTGTTGTGTTAATTAATTAAATATGCCCTCAACATTATAAATGTTGGATCATTGAAAAAGTCGTGATGCATTTTTTGCATAGAAAAACTGAAAAATACATCGCAACTTTTCTGACAACCCAATAGCTATTTAAAATTAGATAACTCAAAGGTAAATTTCACTATTGCTCTTGTCAAATATTCAAGTCCAGGGTTTTATATTCATTTGCATTCAATTTGACATATTCAAAGAGTACAAGAATATTGTGTTGAGTGAGTATAGGTAGTTAATTAAAAATAAATTTGCTAATTTTAAGTATTGGGTTCTTACATAAGTTTTACCTAATTATTGTACAACTTGATTTATTCATTGCTATTTGATTAAATCTTAACACGAGTTTAACAATAAATCAATATTTAATAGACTGATTAGCATAAGGTTGATCTGCTAAATCTTTATGAGACACCTGTTAAACATGAGCTTACATAGATGCATAGTTGCTTTGTGTACTATATTCATTTATAAGACAAAGTCATTTTGAGCTACCTAGTGTTCTTTAAGGAATTTATAGTTTGGGGCATATGTAGGACCCTGAGTGAGTGTTTATAAAGAATTTCAAGATGGGCTATGTTTGCCCATGAACCCCTGCATTTATTTCTGTGACAAAACCAAGAGTATCAAATAACAATGATGTCAAAATATTGCAAAGGAGTTATCAGTCCAATGGTGAAAGAGTTCTATTAATTCATCTCTTCCTATGTGTAAAGGGCAGTCTTATAAGCACTCAAGGAACATGGTGCTATACTGCTGACACAAGCACTTGCTAAATTTTCACAGTGTGTAACCGGCAAAAAATTGCAACAGGCCACAGCTTCTGTTTTTCCTAAAAGCCTTCAATGCTGAGGATAAAAAGCCAACATAAAATGCATGCATGTGTGAGTGTATGTCTTAATTAGTACTTTCAATTTTCCAATTTGTAAATATAAAAAGTACATTTGTTTTGGAAATCATTGATTAAAACCATATGTTGGTAACTTATCCCTAAATCTTTAAGCATAATTTTTAATGAGCTGATGAATAAAGATACCACTACTGCTGACTATAAATTGTCAGCTTTTCTGAGAAAATGGTGTAGAGATCTATTTTCTCTCTATTCGAAAATATGCTTTATTTTCTACATTTACACTTTATGAAAGGAGTTAGAAATAAATTTAAATGGCACAACATAATATGATGTTCGCTTTTGAATAAGATGAATATATCTATATCCTTAATTTGATTATTCTACGTTGTGTGTGTGCTTTGAAAAATTCATAGTATATCCCACAATATGACTTCTTTGATTATATGAAATCACAGAAATCACAATAAAAAATAATTAAGAATAAAAGGTATGAATAATTTTTTTTCAAGCATTGTAGCTCTGCTCTTTAGTGGGGGAGTATGCTTGTGTGTGTGTGTGTGTGTGTATGCTTGCACATGCAAGAGAAGACTTTCATATGCATGAATAGGTTTTACATTAGTCAGGATTGATACTCATCCATACAGTCACTAACTAGCTGGTGCACTCCCTGCCTTTTTTCCTAGGCTGGACTCATTTAACCAGAAGCTTGATGAAGATGGCAAAAAGGAACCAGCTGAGCCTGGAAGCCTTTGTTCCATTTAATAGGCCAGGTTAGCATTTTACAGATGTTGAATTTCCAAATTAATGCTCCTGTTGAGGGCATCTAGCAGCAAGCAGCTATTCGATGATGCAATTTGGAATTTGAGTTGCATCTTAGGCTAAGCTAAACATGTCTTCTTTGCTGGGTGAAATATCTCACAATATGAAAATAAGGTCTTCTGCTTTGCTTTCTCATCCAAGGGCATTTTACAGAACTAGAAGTCAACATTACTGTGACAGTCGTCACACTGCAGAAAACTGCAGCCACATGCTACATGGGAAAGTCTCCTTTTTTTCACTTCTTAGGTAATAGCAAGCGTTAACCATGCTAGTAGAGGGATTTGTAGCTCTGTATTGTGTTGGGAGAAATAGATTCCCCTGATATTACAGCTGCACTTTGATTTGTCATTTATGTGGAATAAATAGAGGGTGGTATGCCAGTTGCTATGGAAACTAGTTCTGCTTTGTAGCAGTGCAAGACCTTAAAGCACATCTGAAATTGCTTCCTTCTTATTATGCTCCAGCACTGAAGAAGGTGTAGTATGCAATTAAACAGAAATGAAGGTTTAATTAAAAAATTAAATTACATTTTCTGGATTGTCCTTTATGTACAATAAGCTTAAAAGAGGGAGCATTGCTACAAGCAAGGCTGTCCGGGTGTGTATTTTTTGAAAAAAAAAAAAAAAAAGAGGATCAGATTCTTATTACCGTGTGTGAATGTGTACATAGGCATGATTGTGCATGTGTGTATTTGTGTGTGTGCACATGTGTATGTGCGTGGGTGTGTATGTCCAGTGTGATAGAGGCTTACAAGGATCCCTCTCATTGCAGTTTATTATAAAACTGCGAATTCCACCTACAATGTTGTAAAAAATATGTTAAATGGAGGGCTAAAAAAAGAATATAAATATTCAGGTTCATTTGTAGGTTATAAACTAACACCAAGAAATATAAGTGTTAGGCTGTGACAAAAGGCACAATATAATTGTGCAGATTTTTAGTGAAATAGTGAAACCATGTGACTTATATGCAGCCAGGGTCTAGAAACACAGGCATTACCCGTACAGAATATATGTACACGAATCAGCCAAAATACAAAATTTTATATCGTGAAAGGAACAAGTTTCTATCTTAAAAGCAGAGCAAATGTATTTTATGTAGAAATAAGTGCTGTCTTAGTCTCTGAAATGGAAAAACAAAGCAAAATGTTTATTTGGGTTAACAGAGCAATTATAGGTCACCTAAGAAATGTAAATATAGATAGAAATTCAAAGGAGATTTGGGGATGACCATGGTTATAGTCTCATGTTGAAATCTCACCTCTTACAGCTCTTTATAACATGTAAAAGTGTCCCCACGCAACCAGCAGTCATGCCATGTGTGCTCTGAAAAACTGTGAGGTAATTGGTCAGTGTAGAGCTAAATATAAGTGATGTGAGTAAAGTCATTTGGGGCATCTAGGGAATCCCAGGAGATCTGTCCCTTTTGTTCATTTCTAGAAACGATATTTAGTCTCAGACTAAGTTTAAAAAACATATCCCATTTTCTCTGGAATGAAAAGGTGTCATAAAGAATTTAGGAACACAATTTATCTGTGCTTCAGAATTTCAGAAAGTGTGCGATGAAGTATGTCTTAAAATGAGAATTTCTGGGCTAGCCAGTGGCATAGTAGTTAAGGAGGTTGCATCCTGCATGACTGACTGTGTGGTTTAAGTCCCAAACCCAGTGGCTTGAGAAAACACGCAGTGTGCATGTGTGTGCATGTCCAAAATCCAGAAAGGAGAAATGGAGAAGGAGTACAGTGTGATCATCCTCTATGAGAAGCTTTCTTACTTTCCTCCTCTCTTTCTCTTTGTCTCTCTCCGACAAGTGCACTCGCTTTTCAGCAATGTTTTTAAGATAAAGATTTCTTATTTTTGTAATTGTCTTATCATCCTATTTATTTCTTATAGGTTTAAATGAATTTCCTGGTGAGTTCATGTTGTTCAGACATATTTACCATGATTTATTTTATGTGTAAATGGAAGCATCCCTACATATTGATATGCAAGGCTGCTATTTTTGTGGGTACGATGCGGCCATCTAACTAGGTGCAATTTACGTTCGCAGTTCTCTGCTCAATCAGTCCCTTCCTGGAGACGAGCCCTTGTGGCAATGGGGCCTCATGCTAAAAATAGACCATGTGGAGAAGTGAAAAAAAGATTGCTCTGTAATAACAGGAGCTTCACTGCTAGTGAACAGCTGCTGGCCCAGCAGTCCCGGGACTTCCATGAAGCTGCTGTGAATATGTTCACAGCATGCCGAAGCCGATGCCATGCTGCTAAGTGCCACATCATCAAATCCCGGTCTGCTGGTGTGTGCTGGCGTCATCCTACTTATTACACAGCCTTCCTTAAAGGAGTCATTCTTCTGTCAAATGAAAACTTCTCTGTTCAATGTGCAATCAATGCCTTCAGGATATCCTCTACAGAATCGAACATATTGTAAATATTATGTGAGTTCTTTTCTCGATTGTCCACTGTGAATGTTCTTTATTAAAAGTCACTGGTTAAGTTGCTATATTTCAAAACAAGCAAATGGATCTGTTGTTATTTCAAGGCTTATTGTCTAAGTTTTTGAATGTAAAGATTTAATGAGACTTGGGACCAGCAGTTAGTGTAATGGCTATGTCGCTGGACTCCCACGCAGTCGACCGCGGTTCGAGTCCCAGACCCGGCGGCTTAAACTCACGCCGGGCGCGTGTGCGTGCGTGCCCAAGATCTCGAGAGGAGAATGGAGGAGAAGGGATTGCGGCGTGGCCATCCCCCCGTGATTTCCTGCTTTCTATCTCTCTGTCTCTCTCTGTCTGTCTGGCGAGCGCACACGCCCTATAGCAAAAACCTCTCCAAAAAAAGAAAAAAGCTTTAGCTCTTGATTAAGAAGACAGACATGTGAAATTGTGGCAGATGCTAGAATGGACAGGACTACAGGCCACTAGGGGTGGGGTTGTAAGGAATTCTGATCTAAGTAGCAGACACCAAAGCTTTCCACACTGGCACCAACCCTTAACGTTTGTGTTCCTTAATTGTTAAAGCTGGTACCCTGGTCTAGAATGGCAAATCTTAGTTTTTAAAGTTTTTACCTTGATGCTAAAATAAACACCAGTAGGAACCAACATAGAAATCTAAACAATGTCTTTGTGTTTCTTCCATGTGTCTCAAATGGTAGTATCTTCTCCTTTTGTAAGGATGAATAACATTCCATGAGATATAATGGGTAAGGTATAGGAAGTATTATTCAGTTTTTCAAAAGGAGGAGATACTATCATTATTTCTTTATCTATTAATTTATAGTTAGATAAGCTGTTTCTCTGAATTTTGACTTCTACCTTTGACTATACATTTAAAATAAATCCTAGCAACATCATGGATCTGAATGGCTAAAGTGAAGGATTATGTTTTTACAAAATAGTATTTATAGTCACTTTCTACAAAATAATATTTATGACCATATGATCTCAAGATAAAAAAAAAAGTGGAGATCAAAAACATCTTTTTTTTTCCTTATTTTTTTTTTTAAATTTTTTTTCCATAGGGCATGTGCTTGTGTTGGAGACAGAAAGAGATAGACCGTGAAAGAGGAATGAGAAATCCCTCTTCAAGGGGGATGGCTACACCACAATCCCCTTTCCTCCATTCTTCTCTCCAGATTTTGAACACACACACACACACACACACACACACACACACACCCGGTGAGATTTTTCAAGCTGCCAAGCCTGGGGCCCAAACTATTAGCCACACAGAAGTCCACTATCTTAACCATCACCCCATTTGCTGATACCCCCAAACATTTCTTGAATTGGCAGGTGGTATAGTGGTTAAAGCACTGGATGCCCATGTAGTCAACTATGGTTTGGATTCTGGACTCGGCAGCTTGAAACTCACACTGGGTGTATGTGGATGCATACTCAAAATCCTGGGAAGAGAATGGAGGAGAAGGGATTGTGTCCTTTTAAGTTTTTACATGGAAATGTTATTCATTCATTGTCATCATAAAATAATGGAGGGGGTTGTAAGGAAGTCTGATCTAAGTAGCAGACACCAAAACTTTCCACACTGGAAAGCCATGGGAACTTATTTTGGAGAAGCCATGTGGGAAAACTGTTTGACACTCCCTTCTAGAGCTGAGTATATGCAATCTCTGCACCCACCAATCCCATTCATTAGGTATTTACCCAACAGAGTCACGTGCATATATACACCAAAAGTTGTAAGTGAAACTAGTAGCATTACTTACATTAGCTAAGGAACAAAAACATCTCCTATACCCTTCAGTATTAGGAAATTTTTAAAATGTGGTACATTTATACAATAGGATATTATTTTATGATGACAATGAATGAATAACATTTCCATGTAAAAACATAGAAGGACATGACAAATATTGGAGAGAAAGAGCACAACCCAGAAGAATACTGCTTACGTGGGGCTGGTCCCATAGTGTCATGGTTAAGGAAGCTGAGCATCACATGGCCTACTGAGGACATGGCCTACTGTGGTTCAACTCCTGGTCCTGGTTCCCCAAATTCTGACAGGATAGAGAAATGGAGAAGAGATTTCAAGATGACCATACCTTATACATGGAGTGTTTGCTAGCTCTCTCGCTGTCTCTCTCTGTCTCTGCCTCTCTCTCTCTTTCTCTTTCTACGGCGAGTGCATGATCCTCCAGCAATTAAGAAAAGGAGTACTACTTGTATGAATTGATCAACCTTAAGTTCAAAAACAGACAAAACTAATCTGTGATTTTACATATGTATGGATTTAAGACAGAAGCGAGAGACTTCAGAGGTCCTGCTGTTGTTTTGTTTCTTGATGTGAATGGTGTATCCACCCAGTAAGAATACATTGAACTGCTGTATTTATTTTTGTGTAATTTTAAAAATGAGTTTTAGACATCACTAACGGGTAAATATATAATTGCATCTTTATTATACAAAACTATAAAATATTTTTTTATAGCTTATGAGTAGCACTCTTTATGTGTTGAGGGTGTAACATCGGCTAAAACAAAATATGTTTTTGGAATATTCATTCTTTGTATTATGTATAAATGCATAAGTATATAGTAACAATTACAAAATACAAAAGGAAAAGATAGAGGAACATTTGGGTAGTGACTGAGTAAGAGAACTGCAAGAGTAGGTTTAGAGAGGGAAACAAAAGAACACTTTGATCACAGATCAAGTATTTGATATTGCAAAATTTAATTTTATCGATTTGTAAATTTATTAGTCCATGATGTTGGGTACAAATTTGTTATTATGTTTTTTTAAAGTGAAAAACTTTTATATGAAAGAATTTAAATACACATATTCACATCTTTCTAGACACTAAGAGCACACAAAAGAAACAAAATGAGACAAAAATACATCCAATGAACAACACCAAAAACTCACATAATTTCTTACAGGGCTCATCATCTAAAGTTAGAGTCACAGATAGATGCAATATGGCAAGGGCTTTGACAGAGATTCATTAAGGACAGTGAGCAGGAGCCAGAATCATGAAGTTCATTGCAAGTGATGTCAAGAGATGGAAACTTGAGGAGTAATTGAAGAAGTTTGACAGCAGCAGACGGCAAATGGATATGTGGCTGAACTAACTCATGGTCTACCACTGTTCAAGTTCCAGATCTGGTGGCTTAAAACTCATGCTGGGTGCGTGTGCATGCGTGGCCAAAATTCCAAGAGGAGAATGGAAGAGAAGGGATTACAATATGGGCATCCCCCCTGGGGGGATGATTTCTTGCTTTCTGTCTCTCTGCCTTTCCAGCGAGTGCACATGACTTATAGCAAAAATCTCTCACAAAAAAAGAAAAAGAATAACTGAGGAAGTTTGAGCAGTGTCAGCTTTATGCTTAGAGACAATCTTATTGGCTGAAAAAACTATGATATGGTGAATTGGACAGAGGAGCTATGGAAATGAAAATTAAAGCTACAGCAGAAATGTAGCAGAAACATATTTCAGAACTACTCCAATGCTAATAGGGATAGAGAGTTGAATATGTAGGAAAAAAAGAAAGCATATGTGAGTATGCTAGAACAATAACCGATTAAATGTGAGCATTTGAGATAGATAATGGAGTCGAGAAAGATATCCCGGTTGATGGAGTAGGAAATCAGACAGGGAAAAGATTCTGACAAAATATAGTAGGTGGTTCTCTTCTTCAATCCTGGCTTCAATCATTAAGATCAACACCTAGATATAATAGTATATAATTCTTGGCCAGAAATGTTCCTAATTCAATATTATTCAAGATATATTACTAGCAAGTATTGGGTCATTGGAAAAGTCATGACTTTTTGTCTAGAAAAGCATAGAAAAATATGTCATGATTTTCCCAGCAACCCAATAATTATATCTCCAATTCATAAAATTATAGATAATATATTAAGACTAAAAGTCCTAAGAAACATTAATCTCTGTAGCATTTGGTTTATATATTTATAAAAGGATTATGGCTTTTGTGGGATGTGGGAAGAAAGTGTTCCTATTTATTGAAATAATTATATTTTTCAATTCTTTTAAATATTAACTTTCCTGGCAAGTGCTGTGAAAGAAATATTTTTAAGCCCTTAATTATTATACAATTTTACTACATTTAAAATATTGTGTTGATTCCTTCCACCTGGGATATTCCTTTGTCCTTCTCTCAGTAAAGGAAAAAGAAAGTCTTTAAAGTTTATTGTAATATTTGGTTGAACAATCTTAACAATTCTTAACATAAAACTGAAGTTATTTAACAATTGAATTTTTCTTCTTTTTTTTTTTTTTTTTCCAGTTTTGTATGCTCGGCAATTGCACCTGTGACTGGTTCACTCATACTTCCTTTTTAAACACCAGAACAGACAGGTCTTTGGCAGAGAGAGAGAGAGAGAGAGAGAGAGATAGAGAGAAATGCACTCCCCAGTGGGATGTGGTCACACATCAATAACTCTCCATTTCTCCATCCCATCAGGACCCAGGACACAAATGCACACACACCTAGTGTGTTTTTCAAGTAACTAAGGCAGGAACTCCAACTCTGGTCAGCTATGTGGGATCCAGCTCTCTACACTCAGTGCTTAATGTTACACTACAGGGCTGGGCCTATTCTTGAACAAACAAAAGGCTTGTGCCAAAATGCTTGCTACCACATAGACATCTTTTATTTGACCTCACATTAGACGAGGTAGGTATTCAAATGAACTATATTTTTAAATGTAGATATTAGTGAGCTATAAGGCATGCATCTAATTAAGTAAAGCGTTGGATGAATGTTTTAAAAATTGATAAGCTGAGATTTAGCTAAAATTGTTTTTTTTGTTTGTTTTGTTTTTTTTTTTTTTTGGAGAGGTTTTTCGCTATAGGGCGCGTGCGCTCGCCAGACAGACAGCGAGAGACATAGAGACAGAAAGCGAGAAATCACCCCCCAGGGGGGATGGTCACGCCGCAATCCCTTCTCCTCCATTCTCCTCTCGGGATCTTGGGCACTCACGCACACGCGCCCGGCGTGAGTTGCAAGCCACCGGGTCCGAGACGCGAACCGTGGTCAACTACGTGGGAGTCCAGCGACATAGCCATTACACTAACTGCTGGTTCCCCTAAAATTGTTTTGAAATTATGAAAATTTGTTTTGCATCTATACTACACATTGATCTGTTAAGTAATTTGCAACTTTTCCCTTTGGCACAGAGTACTTCCTAAAAGAACTATCTGGTAAAATTTTGACATTTACCAAGCCAGCCTATGTTTGAGCACTCAATAAAATGAGATATCTGTCTAAATAAGACAACAGAACTGTTAGATAAAAGATGAGTGACATAATTCTACTGAGCCATTTGAAGTATAGTCTATTTTATTTTACACTAAAATCCTAAATGAGCAAATATACAAAAGAATACATCATTTAAATGAGGAAGAATATTTGAAACATGGCAGAAGTACTCTTATGAAAATATACAAAACAATATGCCATATGCTAGCAATAGCTGAACAATAAATATAGTAGTAACCAAATATATTTTAATTTAAATAAATATTTGCTTTTTTATATCTAAGAAATAAGTTTTAATTTATTTGTACATGTAGGAGTATATATTATTAGATATTATTGGAATTCCTGCATTCAGTATATATTTATATATTATTATATTGTACTAGAGTATCATTATTACATATTATAATTATCTTAGATTATGAAGTTAAGAGGAAAAAAATACTTTTTATTTTATTTATAAAAGGGGAGGGGACATATTAAATCACATAAATTATAGTCAAATTATAAAGTAGGGCTCCAGATGTTATAATTTATAGCTATACTCATAACATGCCTTATGTTAATAAAATTAAAGACTTAATGATTACTCAAAGTTTTTGACCAAAAGCTCTTTGAATTATATATTTATCTGAGCCTCAAATAACACTGAATATAATTATTCATACAGATTTTATTTGTATGTCTGAGTTTGAGGCAAATATGGATAGGAATAAGGAATTATTTTATTGAAGAGTATTCCAATATATTATAAACAATTTTCCTCCCCTATAATTATTATGAAAACCTCAAAATTACAAATGAATGAACTAGCAAGATGGAGTAAGCATGGAAACTGATTTAATAACCTTAGCTATCAAACTAATTGTGAATATCTGAAAATACTTCATTCAGAACTGTTTTATAGAGTGATTAAGTGTGATTTGCATAATGTTCTTTTAGAATAAAAATAGGTCTAAAATATTCTGAAAAATAGAAGCAGAAAAGCACATTGGAACAAAATATTTTAGAGAGCATTGTGAAAGAGATAAAAATTTTTTATGCGATTTTGTGGAAAGTATATATGAAATAATTTATTCTGTTTATTTATTCATCTATTCAGTAAGTCATCCATTCATTGAACAAATACTTTGAGCCAGCTCTTTGCCCAGTTTCATCATGCAAATTCTCATTTAATTGTCAGAATTGGAATTGGTCCTGTTGAAAGAGGTAATAATAAGCAAACATTTTTACATGTACAATTTTGAATGGCAACATATATTGGGTTATTAATTACAGGGAATGAAGGATTTATTTAATAGTTGGAATTTCAGAGTATTTGATAGAATAGACTTCTGTACATGTTGTTCTCTCTCTCTTTTTTCATAAATCTGCAAACACTGAAGAGAGTATAAACAATACCAGATTAAAGACGAACTCCTAAATCTTTTCCGCTCTCATCTCAGCCAGTGACAATGAATGAGCACAACTATTCCTATATGTGAATCTTATTAATAAAACACTTTTCTTCCAGACTCACTGCTAAAGTTAAACAAATATTCTGAGAATATTTTTTGTAATAGATGACAATTTTTACATATTCAGGACAATGAAATTTAACTTCCTTCCATGTTAATTAGGGTTTTAAAATATTTTCCTGACAATATCACCTACTTTTCACTCTTTATTTTTATTACTTTTTTATTTACATCGAATCACTGTACATCTCTATAGTGTACGGCATGTTTTCCCCCAGCAAGAATAGAGTGCATATCAGTTGAGTCAAATATATTACTATATACATTATTATCAGCAGATAACTTTTCATTTTTATGTCTATTAAATGTGTTTGCTTTTTCCCTAATCCCCTCAGTCCTGCCCCATATGGTTTCTAGAATATACTGTTGCCCTCCCTGCTATTTATATCTTTGAATCTTTCAGTTTCTATTTTTCTTAGTTTAGCTCTGGACAGAAATGACTGAGCTTTAGTGTCTAGGAATGCGAATGCTTCTTTTCATTTTTTGAAGAAATTATAGCATAACGGGGAAAAGTGAAAAGCCACAGAAAGATAAGCATTGGTAGCCTTGACTAATTTGTAATACCTGTCTTTTTTTCCATTCCTGCTTTGACCTTTTCAACTGCAGACAGACTGGGCTAGTGAAGGGAACACAAGTTGGGATTTGTTATAAGATGTGCTAGTGTTGTTTTTTTTAATTAATTTATTTATTATCATAATCTTGTTTACATTACATTAAATCACATATAAATTTACAGTGTATTACATTTCTTTTTCCAGAAGGAATACCATGCATATCAGTCAGTACAGAGACATTAAAATCCCCATTTTCCAAATGATAAATAGTATTGTTTTTATTTGACCAAAAATAATTATAATTTTTTAGGTTGGTTGTTATTACTAGGCATTGATTTGAGCATTTTAGAATTATTTACCCTACATAACCTCATGAGGTAGGCAATCACCAAGACTTATTGAGAACTAAATTCTCTGTTTACAATTGTACACATATGATGCTTTCCATTCTTATATTGCAGATAAAAAAAATAATTCAACCTTTTATTTTTCTTTTTGCTATGGGGCCCATGTGTTTGCCAGGAGGAGGGAGAGAGAAAGTAAAAAAGAGACAGAGAGAGAAAGAGAGAGAGAGAAAGTGATAAATCATCTCACCCTGAGGGGATGGCCATGCCACCATCCCTTCTCTTTCATTGTCCTCTTGGGATTTGGGGCACGTATACACAAACGGACGACCAGGTCCAGGTCTCAAACTGCACAGCTGGCTGGCCATGTGGGATCCAATCCAATGCATTGCTAACCTCTACACTATCTGCTTGTCCAAGAAAAATGAATCTTAAATTAATTCAGTACCTTGACCCAGTTTTCATGAGCAATACACAGCAGAGTTGGATTTGGAATTAAGACTGAACTCAAAACAAATCATACTTAAAGACAATGCTAGGTTTTGTAAAACCTGGAGCTTAGAGAGTGTTGAAGGGTATCTATTAGGAAAAAAAAAAAGAATGTAAAGTTAATAACACAAAATTAGATACAAATATGGATATGTAGAAAAAAATCCGAACAAAAATGTTTTTAAAGTGAACAAAATGCAGTAACAGAAAAAAAAAAAAAAAAAAAAAAAAAACAAAACAAAACAAAAAAAAAAAACATTTTAAATGAATAATCTAGGACACATTTCTAAATGCTTGTCTTTTTGACAAATATTTTATTTTCTATAAACAGAAAAGAAAGAAATGATCCAGTCTGTTCTGTGGCATGACATTTCTCATTTTTCGTTCAGTAGTGAGATGCCTAAAAGGTGCAACTTTATAATGATTGGACTTACTATGTTTTTGCTATGAATTTGTACCCTTTAACACAGAAGTTCTGATAAATGCCATTTTACATGTCTCCCATATAATTTATTTATATTTTTGTACACTGAGTATATTCCTGACAGGAAAAAGCTTCTGTTTTGACAAGGCCTGGATGAGAGCCAAATTTTCCATTTACCATTATATACACATAATGATTAAAACCTGTTCTGTAGAAGAGTGTTTCTCCACATATGTCACATCTTTTTCTTTTTCGAGGACCATGTACTCCCCACATGGCCACATAGTCATTGGCTATGTTATAGAGCATGATGGCTCTGGCTCTGTCCTTCCTGTGATGGTGCCAGGTGACCTGACACAGGGGGCAGTGAAAGTGTTGCTGGGAGTCCTGCTTCCTTTCACATGACCGGAAGTTACTCAAGCACAAAAATAAGTAACTGCAGCCATTTGCCTATATTCCATTAAACCTTGAAATAATTACACATCTTGGTGAGCCCTGGACTGTGTTTGTTCATATGTGTTCTCAGTGTATTTATTAATTCTGCTCATTTTAATGGTTAAATGTCTCTCAGATTGGAAAACAATTGCCCAGCTGTTAAAATGGGACAAAGGATCAACCTAACTACAAGTAAATGAACCAACCTTAACTAAAATGTTGACTGGGCAGAAAGTTTATTCCAATTATCATATGTATACAATAACTAACCATGCTCTGTGTTGACATCTGTATTCTTGTTTTCCTTAAAAAATATGAGTTTCCAAAGAAAGTTTGAAGAATAATGTTGAATTACAACTTTCTTTAGCTAAAACTTAAAGGGAGGAAAATCAACAACAACAAATAGGTAAATCTAGAAATTACAAAGAATAGCATCCTCAGGTTGCAGAAAAGTGAAAGGAGAAAGGGTTCATTTTTAATAGATCATAAACTTCAAAAAGTAGTAGCTACAGAGAAAAAAAAATACCCTAGAAAATTCAAGTATGGGAGTCAGTGGCACAGTGATAACACGGGTGAACCTAAATAGGAAGGCCCTCAGTTCACTTTCTGGAGCCTCCCTCCACATGCCAGAAGCATACACATACCTGTGCCTCTGATCCAGGATATCTGACTGTGTTTGAGATCTGAATTAACGAGACTAGGGTGGAGATATAAGCCTAAGGATCTGTCTGATTCCATCATAACACAGCAGTGCCCTATAGCCTGTGCCACTGCATCTGGGCCTATATGACTAGTAATTTTTGTTTATTTGCTAGGCAATATTATAAAAGAACTGTCAAGTGCTACACAGATTGGACTAGGTATTTGGTTGTTTCAAAGTGTTAATAAGATGCAACACCTTTTTGTTTTTTTCCTTAGGTATGGACATCACAGGTTTTGACAAATAGTTTGGCTGATCTCTTTCTTCTCATTCCTGAATGACTACAGATTTTGTTCTGTCCTCTCTAAGTTATCACTGTAGCTGTTTATTCTTCCTCCTTATTGGATTTCAAATTATAATATGAATATGGAGGAGGAGATTGTTCTGCATTTGTGGGGGGCTTCCACCCTCTTATGCAAATCTCCCATGCACTGGGAGAATGGGAGTTCTTCATTGCCTAGAATTTTAGTCTCCCTCAGTCTTTTTACTTTTATAGGTCTCTGACATTTGTAAAATAAAAATTTCAAACTGTATCTATTTGTTTCTAATAATTGCACTGGAAAACTTAATCACCTCTAACTATATGTTAATTAGAAATAGAAATATTCCTTTTCTTATCATTTTTGTACTCTTATTTTGTTTTATAGGTTTACTATATTTTAATAATTGAACTTTTTAAAAATTTGTGTGTTCTAGAATACTACATACAAAATTTAATCACACTCTATTTTTCTGGATTTTTTTCAGCTTTATGTTAGTGTAAAAAAATCCATGTTTACACATATAGTTGTAGTCCTTTGTGTATGTTTATATAGTTGTAGTCCTTTGTGTGTATGTTTTTGCTATTGGGCATGTTCACTCACTGTAGAGAGACAGAGAGAGAGAAGGAATTGAGAAACCATTTCCTAAGGTGGGAGGATAGTGGCCATACCACAACCTTTTCTCTTCCATTCTCCTTTCTGGATTTTGGGCACTCGTGCACACTTGTCTGGCATATTTTTTAAGCTGCTAGATCCAGGACTCAAAACATGGAGTTGGTTATGTGGGATCTAGTACCTTAACCACCATACCACCTACTGGCTCAGTTTTAGTTCATTTTCTATGGCTAAATAGAATTCCATTTAATGAATTTATCAAAAATTTTTCAATCATCCTATTGATGATGAAAATATGAGGAATTCCAGAGTTATGCATAATGGCACTACAAATTAAAGATGCTGGCTTCTTTTTCTTGTTTTGCTATATTGCCTTTTTTCCTCTAAATTTACTTCATGGCATCAGCCTGTTTCTTAAGCTCCAAGCAATAAATCCATATAATGAGGAGCATAAAAGATGATAAAAATAAAAATAGCTTAAAGATAAATTTTTAGGAGCTGTTTACATCATTTGTACTTATTCCCAGTTGACCATAATTTAACCATCTGGTTATGTCTAGGTATATGTGAGGCTGGGAAATGAATTTTTTTAATTTAGGGAGTCACATGTTTAAGCAAAATCAGAGTAGTCCTATGGCTTACAAAAAAGTAGAGAATGACTTTAAGGAGCGAACTATATAGGAGCGAACTTTTTTTTGTAATATTAGTAATAAACCATCATCATGTTTTAATATATAATTTTATATTATGCTATATATTATAATTATATGATATCTGATAGTTTGTATGTTCTAGACTGTTTTTAAATTTACAAGAAAAAGTTTAATATTTACAATTAAGAAATTATGTTTATATAAATTAAAATACTACATGTGATAATTAAAATACCAGTAAAGTGTATTTTAAACTTATTGTTGATTTAGTTATTATCTTTGGTGATTGGCCTTGCAATGATTTTAGTATATAAATGTGCTGATAAAAAGAAGGCATTATTTGACAAGGCTGAAGTAAATTCTTGATAGACTAAAT
This sequence comes from Tupaia tana, assembly GCA_026018925.1. NCBI lineage: Eukaryota > Metazoa > Chordata > Mammalia > Scandentia > Tupaiidae > Tupaia > Tupaia tana. The sequence goes on from JAKSZU010000006.1 coordinate 15,093,339, forward strand.
GATGAGAATCCCAATGTCTATTTTCCACTGACAGTATCTGACATTCAACAAACTGTATATGGTGAAGGAAAAAAATGAAGAGGAACCACATATATGATATATAGGATTTTTAAAAAGTATCATGTGATTCTGAACTACCTGAGTATCTTCTTTTAAAGACAACAAAAGTGATACTATGTGATACAATTTATATATTACATGTTGAATAATAATTTGAGTTACTCAACAGTTTTGATGTTACTAAGACATTAATTTCTTTAAATTTGTAGTGTTTACATACTGCTTTTAGTGTGAAATAAATGTGTTAACTGTCTTTTTCAGCATTATGGGTCCTAAAAGATTAAATTCACTTCTGAGTATTTAAAATTCTGTAAATACATAAGAATAAAAAATGTTTTGGAGTCATAATATAGGAGCATTAATATTCTCTATGCATGTTTACAAAAATCAGGAGGATTACTATAAAACAAATATTTGAAAGTAAACCATATTTGAATTAATCTGGAGTTAACTTTTGATTTCTGCTGTAAATGAAGCGTTACGTTCTACCATTAAGTCATGGAGATAGCTGGGTCCAGGTGGCAGTGCAAACCTCTGGGATTCGAGAGACAAGTGAGATCAGTGCTCATCTCCTGTTTGTCTGCCTTTCCTCTCTGGCAATACTGATCTGGAGGGAAAGTGAAAACTCAGGCAAGACAAGCAAAATTGATGATATGAGATCCGCTATAAGACTGATACTGGAGAATGACCTTGCTCTTGCTGGGATGGCAAATAAAATCCTTATTTATTTATTTATTTATTTATTTTTTCTGGATATTCTCAGTTGTTTGAAGTTGCATGTGATTATTCTCTTTCGGATGGGTGAAAAAATTAAGAAAGAGGGACCAGCAGTTAGCATAATGGCTATGTCACTGGACTCCCACGTAGTGACGGCAGTTTGTGTCCCGGACCCAGTGGCTTAAAACTCACTCCAGGCGTGTGTGCGTGTGTGTGCCCAAGATCCCAAGAGGAGAATGGAGGAGAAGGGATTGCGGTGTGGCCATCCCCCCTGGAGGATGATTTCTCACTTTCTGTCTCCCTGTCTCTCTTTGTCTGTCTGGCGAGCGCATGCGCCCTATAGCAAAAACCTCTACAAAAAAAAAAAATAAATAAATAAATAAAAGAAATAAAAATCTGCCAATAATAAAAGGAAAATTATTATTATTTTTTTTAGAGGTTTTTCGCTATAGGGCATGTGTGCTCGCCAGACAGACAGAGAGAGAGAGAGACATAGAGACAGAAAGTGAGAAATCACCCCCCAGGGGAATGGTCACGCCGCAATCCCTTCTCCCCCATTCTCCTCTCGGGATCTTGGGCACGCACGCACACGCGCCCGGCGTGAGTTTTAAGCCACCGGGTCCGGGACGCGAACCATAGTCGACTACGTGGGAGTCCAGCGACATAGCCATTACGCTAACTGCTGGTTCCCAAAGGAAAATTATTGATTTAAACATAAAAAAGAAGCTGAGAATGTGAGGTTTAGCAAGATTTTATGTTTAGAATGGGAGGAGCCAAGACCCATTGCAAGTTGTTAAAGGAGATTAATGCAATGGCAGTTAAGTAGTGCTGGCTGTGTCACAGATGCTCTTTTGAATATTATATATAAATTAATCAGTTTTGTTATTATTTCATATGGCGGTGTAGATGTAATTATTTTGCCCCATTTTATAGATGAGAAAGCTGAAGCATAGAGAAGTTAAATAATATACAGGTATTTATTGGTATATCCAGTTAACCAAGTTTTTCTGGTTACAGAATCTGCAGTCTTTATTGCCTTTCTTATTTATTTATTCTTTTATTTTATTTTTTCTTATTATTTACATTCAATCGCTGTCTATCTTTACAACATTGAACAGAAATTTTCTTATCTTTAATCCCCTGTATGTTAGTCCAGTCAAAGAAATTACCATATACATTGTCATCAACAGATAGTTTTCCTTTTCTTTTTAGTTATTTTTTTGTCTTCTGAATGTTACCTTCTCTCCTTTCCCTTGATTCCCTTTCCCATCCCCTAGCCTCATCCCTTGTCCTTCTCCCAAACTGACTCTGGTATCCATAGTTGCTTTCCATGCTTTTATGCCTTCCCATCAGATCAAAAGCAGATGTGAGAGTGGCTGGGTTTATATTTTAGTGAAAGGAGCAAAGCGTTCTTCACTTACAGTGAGAACCAGCCATAGAACCTGTTGACTCATTCACTAGGGATGAGGATTAGACTCTGAATTGCTTGAGTTGAAGCCCTGCAAACAGACCCTGGAATGGAATAGGGGTGACTACTACGTGATGGCAGAACAATCCGAAGCCCAGAGACAGCATTTGGTTGAGGGTAGGGAAGAGAGCAAAGGAAGCTCCTTCTTCATGCAGTGGATCAATAATAAGAATTGGCCTTTTGTTAGAATGTTCAAACCTTTGCCATAGGTAAAGGAACCAATAAAGGATTTGAAGAGGGAGTTGAACAATAAGAAGGAATGTTATTGGAATGGAAATATAGTGCTTTCTTTCTCCTGAAGGATCAAATTATTACTTGGGTACCCAACTAAGGAACAGATTGATGGCCAAATTCAGAAAGAGGCTTAGACCTCATTATATCTTTCCTTGTCGCAAAGCCAAATATAACTCAGAGTAATTTTTTGAACTTCCCCCACAGAGATGTTAAGAAAATGGTTCCCATTTTGAGAATTTAAGAAATCTCTCGTGAGGCCACCTAATAAGGGTGGTTGGGAAAATGGTAGCAAAGGCCAGTGTAATTCTCTGTAAACATTTAATGCTGGGACCAGGAGGCAGTATAGTAGGTGGAAAAGTACAGCTTTTTGGAATCTTAAAGCCATAGTTTCTTTCCCTGATTGAGATTCTACTATTTTATATTTTCTGTGACACTGAGGGAATTTTTCTCAAAATCTGGCTTTTGTTTTAATTTTTGCTATAGAACACAGGCACTTGCCAGACTGAGAAGAGAAAGAAAGAGGGAGAGTGAGAAATCACCCCTGGGGGCGATGGCAACACCACAATACCCTCTCCTCTAGTCTCCTCTCAGGATTTTGGGCATGCACACACATGCTCCCAGCATGAATCTCAAGTCACTGGGTTCGAGACTTGAACACTACAGTCAGCCATGTGAGACTTAGTGCCTTAACCTCCATGCCATCTGCTGGCCCCAGAATCTGTTTTTATATCTCAGAAAATCAGAATGGATAGCATGGTGTTAAGTATTATATGACATAATGTAAACTTTCTGCAGAGTGTTTGACCCCACAACTATTACATTTTTTTGATCACCTCTGAAATGTTTTTAACAATTTTAGCTTCCAGAGATCTCTGATATTTGTACCATAGCCACTGGCCAAGCACATAAAGGAAACGGACGTATTTTAGGATTTATTTTGCTTGTGGCACAAGACAAGCTGTTATAACTCCAGAGGTTCAATAAACAGCCCAGGGCAGGTGTGTGATTCACCCAGAGACTGAGCGTCTCCTGGGGTAAGATCCTTGGCCTTGGCTGCATGGATGAAGACAGTATTCTGGCACCACATTATGGCCCAGGCTGTGGATAAAGGCAAATATGATCTGGAAGGTGCACATTTCTCTTAAGCTTTCATTCTACAATCTGAAACTGAGTCACTAAGCTGGAAGAGTGATCATTGTATAGACTGTCTGGGGGAAAGGAGTTCAGGAGAAAGTCTGACATTTTAAAGTGGGACATTGTACGCGTTATGATGAAAGGATGAGCAAGTTGCAATGCGAATGTGGATGAAGCAGCACCTTTTAGCATTTTGAAATGAAGAATATTTTTTCTCAGCCCCCATCTTTATTGATTTCCGTTAGCACTTTACAGTGTTGACAGAATAAAAATACACTTTCCCTTTATTGATTATGGTGAAAATGTATTTTTCTGTGTGAATATGATTTTATTTTTTTAAAAGTGTTTGCCATAAAGGGTGCACTCCCAGGAGAGAGATGGTAAGAGGAAAAGTGAGAAATCACCCCCTTGGGGGAAGGGGCAGGAGAGCCATGCTTCAGCAATCCTTTCTCCTCCATTCCCCTCCTGGTATTTTGAACACACATATACACATGTGCTTGATTTTCAAGCCACCAGGTCTGGGACTTGAACCAGAGTTGGCTGTGAGGGAATCCAGCACTATAGCACCTGCTGACTCTTCTGTGTGAATTTTAAAACATCTGTGCTGATCTTGATAATCTCTACATCTCACTCCCTGTATTTTAGTGTCATTTCATTGGCCATGAGATGCTGCAGCCTGACTTCATTGGCTGGTTACAATGCAGGCATAAATAAAGGTTAGATGTCAAGTGACTGACTGAGCTATGGTTTTCATACCGGGGATTGTAGCAAGTGTTCTCAGACACTGGCCTTTTACAAAAAGTTTAGTTATTATTTTCCCTTAGAAAGGAAGATGAGATGAGAGAGGGACAGAGAGAGAGGCACCCTTACCAAATCCTCATGCTATAATATACCTCAAAGATAACTAGCACACACCCATGCCTGTCGGCGCCACCTCTCTGCAGAGACCGCGCGACTCCCGGTTCTTCTTCCCGGTTCTTCTTCCCGCAGTCTTTATTCACAGGTTTCCTTTTTCTTCTTCTGCTTCCCTCTACTTCTTCTTTCCCCCCGTATATATAGGATTCCTCCCGGCGGCCCCACCCGCAAGTTCCTTCACCTGTACAAGGCAAGTCCTCATTGGCTGTCTCTAAAACATGTAAGGAGTTGTTTGTACACGCCTCCCTATGCAGCCAGCCGCGCCATCTTGGCTCGGCGGCCAACGGCGGCGGCCAACACATGCCTGCACAGACAGACCTCAGGCCGTGAACCAGGGACCTTCTCATGTGCCCTCAGCATTATGGAGCATTGCGTTACTGCTGTGTCACTGAGGCTGACTGAGTGCTTGGTGAAAGGGGAAATAGGACAGCATTTTGGACACCTCCCACTCCAGCCCCTCTGCCATGTCTTTTTCCCACTAGTTCATTCAGAGGAGATGGGACCTTGATTACTTGACATATTCAAATTCTACATTCAATGTGTTCAAAGAAAAGATTCAATTATAGTAAGAATTAGCCCTATTGTTTCAAGATCATATAGTTAAAGATAAAATTGATTCTACTTGTGCTTTATGGATATAATCATGAAAGATTTCCATGGCTAATTTAATAATTTTATATTTTACACAAAATGTGTCTTAATGATAAATATGAATGCAAAATACTACATTCAGCTCAAATATATCCACCACACAGTATAAGGGGGGGAATTTTACTCTTACAGCTGGTAATCCATGTACCTTTTTGATCTCTCTATTTGTTCTCACATAGGTGAAGGGTAAACTGAATTTGGAGAATGCAATCCCCATGTCTAAATTACTGACAATATTCTATATAAGTATAAGACTGGTACTATGACATGCATTTTCCTTCTGCATCTTTTTTTTTTTTTTAATTTTGCCAGAGGGTGCATATGCTCAACAGAGAAGCAGAGAGGAGAAAGGGAAAACGAGAAAGCATCCTTCAGGGAGTGTTGGTCATGTCATAATCCCTTCTCCTCCATTACTCTGTTCCTTAAGGATTTGAGGCATGTACACACATATGCTTGGCATGCTTTTCAAACTACCAGGTCCAAGACTCGAACTGTGCAGTCAGTCTTGTGAGATTTAGCTGCCTTAACCACCAGGTCATTTAAGTTGGTTCCTTGCTGTTTTTAATCAGTCTATCTATGGGCTCCATCTATATTCACAAACATGGTTTATTTGATTAATTTTCAGTGTTTTATAGTACTCTGTTGTTTTAATTCACCAGAATTTACTAATCATTCTCTAAAGAATATACCCTAGAAGGAAGAAAAAAGCCTGCAAAACTTCCTTCAGGGTCTAGAATACAAGGCTTTTTTCTCTTCCCATTCGTTGTTTCATCAGTTGTGTTACTGTTGCCTTTGTCTCTTCTTTGCATGTTTTAATTTTTTATTGAGTTTAAATTGTTCTTTTTTAAAATCATACACATCTCTTTCTTTTCTTCTTCTATTCTTCTTCTCTTTCTTCATCTCCTCCTTCTCTTCCTCCTCCTCCTCCTCTTTCTTCTTTTGTCTTTTCCATAGCATATGTGCATTCATCAGAAAGAGAAAGAGAGAGTGAGGAAAAGTGAGAAATCCCCCTCTCCCCCAAGGGAGATGGCCACACTGCAGTCCCTTCTCCTCCATTCTCTTCCCAGGATTTTGGGCATGCATACACACATACCCCATATAATTTTCAAGCCATCAATCTGGTACTTGAACTGTGGTTGACTCTGTGGAAGTGCAGCACCTTAACCACCACATTACCTTCTGCCCCCCCCCCCATATGCATAATTTCCAACCTCACAGAGAACTTTACATTTGGTTCTGTTATGTTTTTTCTTTCCTTTGCCTCTCCTACCCATCCTCTACCACCTATTTTTTTCCTCCTTTATGTCACTGGTAGCCACACTTACCCTCTCTACTGTCTTATCTTCAGATTGGAACTGTTTTCATGTCTTTGATTTAAGACTTTCCCAATCCTCCCACCTACACTGAGCCAAGTATCTTGTGCCACGTGTTGCCTTCACACCCAGGAGGTACATCCTTCTGAAGACATCATACTGTCAGAACTTTGCACTATCCTCCCCACAGACTGCATATTTCAAATGTAAAATCCCCCTCAGGCCTCTCTCTGTGATATTCCACAGTGCTGGGAGATAGCAGGAACTCAGAACCCTGCACTGAAGCAGTCGTGTGGTAGTTGGGACCTTAAATGCTGGAGCTATGTAGCTTGACTTAGAGTCCAGGCTTTAATATTTTCAAACCTTGTGTCCCTTGAGGACTTCAATATTGGCCCTAAGTTCTATGTGCTGCCCAACTCCAGAGGGCACCATTCAGGTAAAGGACGAAGTAGATGGTCATCCCTGAAGCTCTTTCTGCTGATGGTCTTGGGCAAATTATTGCATCACCACAGTTCTCGGTTTTCTCGTCTTTGTATGAGGACAGGTATTGTCTTTTCATCATCTCATTTCAAAGAGCCATGAAGACTAAAGGAGTTCATATGTGTCAAGTGTGTAGAACACTGCTTTCTGCAGAGTAAGCACTCAAAATTCTTCAATATTTTGGTTATTTTAAAATTGTTTATGAAATGAAATGGAAAGCAGTAACAACTGTTGCCTAGCCTATCATTAAAAGAACAAATCACTTTTTCTATTCTCATGCTGAGTGATCGCTAAGTTTTTGTTGAGTTTTTACCTTTACAATGATTAGGAAAAAAAACCATTATAATACATGCTTCCATAATCTTATGTCCACTGTCTAAAACAGACACCTAGAAGTAGAATTAGTAGGTACAAACATATATGCTTTATAAAAAAGAGTTTATTTATTTTATTTCATACGACAGAGAAACTAAGAGACCCTTAACACTATCTCATCATCCCGAGATCTCACCACCATCTTCTAGCCAAACAAGACCACAGGCCACACCTGACATGTTTAAGGTCAACCCAAGAACTGAACCCCCGTCTACCATAGAGATCCAGGATGGCAGAGGAGTGTACTGCCACCTATGTCACTGTGCCCGGGTCTATGCATGTCTCTTATCTGATCAGATAGATTAATTGATCAAATTAGACTCCTGGCCCAGGTGGGGAGGTGCAGGTGGTAGTGTACTCCTCTGCAGTGCTGGAAGCCACATGGTTGATCATAGGTTTGAATTCTGAGTTGACCTGAAACACACATACAGATCCTGACTTGCAAGAGAGCTGAGAAAGGGAAAACCCTGTCGAGGGTGCTTCTTTCTTTCTCTCCTCTCTTGCTCATGAAAGAAATAAAACAAAAATAACAAACATAAAACCATCCATACCTCTATCAGTGTCCTACTGGTATATATGTTACTGTTTCTCAGATCTTCATCAGTACTTGGTTTGATTTTTGTCCAGCTCATCAGTGTGATTATTTCATTGTTACTATATTGGTTTTCTTTTTTTTTTTTTTTCCTTCTAACCAATTGAGCTCTATTGCTGCATAATAAGCCGCTTAACATATTTCAGCTAGAAAAACACAAAATTTGAATTAAGATATTACAAAATGAATTAGAGTCCAATTAAATTTACTTTGGGGGAGAGAACACCACAATTCTACTCTAAGAAAAACATTTTTATAGATCAGAGTTTATTTTTAACATCATGCCATGAATTCATAAGGAATTGTAGCATGGCCATTCCCCCGCCAGCAGGTGCTTTCTCCCTTTTTTTCTCTCTCTGTCTAGTGGACACATGCATCCTATAACAAATTTTTTTTTAAAATTCTGAATTCATGTAGATTGTATGTTTTTTGATAGTTATTATACCGTTTTCCCAAAGTTTTTACTGTGTTAAATTACATGCAAGAAGCTTATGACTTTTGTTTTAATCTTATTGATATTATGTTCTTAATTATTTTTATCTCATTGTTTTGACTGTGTATAAGAATGTTACTGATTGTGTAAAATTACCTGTATTGGGAAATTCTCTTCTAACAGTTTATAGAGTCTCTTGAATTTTCTCTGTAGACAAATACAGCAACTGTGGAAGCTGATAATCCTGTTTTATTGTTTCAGACTTTTATGATTTTATCTACTTGTGGTATCTTCCTACACTGCAAAAAACTTAGATAAGATTATGAAGAGTAATAATGGTTTTCCTGCTTTTATATTTATTATTAAAGTTTATAAAAGTTTTGACAAATATTTTAATGTATGCCTTTTGTCAAATTTAAGATTTTTCTCATAATTCTTATTTTTCTAGGAGTTAGAAACATCTAATTCATGGGACTGGCAGGTGGCATGATGGTTAAAGGCACTGGACTCCCACATGGCTGAGTTCCAGATCTGGCAGCTTGCTTTCTCACTTTCCCTCTCTCTGTCTGTCTTTCTCTTGTCAATTTAGATAATAATAATAATAAAGTTGAATGACTCTTTAAAAATATGATTCATATTTATTATTTTGGCTTTCTCTTTTAATTTATTAATATTATAAATTGCATTATTTTACTAATGTAAAAATATTTATGCATTTCTGAGAGTAAACAAACCTGCTAAAATTAATTTAAAAATACATTGCAGGACCAGCAGATGGTGTGGTAGTTAAGGCACTGGACTCCCATATGGCCGACCACTATTGGAATCCTGGACCTGGTGGCCTGCTTCCTTGCTTTCCTTCTCTCCCTATCTCTCTCTCTAGTGAGCACACATGCCCTATAGCAAAACTTAATAATAAATAAAATGAATATATATTTTTAAAAAAATACATTGCTTGGGTCTGCTCCAGGGTCTGGTGGTTAAGGCAGCGAGATCCCTCATGGTTGACCCTGAAGCTCAAGTCCCAGATCGTGAAGCTTGAGAAATACATGCATGAGCGTGTGTGCCCCAAATCCTGACAAAATGGAGAAATAAACAAAGGATGCTTTGTCTCTTTCCCTCTCTCTCTCTGGCAAGCACACATACTCTCTGGCTAAATTTTAGAAAACTACATTACTTAATTGAATTTGTTTATATTTTATTAATAAATAGCAACTTTGTTCATAAGTAAAACTGGCTAATATTTTTTCATATCATTTTGGTTTTAATGTTTTATTAAATAAATTAAATAAATGAAGATTTATCTCTTTTCTCTGAGTACAATGTGTGTGCATAAAATAAATACTAGCATTTCTTCTTTTTTTTTTTTTAAGAGGTTTTTGCTGTAGGGCACACACACTCCCCAAAAAGACAGAGAGAGACAGAGAAAGAGAAAGCAAGAAATTACCCCCTAGGGGGTATGGCCACACCACAACCCCTTCTCCTCCATTCTTCTCTCAGGATTGTGGGCATGGAGAGGATTATGGGCATCCACGCACATGCGCCCAGCGTTGAGTTTAAGCCACCGGGTCCGGGACTTGAACTGCCGTCGAGTACATGGGAGTCCAGCAACGTAGCCATTATGCTAACTGCTGGTTCCAATACTAGCATTTCTGTGAATGTTTCATTAGACATGTCTATTGTATTGTCTAAATCTATGAATCTCACAATCTATGAATTATTTAATCGGTCTTTCCATTTATTTAATGGTGTTAGCTATATTTATATTTTCTAGCTTGGACTATAGTTGCTCTATGTGTTCATGGACAGTGACAACTACCAATAGGTGTTCATGGCAGAGCTGGGAAAGTCTGGTTCTACCTGTTTTCTTCTTTCCCTCCGTTGTGCAATGGCAATCTACAGCACCTTAATAGTAAAGGCCAATTAGCCTCCTCTTCTTGCCTGCTGGTCTCTGAGCACTAGCCATGTAAAGTACTCAGATGCCAGTCATTCTTTTTAATTAAATAAGATGCTATACTCCTCACGTCTTCCCAAATTAGAATTTAATAGTTGTGTGTCTGGGAAACATGAATTCCCTTAGCACGTCTCTAATACCGATGCTAAATGTGGCTACTTCTATTTACATCCACTGGATTGTGGAGTCATGGATTCTTCCTAGTTAGAGAAGACAATGTCATATAGACAACCTCATAAAGAGGTCTCTGATTGAGTGAACAATCTCCATGCTAAAGAGTAGCACCCTAGGGCCAGCAGGTGGTGTGGCGGTTGAGGATGCTGGACTCCCACATGGCCGACCACGAGTCATGTCCCAGACTTGGTGGCTTGCTTTCTCACTTTCCCTTTTTCTCTTTCTCTCACTCTGTCTCTCTCTGGTCAAATTTAAACAAATCTTTAAATAAATAAAATACTTCATTCTTTAAAAAGAGAGAGAGAGAGAGAGAGAGTAGCACCCTAGCTTTGCAAAGCATTGCCTCTCTGCCAGCACTTCAGCTGCAACTGACCACCAACTGACTGGTTGGTTTCCTTGAGATATGGTGACATCATTTGAAGACTCATCTTTGGTCTCTGTGACCGGCAGGTTGGACTTTTCCAGAAAAAAAGTTGTAAAATCATTTTTAGTAAGTGGAGGTTCATGGTGTTTGGTAAGTACTAAATTGGCCATTTTCTTTCCAAGTCATTTGCATGAGTCTAAAGTATCAACCATTCCATAGGGGATTTTTTGGGTTCACTAAAGACAATGACAATATTTCTGGGAAATTTTGGAAAGCATATTATAGTCATTTAATATCTAAATCATTTTTATTATATTTTTAAACTTACTTCATTTACTTATTTTTTAAATTTCACTCGTTCATTTCTTCTATTAGTGTGAGAGACATGAGAGATAGTACACCTCAATAGGGTCTTGATGCCATGATCCACTCTCAGCTCAAGCCAGTCAGCCCTTGATCATGGGCACATATGTGTTCAGTATACTATGGAAATCTCTAGATATGAGCACAAAACCTTCCCATGTGAATGAGCTTCAAGGAGCTACACGTTTTACTGCCACATACCACCACCCCCATCCAGTCCCTACTAGGTACTTTTTTTTTTTCTTTTTTGAGAGGTTTTAGCTATAGGTCATGTGGGATCACCAGAAAGACAGAGAGGCAGAGAGACAGAAAGCAAGAAATCACCTCCCTGCTGGGGATGGCCATGTCACAATCCTTTCTCTTTCATTCTGTTCTCAGGATTTTGGGCATACATGCACACATGCCCAGTGTGTTTCAAGCCACTAGGTCTAGGACTCAAACTGTGATTGGCCACGTGGGAGTCCAGCACCTTAACCACTGCTCCACCTGCTAGTCCCCCCGCTAGGCACTTTTACATCTCTGTGCTAGCAATGGCTTACTGTGTGATAAAACATTGCTTGCTTTTTTTTTCCCCCAGCATTTCAGGGACCCTTCAAGCTCTTGTTACTTTCAACACTCTGAAGATAGGTGCTCACTGATATTTGTCCCATTGCCTGAACACTAAGTTTTGCATTTTGGTCTGCCTTTCACTAGAACTATATTTCTTTTGGCTCTCAAAGAACAGAGTGCACAAACATAATAGCAGGTAGGCCTGTCTCCTAGGCTAGTTCATTGCTTCCCCTCAATACCTTATGTTGGAGATAAGATTACAAGCACTCTAAGAATGCTTTTAAAGAACATTTATAGAACTTTATAGAGCTTTATAGAAATTTCCAGATCATTTTTGCAATTATTTTATGTCTACTATAAATGTTGAGTTTTTTAAAAAAGAATTCCAAAGGAAACTCTCCAAAGTGTTCTTCAATAGCCTAGTCCTGAAGACCCTAAACCTGGGAATAGCTTGTTGACTTGGTTTGGCTTTGCAGTCTTTCCCTTAGACACATTTTAGGTACCTGACAAGCTGTTAAATGGGAGTGTTTGAATGTGCCAAGTCTTTGGTAAACAATAACTCCTGTCAAAACTGAAATGTGAGCTTGTATTGAGCAGCAACGTTAGGGTGATGACATTTTGTAATGCTTTCTTGAGCTACAACAGTCCAGGATATTACTATTTAAGCAATTTATGTTCAATTTTATGTGAGCTACATATATCCCTTGCCCTATATAATATCCAGGCTAATAAACAAAAGGCACATAGTATCATACCTTAGCCTTCAACTTTATGAGGATAAGTTCCTTAACTTCTTTATTTTAATTCTTTAATGGCTTGCAAAATAATTAATAGCCCATGTGGGACAAGTTGAAACTTGGGTTTGAAACAAATCACTTTTTGTTTACTATACTTTAGGTAACCTCAGCCTTCAAGAGCTAACATTTAATATATTCATTCTCCTCACATATTCTATTTATCCCTCTTGCAAATTATAAGATCATAAAGCATTCTTTGGAGTTGTTAGTTATGCATGTTTTATGATACTGTTAATGCATCTTTGCATATCTACAACAATGCATCACCAAAAAATTGATTAAGCCCTATGTATTTTACAAACTGAAACTAATTGTTTAAGCAAATGGATTAGTTAGAATCTGTTAGACTTCTGGGAGCACATGTTGAATTGTTTTCATGCCTTTCCAATTTTATTACAGTAAATTTTCTGCAAACAAATGACTTTAAAACAGTGTGTCTCAGTTTATAGTCAATATGAGCATGTCTAGTTTCCCAAAATATATGTTAGAACTAATAAAAAGACTAATGAGTAAATTATTTGCACTTTTTATGGTGCACATTTTTGCTGGTCACATTAATATAAACCTTGATAGGGGACTTGAATAGTCTTCAAAATTTTATCTAAAAAGTTTTCCATGAGTATATTCACTATGAAAGTTTGACCTTTTCTCCCTTATTTCTTGTGACTGTAGCTTAGGGAAGAAATAATGAATTTCACTTAGTCACTTACATTGCTATTATGCAGCTTTTAATGGTGCTCACAGATGGATCTGCTTCAAATTTTGCAGCAATTGAATCTATTAAGGCAGTCCTCCTGAGACTACAATTTTAGGTTTTGCTGAGTTTTCTCAGTAATATTCCTGCTAAGTCTGAATATATTTGACTTGAGTATTCTTACATGCGAAGAAGTCTTCACATTGATAAGACTTAATTTGAAATATATACTTGGTTTTCAAAAACAGGGTCTAGATACTTATGATCTGTTACTTGTTTATGAGGAAGTGGTTATATTTCAAGTTTCTTTATGGTACCAGTTATCTCATACTTACGTTTGCCAAACTTCCTGGCATTTTCAATCTTTTCTTTTGTTGTTTCATTACTTAATGTAGATACCGACCAACAGTCACAAAAGACCACAATGCAAAACATGCTAAATCAGGTAGATTATTTTTCTCTTTTGTAATAGTTCAAAGTGAAGAAGGTGGTCCAGGGTGGTAGTCAACTATGTTCCATGTGATCATTCATAAATCTAGGTTGCTTCTCTCCGCTTTTCTTCCACTCTCTAGAGTCTTGCCTCTTTTCCACTTTTGAGCTTGCAGGAGGGGCAAGAATTAAATGGGAGGTGAACAAAGTCTTAAAGAAGAAGGGGAGAACAGGATTAAGGAAGCAATTGCCAGTTTACTTTCTTCTCTTTTGAAATATTTTTATTTTTTTAAGAGATTTTTGCTATAAGGTGTGCTGGAGATACAAAGACAAAGTGAGAAATTACTCCCCAGGGAGGATGGCTATGACACAATCCCTTCTCTTCTATTCTCTTCTTTAGATCTTGGGTATGCATGCACATGTGCCTGGAGTGAGTTTCAAGCTACCAGGTAAGTCCGTGATTTGTATGGTGGTTGGCCATATGGGAATCAGCACCTTAACCACTCTACCACATACTGGCCCCTCTGTTCAAATCTTACAGGTTGATATCATTGTGTCTAGTCATAATTCTACTCTTTAATAAAAATCATATTCAAGTATATAGTCCTCAGACTTTTAATTGAAATATATATATGAGTAATTGACATATAAAATTGAACAGTGGTTAAAATATCTGCTTTATGAGTGAATCTAATAAAAAAACTATCATAAATATATTTATGTTTGTCTTTCTATCTGGAACTTTATGAAGTTAACATTTTCATCTAAGTTTGCCATTTTAAATGTTTATATCCTGTAGCAGAGTTACAGGAGCTGCTTAATGATCTTGAACTTAAAAACATAATGTTTATATTTCTACCACCCTATCTCTATAAGATTCCTCATAAATATGAGTAAAATATAATTGCGATCTCACAAATGCATTCAAGATCTTAGTACAATGCATAACCTTAAAAATAAACATTAAACCAAGCATGAACTCATATCAATGTTAATTACTAAATTTGGTTTTTAAAATTATGAAATAAAGCTGGATCTATAGAATCATATTATAGAATTGCCTGTGTTGAGTAAATAAGTGTGCTAGAGATTATTTTAGAATTTTTTTTAATTGAGTAATTTCCCAGGAAAGTAACTGGTATTTTATTGTGGCACTTCTTTTTTCTATTTATTTTATTATTTAACTTTTTATTTAGATTTAATTATTATACATCTTTGTAGGACACAACACAAATTCTCAAAGCATATGTGCAGTGTGATGGTCAAATCAAGGATCTTATCATGTTCATCATTTTCGACATAGAACCCCATATTTGAGATTTTATATATATGTATTAATGGTGGAAATGGAAATATTTGAAGGCACTTTCTTTCTTTTAGAGAAAAGTTTTTGCTATAGAGCTCGTGTGCTCACTGGCAAGAAATAGAAAAACAGAAAATAAGAAATGGCCATGCTGCAATCCCTTCTCCTCCATTCTCCTCTCAGCATGTACACACACGTCTCTGGCTAGTGTTTAGCCACCAGGTCCAGGACTCAAACCATGGTTGACTATGTGGGAGTCCAGCGATGTAACCATTATGCAATCTGCTGGTCCCAAATGCACATTTTTAAAATTGAGTACATGCATTTGAGAGAAGCAGTAGGAATTTACCTGCCCAAAGGTCTTCCAAACTGAACATTTCTCCATCTTTAAGATATCTTGACAGACAGGTAAGGTTTTATCTATAAATGAATTCTCAATCATGTGGATTGGGATCATCCATAGTTTGGTATTTGAGGCTATGTTAGTGCTACAACTCTGTTTATAAGGCTATGTGTTTTAGACAAATATTCAGACTTTAGAAAATCCTTTAAAATTTATAATTTAACCAAAATATGTTCATATATCATTTGTCAATTGCTTCTATTTTTTTTATTAAACAGTCCAGCATGCTATGATGGAAATTGATTTCTGTTAGAAATTAGAAAATTTGACATCATATTCCAGATCAATAACTATTAAGTCATCAGGGTAGTCATGATACAATTTTGCATAGAAAAACATAGAAAAACTTGTTATAAGTTTTCCGATAACCTAATATTTTTGTTTAGTGATTTTAAGCAAAGCTTTAACACTGAGTCTTGGGCAGACTTCATAGCATAGCAGTTACACATTATGCAGGAGAAGCTGGAGCCCATATGGCCAACCAGGGTTTCATTCCAGGCCCCTGGCATATGTCAAACATGGCAGAATCAGACATGTGGATGCCCTGGATCCGATGGGATGGAGAACTAGAAGACAAAGGATTGCACAGTGACCAGTCTTGGCTTAGGCGTGCTTTCTCTTTCTGATTTTCATGTATAGGCAAGCTCTTTCTGGCAAAAGCCTAAACCAAAAAAATCTCTGAATCTTAATTTCCTTAGTTTAATATAAAATAGTTAGATTAGATCATTACTAAGAAACTACTAGTTCCATTTCTAAAACTAAATATTTCTGACGCTTTTTCAGTGACTTTTTATAAAGCATCTTAAATTAATTAATTAATTTTAATTTTTTTATTTTCTTAATATTACATTCAATCACATATATACTTCCAGTGTATAACATTTCTTTTTCTAGCATGATTACCATGCATATCAGTCAAGACAAAGACATTATTACACATAATATTATCAGCAAATAGTTTTCATTTTTTTCAGATTTTTTATTATTATTATTATTATTTTAAACATTTAATTGCTATCAATCACTTGGTTTGTAAAGAGAATTTAACCAACATGAAATACTTCTCAGACCAGTCCAGTTGAGAATACTATACATGTTATCATTAACAAGTAACAAAGCATTTCTGTGTTCCACAAATGTCATAAGGCATGTTAAATTTAGAAGATACCAAGATGACTTAGATATATTCTTGTCTCATGAGGAGTTTATTGTTTTTATGTTATGTTCATTTGCACCAGACCCGGCAGTTTGCTTTCTCACTTTTCTCTCTCTCTCTCTCTGGCCAACTTCAAGAAAAATAAATAAATAAATAATGACAATAAATAAAATAAAATTAAATATTTTTTAAAAAAAGCTCCCCAAGGGAACCAGCAGTTAGCGTAATGGCTATGTCGCTGGACTCCCATGTAGTCGACTGTGGTTCGCGTCTCGGACCCGGTGGCTTACAACTCACGCCGGGCGCGTGTGCGTGCGTGCCCACGATCCCGAGAGGAGAATGGAGGAGAAGGGATTGCGGCGTGACCATCCCCCCTGGGGGGTGATTTCTCACTTTCTGTCTCTATGTCTCTCTCTGTCTGTCTGGCGAGCGCACGCGCCCTATAGCGAAAAACCTCTCCAAAAAAAAAAAAAAAAACTCCCCAAAACCCTAATTTTCTTACATTTGCATTCACAACTTGGCATACATTAGTCTTGTACATTTCCAGCAGTGTCATTTCTTTTCTATACAATTTTCACTATAAATATATCAGTCTATCATTTTATTTATTATTCATTTGTCAACTACACAATATATTTTATTCCCTGAAAATTTTACTGTAGTGACCACTGACCTAACAAACAATTTTTCCTATTCTTTTAATCCTTCAAGATGATTGTGGCATAAAATGACTCAAGGAAGTCCTCACCACTGCTCATCAGACATAAGCAATATATTCTTGTCTTATTCTAGAAATGTAATCTAGAAACAAATATAGACAAGGGTTGAGAATTTAAAGTACAATTAATATAAGATATCAAGAACAAAAAAAGTGAGGGGCCAAAGTTGCTTTTCACCATGTCAGTCACCCATTTTGGTTGGTCTTCCTGACTCATCTTCAGATGCAAACTTACTCTTCCCTAGGGTGAGTAACTTTAAACACCTAAAAATTCCAAGATCAGAGAAAAACATCTACTATTGAATCCATGCTTCACATGGGAGGGACCACAATGACTGTAACTTTGGCTATAAGTAATACCCACTAGAGGTCATGAAAGGGAATCTCCACTTACATATACTGTATTATTTCCAAATAAGTAGATATTATTTGGACCTGTTAAGTAATATTACAGACAAGAAAGCATACATTTAGAACATTTTATAAAGGACTATTTCAGAAATAGAGTATTGACATTATTGTGCTTTGAAATTTCAAAAATTGGAAAAGTTGATTCCATTGGAAAATGCTGAAAAATGTAATTTTAGATGAGAAGGCAGTTTTATAGATAAGATGAAAATGTACCATACAAAATAAAGTAATATCAAAAGCAAGTCATAATAAAGTAAAATTTATGTTGCATTTGAATCTTGAAAGAAGAGAACAAATGAAGAATATGATATATAGGTTGTACAAATCATAGATAGGAAATCAAAAGATAAATTTTGAGGAAGATTGGGAACACATATAAGAGACAAAATCTAAAATACATATCTAACTATACTTTTCTTGTGATGAAATCCAGAGATACAGATGAAGAAGTTCAATAAAGGTGATCAACTCATGGTACTAGTCAAAATATGTAAAACTAAATATTAAACAAATTCTGGTGAAATTTTTGTATAATTCCAAAGACCGAAAATCATTTATGTAGAAAATACTTTTCCCATGAAAACAAATCAAAATGATCTCATATTTTTTGATTATGATACTAACTTGTAGAGACTATGACACAGTGGTCTAGAAAGATTTGAGAGGAAAAATCCATAGTGTAAATAATTTTATAAGAAGCTCTGAAAATCACATACAAATAAAATACTTTTTTCTACTTCATAAACATTTATACCACATCATTTATGCAATCCTCAAAAAATTACTGACATCTACAAGTATGCAAATAAATGCTGAAATTCACAAATGAGATAGTAGTAGTGCTATAAGAAAGTCTTAAGTATTGAAACCAATTAAAATTCTTACTTCACCCAAACAGTAATGCAGAGCCAAATAGAATGGAAATGACATTGTGCACAATTCTCAAGTTATTTAGTAATAATAGTAACTTCTTAAAATTTTTTTCTATAGGGCACATGTACTAGCCAGAGAGAGTGAGGCATACACACAAAGAGAGAGAGGGGACAGAGAGAGAGAGAGAAAGGAGAGAAAGAGAGAGAATGAGAGATATCACTATGGGGGATGATCACGCTGCAGTTCCTTCTCTTCTCAGGATTTTGGGTAAGCATGCAGCCACATATGGTGTATTTTCCAAGCTTCTGGGTCTAGGACTGAACCAAGCAGTAGGCCAGGTGGGATCCAGTGCTTTAACCACCACTCTACTTGACTGGTTTCACAGTAGCAATAATTTTAAAGGTAATAAGAATATGTGAGTAGACCCTGGCTATATAGGTTAAACGAATTTTGATAGAAGAGTCATTTTACACTTTTTTCTTCAACTTTGACATTGGTAAATTGACACAGATAAATTTTAGCACTTAAGAAAAATTAGATGTTGTATCATATCAGAACAGAGTGTATTATATTGTGTCAGAAGCCAAGGAGAAAACAAGTTGCTCTTCTAAAGGGCTGTTGAAGTGAGTTTAATGAATCTTTATAATGACTGAGACAGGATTTATTGAACCTTCAATGAAGGACACAACACCCATCGCCAACAACAGCAGCAAAGAACTGCCATCCCTGAGCTTGGAAGGTTTGGGGAGGAATTGGCTTGCAAGTCTGGTCAAGCTCTATAGTTATAAAGAAGGATGCTTGACAGCCACCGTGTGGGGTACATCCTCTGCTACACCATGACCTACCACAGAAGGAACTTTGTAAATACGTTTTCCCATTTTTCTCTCCATCTGCCCTCTGATTTTCTGCCGGTACTTCTCACTGGCCAATCTCCAGTGGAACCTAGGAGCCAGACAACCTACGGGATGCTATCCCAAAGTACAGTCTCTTAGGGATGAAAAAAGGTGGAAAGTAGATCCTTAGGGACACTGACATAAATGGAATAAAACATAATGAAGGCTTTGGGACCGGCAGTTAGCGTAATGGCTTTGTCGCTGGACTCCCACGTAGTCGACTGCGGTTTGAGTCTCGGACCCGGTGGCTTAAACTCATGCCGGGCGCGTGTGCGTGCGTGCCCAAGATCCCGAGAGGAGAATGGAGGAGAAGGGATTGCGGCATGGCCATCCCCCCTGGGGGGTGATTTCTTGCTTTCTATCTCTCTGTCTGTCTGGTGAGCACATGTGCCCTATAGCAAAAACCTCTCCAAAAAAAAAAAAATGAAGGCTTTACTTTATAATCTTTCATTTGATAATTTGTGATTTACATTTAACTGTTGTGAATCTTTCTAGGGTACACTATGAATTTTCAAAGCATGTATGAATGATAATCAAATCAAGAATATTGCCATAGTCAATGAAGAACATTACATTATGTTGTGCACTTTCAATACTCATTCTATTTTTTGAGATATATACATATGTATGTGTGTGTGTGTGTGTGTGTGTGTGTGTGTGTGTGTATGTTTCAAAACATCCATTATAGTTCTACTACCTAATGGGCCATTTAAACATTACAAAAGGATTTAATTTATTGATATTTTCAATGTATGCTTTTAGTTGCATGGAAGCTTTTCCATGAGGAAAGCAAAGCTATAAGAGTAGCAAAAGGTTATTACAAAATGTGTTTCCCTCATGCAGCATTCCTGGAGAAATCTGAGGTGACTGAACTCTTCAAGGCTTTAATGCATTATACCAACGTGTATTTTCAGCAAGTAAAGGATGCTTTGTGATTCACTGGTTCAGGAAAATAAAACCCTTCGTGGTCTAGAGACTGAGTCTTCTGGAAATAATGCCAGAGAAAGACTACCCATGAACCTGTTGAAAGACTACAAAATTCTTCTCACTACTCACATACAGTGAAGCATTAAGACATTATTAGACTTTGGATTCACGACCCAGACGGAGTTCAGATGTTTGGAACTGTATGCCTGTTGGGGACTTTAAGATAAAACTAATCAGGAAATTTCATGTTCAAAGCAGGCATCCTAGGTGTGGACAGCTTTGCCCAAGATTATGGATCAAGATTCCTTTGCCACCATGGCAATTTATGCTTTTTTCTTCTTCTTTTTTCAACTTGACTTCTACTATCTTAATTCTTTCCTCTTCCTTGTAGCAAAATTCATGTGCCCATAATAAGGGGCTGGCTTTAGCTTGATCTCATGTCCCAGCACCAAACCAGAACAATTGTTGGGCTTATGCAAATGCAGAAAAGATCAGGAGATAATTCTGTTGACGCCAAGGCCTCTCTGTTTTCTAATAATAGTCACCCTAAAACCTGAAAGAAAGAATAAAAACCTATCTTTGATAATTTTTCAAAAGATAAGCTAACTTACACAGAGAGATGATTTCAGTGGGGTTCTGGAGACACACTATTGGCAGTAGGGGAGTACTGATTTTATGAAATTTAAAGTTTATCCATAAACTGGAGAAATTTTCACATTTGGTAGCTAATCAGATCTCCCAGAGTTTCAAACAGGTAGAAACACCCTCTAACAGGTGGCTAATACACAAGTTTAACAAAACACTTAATGAAATATCATGTAGCTTTAGATTTCATTTTGTTCAAATTAGGAGCTTATGTCTGATACTGAATAAAACTAATACTCACTAAGTAAAAAGGAAGGGAGTAGGGGGTATGTTTACAGGAACAACTGATAGTTCCTTTGCAGGTATCCTAAATGGTGGATGAAAGGCTTAGATTTTTCAAGGCTTTTTAATCCCTAAATTTCTCCAACTAGGCCTCTAGGTTATGACGATGATTTACATTACTAGGTGGACAACAAACATGAATGCCTTTTTTAAAATCAGGCCATTTTATGGAGAGCTATAATCCTTTATCGTCATTGCATCCTGAATAAGAACCATGACGAACTAGACTTAAATGCTGTAGAATTTCCTATATTGTACAAATCTTGACTTATTTATTTGGTTCTGTTTGTTTGATAAGAACTGTGGTTAAGGGGTACAGTTTGAACTTTGGATATTACCCACTTGGGAATCATCACGTTAGTCCCCTTCATGTGCTGTGTCTTCTCAAGTCTTAAGTGCTTTGTATGCAGCCGCCCATCAAGCTGTGAATGGTCTTGCTTCAGCCAGATAGGAAAAAAAAAAAATTAAAACACACACTCACACACACACACACACACACACACACACACAAGTATTCAACTAATGTGATTCTGATACGTATGAATTCCATGCTGAGACCAGAGAAAACTTGAGAATTGCATGCTGAGACCAAATACATCATTTACCATGGTGACAGAGAGTAGCATCACTACCCTGAGTTTTGGAAAATCTCTCAAAATTGAGAAGCTGACCAAAAGGGAGGAATTGCTAAACTACTAAGCTATATTGGCCCAAGAGGGCATCAGTCCTCCTACTTGAATTCCTGTGAGAAAACCACACAGAACTTGGAAATCTGCTTTCTTAGCAAATTGCTAAGTTACAGCCAATCACAACTGCTACACTTCACTCAGACAGCTACCCTTTAAACTGTGCTTATGCAAGCAAACATCAAACTGTAACCGATCCAATTATTTCTCCACCTCATTCCCTCATTTCTATTTTCTTTGTAACTCAGTTTCTCTTTCTTCCATGTGAATGTTACCTCTCTTACAGGGCTATCCAGAGCTCTTTGGAAGCCATTTTGGGGGCTTCACAATTTGAATCATTTTTGCTCAATTAAACTCTGCTAAATTAAAAAACATAGGAAAAAAAAAGAAAAAACCTTCCTCTAATTCTCCCCAAAGAGAAGGAACATGAACAAATTTGAGAAACACTACTAAATGAACTTGAAAAGATTCAAATGTAGTGATAGTAGAAAATTAATATCAAACAATGAGATTTTTCTTTAAACTCCAAAATCATGAAGAATAGATAGACTTCATTTACCTCAATATTTGTAAAGATTATGAGAGCTGATCTCCTAGTTCCAGTGAAGGTATAAATTTATCCTTTTTTCAAAGCAGTTTCTGAAAAATGCATAGTGAAGTTTGATTTATTTTTGATAAATAATTTTACATGGTAACTGCTCCTTTAGAAAACAGTGCCTGGAATAATAGCAACAAAGATCTGCATACCTAGATATTTATTATGGTGTTGTATACTACTTAAAAACTAAATATAATGCAGATTTATAAAAATAGGACAGATAAAAATGTCATTTACATCATATAATATACTGTATCCTTCAAAATGTTGGTTTTGTAGATTTTAGTATAGTAGGAAATCAGTTTTAACAGGGCTTAATATAAATGCAAGATATGAGCTAGTGTAAAAGAGATATAATTATATTCACAGTACACACTTACATGTGCACACCTACACGTTACATGTATGTATATCTTCAACATACATCATTGCATAATAAAGACTGGAAAATATACCAATATGTTAATTTTAATTTTGTCTGAATTGAATATAATATTGCGACCACTATTCTATCATTCTGCTAACTTCAGCTGATATGACTACCTTGATTTTTTTTTCTCCTCTTCAACATTTATGTGAAAACATGACTTGCTGATGAACAAAAAATAAATAAATTTAAAGAGAAAAAAAAACAAAACATAAACAAAAACATGACTTGTGCTCTGTGGATATGTTAAGCAGAATAAGATGATCTCATGTGTTTATTAGAACAGATGCTGTATGCTCATCTACTTGGTTGCTGTAGAAGTTTCTAAATTTGGTGTTGTCAAGAATTTTGTGGCACTGAGAAATAACTTTTGGATGTTATAAATTTAATTTTTTAGGAAGTGTACCGAGTTTAATTAAAGACTAGATTTTTTTCTTAGATAAGAAGACATGTATTTCTGAAGATATAGGCTGCATGACTGAAAACTTGTAACTCAAAAATGTGACATTTGGTTTAAAAAGAGGAGAGAAAAATATCTGTGGGATTCAATCAAGTTTGCATATGCTGCTGTCTAGATAGTGTGGATGCTCAAGTGCCAATTATAGATTAGAAGATATAAATGTTTTTTTTTTCTCCTGACAATATACTTTTATACACGGTATTTAGAAGAAAAAGATGAGATCCTCCGAATTATTAAGAGCAAAGGGATTGACATTTTTTTCTTTTCAGGAGGAAATATGTTTGGACTGTTAATGTTGATTGATTTTTTCCAAAGGCTCAGGAATTAGGTTAATCTAATATATTGCAATATGTGTTGTGTTGGTTGCTGTTAGATAACCTGGGGCGGGGGAGGGAAAGGGGACCTTGTTATTTATAAGTTTGAGCTACAGTCAAACACTCAGGAACAAAGATGTTGCATTTTAACTGTGAGAACTCTCAGGGCTTCTAATATTATGAGTAATAAATAACCTTATTAAGTGCTAGCTCTGAGTCAGTGCACTAAGGTAAATTTTGTACATGATTATCACAATAATCTTACGGCGTAGGTATTGTTATTATCTCTATTTTGTGGTTAAGATCCATAGAGGGGTAAAACAACTTGCCTGAGATTACATCAATGCTAACTTCTGAAGGAGTCATTTGGACCAGAACAAAAGTCTGGACTCTGGACCACTGGGAAAAAAATACCACTTCTCCTTATCAGTCCTAGACAGTAATTAATCACAGAACATAGCAAGCTGGGCCTCCTAAGCCTACTGGTTCTTAGATCATATATTTCTTTCAAAGAATATCAGAATCTTTCTATGGAGCACAATCCATTTTGTAAATATTCATGCTTATTGTCTTATCTGCAACCTCTATCTATTAGATGGAACTTTTACTTTTGTTTTTATTATTTTTTTTCTTTTACTACTTTTAGATAGGCAATGGAAAGTGGCAATAAAGAAGGAAAACCTGAAGGTAAAAAATGGGAGAATTAGATAGAGAAGAAAAAGTATATTATATTGAGTAGAGGATAGACTATCAATTATGACTTCATTTGGAAACCTATCAAAGTGAGCTCTTTCTTATCACAATTATTAAAAATTCTAATCAAAGAAGTTGTTTGGAATCATAAAAGATTCCATATTGCAAAAGCAATCCTGCACAAGAAGAGTGGAGTGGGAGGAATCTTATGCCCTTCCTCAAAATATATTATAAAGCTGTGATAATCAAAACAACATGGGATTAGTACAAAAACAAACAGGTGAACCAATGGAATAGAATAGAGACCCCAGAAATAAGCCCCAAAACATACAACCAACTAAATTTTTTTAGAGGTTTTTGCTATAGGGCGTGTGTGCTAGCCAGAAAGACAGAGAGAGACAGAGAGACAGAAAATGAGAAATGACCCCCCCAGGGGGGATGGCTATGCTGCAATCCCTTCTCCTCCATTCTTTTCTCAGGATCTTGGGCATGCACACACATGCACCTGGTGTGAGTTTAAGTCACCGGGTCCAGGACTCGAACCGTGGTCGACCACATGGGAGTCCAGCGACACAGTCATTATGCCAACTGTTGGTCCCCAACCAACTAATTTTTGACAAAGTATACCAGTCAATCCAGTGAGAAAAGGAAAACCTCTTTAGCAAATGGTGCTGCAGAAACTGGGTATCCACCTGCAGAAAGATGAAACTAACCCCCCATCTTTCACCATTAATAAAAATCAACTCAAAATGGATCAAAGATCTAAACCTAAGACCTCAAACTATAAACTAAATGGTAGAAAACACTGGGGAAACTCTGGGAGACATTGGAGTAGGCAAAGATTTCTTAAATAAAACTCCCAAAATCACAGTCAATATTTCCTCAAATAAGCAGTTAGGATTACATCAGATTAAGAAATTACTGCATGGCTAAGGACACAGTAATTAGTGTGAATTGACAACCTTCAGAAAGGGAGAATATTTTTCTAAATTATGTCTCACATAAGGGACTGATAACCAGAATATACAGGGAACTCAAGTAGCTTACCAGGAAAAAAAAAAAAAAAAAGATTAACCCAATGAAAAGATAGAAAATGAGCTGAACTCTTAAAGGAAGACATATGAATAGCTAGAAAGCATATGAAGAAATGCTCAACATCCCTCATCCCTCATAATAAGTACAGATTAAAATCACAATGAGATACCACCTAATCCCTGTCAGAATGGCAAAGATTAAAACTACAAAAATAGTAAGTGTTGGCGAGTTTGTGGTGAGAAGGGAACTCTCCTACACTGTTGGTGGGAATGTAAATTGGTTCAGCCACTGTGGAGAACAATATGGCGGTTTCTCAAAGCTCTACAAATAGAACTACTATTTGATCCATCAGTTTCACTCCTGGGTATCTACCCAAAGGACAGGAGAATACTTAGTGGGAAAAGTGCTTGCACATCAATATTTATTGTGGCATTATTTACGTTTGCTAAGATATGGAACCAACCCAAATGTACATACACACAGATGAATGGATTGAAAAAGTGTGGCACATGTACTCCATGGAATACTATTCATCCATAAGAAACAACAGGACCCTGGCATTTGATAGAAAATGGTTGTATATGGAAGATTTACTGCTTAGTGAAGCAAGTCAGGCTACGAAAGATAGACCTTGAGTGTATCCACTTAATATATACCGACTATCCACACTCTATGTAGAGATTGAAAGATTGGAGAACGTAAAAGCATTGAAAATAGTTATGGACACTGGAGACAGTGTGGAAGGAGTGTGGGAGGGGGGAGAGTGTAGAGAAGAAAAAATAATTGAGAAGCAAGACATTTGTGCAATACAGTAATGGTTTATTACCCGTTGATGATAATGCGTATAGTATTCTCAACTGGACTGGTATGAGGTGTGTTTCATGTTGGGTAAATTCTTGATTTCTTGCTTTCTGTCCCTCTCTGTCTTTCTGGCGAGTACACGTGCCCTATAGCAAAAATCGCTACCAAAAAATAAAAAAAATCAAAACTTGAAATCAAGGGGTTGCTGTGTCCATGTGATTTACCTCTCCCAGGATGTTTATTTTGTAAGCCTTATCTCCAGTCACCTAGTCCTCCAGGACTGAACTCTCTCATGAGGAAGAACATGAGGAAGCATGGACATGTGACCTGTTCTAGGGTTCCTTAAACCGTAGGTGGCGTGAATTTAAGCCACCGGGTCTGGGACTCTAACCATGGTCGACTACATGGGAGTCCAGCGAAACAGCCATTACGCTAACTGCTGGTCCCCAAGTTTTGCTTTTTTGTGAATACCTTTGGGTCTTCTCTGTATACAACCATGTCATCCTCAAATAGAGGTAATTAGTTGAAAGTCAAAGACAGAAGTCCATGAAGGTGGAAGGAATAAAACCGTGGAGGTAGGAAATTGTCCTTGGCCCAAATTAGGCATAATTGAAAGATGCAGAGATGGTAATACAAGATTTAATTTTCTTTACTATTATGCCATATTTATGGTGATGTTTTAATCAAACTAAACCTAACAACCTAGAATTCAGGTGGAGTCTATCATATGGACAAAGGCCAAGAAATCCTTTTGGTTACCTTGAAATCATTCTTCTTTTTACTACTTAAAAATGCAAAATGACTTGTCCCAGCCCAAGAAATTTTGATTCAGTAGGTTTAGGGTGGGGTTCATTAAGTTGAGTAATAATAATATAAATAATTCCTAGAAAGTCCTGGCATGCAGATCCATTTTGGACTCTCCATATCAGACTATACAACTGAAATAAATGAGACAGTGCAAGAAGACAATTCAAGTCACTAAATTAGTATAATTAATGATATTTAAGTCTTAAAATGAAAGTAGACCAATGGGGCAGAATGATATTTTCCTTTACTTCTAATTCTTATTTTTTTAAAGAATGATTTTGTTTAACTTTATTTATTTATTTATTTATTTATTTATTTATTTATTTAAATTTGATGAGAGAGAGAGAGAGAGAGAGAGCAAACAAACCATCAGGTCCGAGACTTGAATTGTGGTCGGCCAAGTCATCCAGTGCCTTTAATCACAGTCTTTCTGTCATGTAGGTGTGACCACGTGATTGAATTATGGCTAGTGGAGTGTCAGAAGAAATGTCATACCAATGTTTAGGAAACATTTCCCCCCCTCTTCTCTCTCATTCTCCTCTCTCCTTTGACTGGTTGGACTATAGAAGCTGCCAAATTAGACCATCAGGACAGGGGGTAGACCTGGGGAGCGAGGGATGGTGAGCCGAAGGAGCAGGAACCACTAAGGACTCTTTAGAGGACAGTCACTAAACTAGGACTCCCTTGGTGCACTGGGCTTTCTTCCTTCTTAGTTACCAAAGGGTGTGTGCACTTAATAGAGCAGAGAGGGAGAGACACAAAGAAAGAGAAAGAAAAGGGAGAAAGCATCCCCAGTGAATACCATGATCTCTTCTCCATTTTTTCAAAATTTTGGGATCCTGGGCACACACAAGTGTCTGATATGTTTTCCAAGCCTCTGTGGCCAGTATTAAAATTGTAAGCAGCCCTGTGGGATCTGGTTTCTTTAATCACTAGGCAGCTATAGGGTAGCAAAGTTTACATTGGGCTTCTATTTATTTATTCATTTACATTCAATTGTTGTACATCTTTGTGGGGTACTATACAGATTGTCAAAGTATGTAAGCAACGTGTGATAGTCATATTAAGGATATTTATCTTTTAAATGAGTCATCCTTTTTATCTTGCCTTTCCCATGGTTCCTTATATCTAACACTCCTAACTTAAAAATTATCTAGCATTATGCCATAAGCCAGGCAAGTGTACATGAAGGTATGGTCTCCTGGGATGTCTGGAGTAGAACTTAGAATGACTCAAAAACAATTTTTTCATGGTGGTGTTCCTATGTAATTTAGACCAATATAAAAAGCAATGCTATTAGTACATGTAAATGCAAAGTTCAAGATGTATTGCTTAGAGCCAGGCAGGGATACATCTGGACCCACTTGGGAGAGGTCCTGGGACTGCCCTGAGAATGTCAGGCAAGCGCATGTGCCATGTAGCTGTGATCTGGACTGACTGAGACTGGGTTTGGATCATGATATGAGGACTCTGTTAGCGGTGCCTCTTTCTCCATCTCTTTGATATAAATAAATAAGAAAAAGCTTTTAAGAAAAGAAATGTATTGTTTCTATCTTACTGAAAGAGTAAAACTGGTAAAGATTTTGCAGAAATAGAGACATCATACCAGCTTGCATTAGAGTTGCATAAGGACTTTCCTGATTGCATATAGTTAGCAAGAATACGACATGAAAATGTTTGTGTGTATATTTGAGTAAAAAATTAAATAGCCATATAACAAATGTAGAACCTTTATTTTTTTGTACCTGACCTGTTTAATAGGGTTAAATGGTGGTAATTGTCATATATATATATATATATATATATATATATACACATATATATATATAAGAAAAAAATAAATTGTACATTAGACGACATGAGCGACCCCACTCAGAACACTTGAGTAGTAAATATTAATCTTCCTTTGATATTTTTGATATCATAACTCTAAAATCTTTATAAAAGAGTCAGTGTAGGGATGAACATGGACAGATACCATGTTTTATTAAAATTAAATTCTGTTAGGCATCTAAGAGTCTGCTTTACTACTTTGAATTTCAGAGAAAGCATTTCTGGTTTTGAAAATAAATGCTGGTGGTTTATTTGAACAGCTTATATTTTGGTTTCTCTTTCTTTAATAAGCTCATGCTGCCTGTTTGAATGAAACTGCTCAGCTGACACAGTGCTTAGGGTGCACTGACACCTTCTCACGGACACAATTTTTTGAATTAAAAAAATCACCATAGAAACAGAAAATGCAGAGAATCACATAGAAAACATTTTTTTTTTAAAAAAAAGCACTATAAAACTATTTTCTGGAAGCAGCCATTTGTAAAATCTTAGTCTGTATTTGTTTAACTGTGTCTGTCTGTTTACCTTTGTCTTTGAAATGTCTAGGTTAAATTGCAGGAGTAATACAGGTTCATTACAGAAAACTCAAGAAATATAAATTATATGTTATGAAATATGAGAATCTCTTCTATGTTGTATTCTAATAATTCTTTCTCTTCAGGTAAACATTAACAACTTAGTATGCATTTTTCAGACATATTTTGCATGCTTGATAAATAGATGAACACATACAGATATACACAGTGATATGTAGATGACACTCATAAACACATTTTTTAAAACATCAAGACCAATCTCTCTCTTCATGCATATGCACACACACACAAATATGTATTTCTGTGACTCAAATTTTCCACTTAATAATATACCAAACTTTAGACAAGCCGAACCCAGCTGATCATTAGTTTTTCATTAAAAGTATTCATTAAAATGGATCACTTGTAGCGATAGAAAGTTTAATTCTAAATCACAAATCCAGTGTTCTTTTGGGAGTGTGCATATCTTCGACAAGCGTAAAAGTCAGAGATTGTGGGAAATCTATTTAGCACTATACTGGAAGTTCTGTACGCAGCAGTAGAGCAGTTTAAAAAGATACTAAGGAAATACTTAATGGAAATGAAGAATTAAAAGTCTTTATTCACAGATGATACAATTATCTACAAAGAAAATTCTATAAACTCTGTAAAAGTGCTACTAAAACTAAAGAGGGTTAAGGAAAGTGCTAAGATATAAGATTAACACACAAAAATCTATATAGTTTCAGAAAATCAAAAATCTATATAACTGCAGCAAGTAACCAGACATTTCAGTGAAAAATAGAATTTACAATTGCTTTGACAACATTATTACATGGGACATAGATAACAAAAAATGTGTCAGACATATATATTAAAATCTTCACAACACTACCAAGAGAAATTAAAGACAATGCAAATAAATAATCAGATATATGATATTCTTGGATAAGAAAACTCAATACTGTTAAGATAGAAATTCTCTCCGAAATGGCAAATATTCAATACAATTGCAATCAAGATTCTCACAGTAGTTTTCTAGAAATTGATAGGACTGGGACCAGCAGATGGCATAATGGTTACATTGCTGGATTCCCATGTAGCCGATCCTGGTTCCAGACCTGGATCCAGTGACTTAAACTCATGCCAGGTGTGTATGTGTGCATGCCCAAAATTCCTAGAGGAGAATGGAAAAGAAGGGATTGTGGTGTGGCCATGCCCCCTGAGAGATGATTTCTTGCTTTCTGTCTCTCTGTTTCTCTCTGGTGAGCGCACACATCCTATAGCAAAAAAAAAAAAAAATAAAAAAAAAAAAAAAATAAATAAATGATGGACTTGGCCTGAAATTCATGTGGAAATTAATAATTTTATTGAAATAAACGACTTTAGTGAAATTAAGAGCAGAGTTCAAAGAAAAGAGTCACCCTAAGTGATTTTGAAACTTTTTTTTAAATCTGGAGTAATCAGTATTGTGATATTGATAAACAAACAGATCAATGGAAAAGAATACAGGATCCAGAATTAGGCCTATAACAGATATGATCAATGGATTTTTGGCAATGGTTCAAAGGCAATTCACTAGAGAAAAGTTAATTTTTTTCAACAAATGGTGCACAGTCATATCATGTTCCATCAACTATAAATGGATAATGGAATTGCTCTTTATCCACTAGAGTCATCATGTGGATGGGGAAGGGGTGTTAGGATGTGGACAAAGTGATATTAATGATGCTCCATGTGTGTTCTCCTATTACTCCATAAAGCACTGTTTGTTTAACTCTTTTTTTTTTTTTTAAGAGATTTTTGCTAGGGGGCTCATGTACTTGCTGGAAAAACAGAGAGAGACAAAGGAAGTGAGAGATCACCCTCTAGGAGGGATGACCATGGCACAATTCCTTTTCCTTCATTCTCTTCTTGAGATTTTGGGCATGAACAACTATGTGCCCAATGTGTTTCAAGCCGCTGAGTCTGAGACTTGAACTGCTGTTGACCATGTGGGAGTTCAACACCTTAAACATAGTCCAACACTATGCCATCTGCTGGGTCCTGTTTGCTTGACTTTTAACATAACTAGATTTCCTGGTGAGTTCTCTTTCTTTTTTGAGATTAATACATTACAACTAAAAATACTTGTAATGTATTAGCATTGATCTTTATTAATATTCTTAGGCCTGATTGGTAATAAACACCTTTTATAATAAAAGTAGAACATCTTTCAAAGTATAGTTAAGATTTTTTTTCCCGGAAATGTGATTTTAAATTTGAACTAGCTTTTATTATATATTTAAATACTATTTAAATTTTTAAAATCTAGATATGCTTAATTATACAAGTGTCTAAGATGTGCTGGCTATTTTGTCACTTTATAAAATTTTTCTTAGATTCTAGGAAAGAACAAAGCCAGTCTAATTATTTAATAAGCTATTTCTATATGACAACTATGGTTGGTGGACATAAGCCTTTCTAGAAAGATTAGGATTTAGTAATCAGACCTTTGGACTGAAAGGTATTTTAAATCAGTTTTC
This sequence comes from Tupaia tana, assembly GCA_026018925.1. NCBI lineage: Eukaryota > Metazoa > Chordata > Mammalia > Scandentia > Tupaiidae > Tupaia > Tupaia tana. The sequence continues at coordinate 15,125,340 of JAKSZU010000006.1, forward strand.
TCCTGCATATCTTTTTTTTTTTTTTTTTGGAGAGGTTTTTGCTATAAGAGCGTGAGCTCACCAGAAAGACAGAGAGAGACAGAGAGATAGAAAGCGAGAAATCACCCCCCAGGGGGGATGGCCATACCACAATCCCTTCTCCTTCATTCTTCTCTTGGGATCTTGGGCACGCACACACACGCGCCCGGAGTGAGTTTAAGCCACTGGGTCTGGGACGCGAATTGCGGTAGGCTACATGGGAGTTCAGCGACATAACCATTACGCTAACTGCTGGTCCCTCTCCTGCACATCTTTTGATCGACAGCTATATACTGTTGGGTTGTGGAAAAAGTCAAGATATATTTTTTTCTATGCACAATTTAACATTATGACTTTTTTTTTTGGGGGGGGGGAGAAGTTATTGCTATAAGGTATGTGCACCTGCCAGAAAAACAGAGAGAGGCAGAGAGACAGACAGCGAGAAATCACCTCCCAGCAGGGATGGCCACACCACAATCCCGTCTCCTCCATTCTCCTCTCCAGATCCTGGGCACTCACGCACATGCGCTCAGCATGAGTTTAAGCCACCGGGTTTGGGACTCGAACCATGTTCGACTATATGGGATTCCAGTGACATAGCCATTAAGCCAACTGCTGATCCCCCATTATGACTTTTTTGATATCCCAATACTTAGTATCCTGAAATGCTGGTCTTTTAAATAAAGAGATAATAGGGTCAGAAGGTGGGATGGTGGGTAAGGCTTTGGACTCCCACGTGGGTGGCCATGATTTCAATTTTGGATCAGGGGACTGCTTTCTCACTTTCCTTCTTTTTCTTTTTCTCTCTGTCTCTCTCTGATTAGCACACACGCCCCAGAGCAAAATTTTAAAATACCACTAATAATTAAAATAAAACTAATGCAAAAATTAAAAGAAATAAAGAGATAATTTAAACATAGAAACACCTTTAGGATTAACATAAGAATGCATTGCTTTTCCTTTGCAGAAGAGCAGGTGTATTCTCTTAGGTCTTAAAATAAGCTGAACATTGCAGGATATTTTCCCTGGAAACTCATTCATCTACTATAAATGTGTAGGACAATATTAGAGTCATAAACTAGAGTAATTAAAATTATAGAAGTTTTCTGAAATTGTAGCTTTCTTTCAGGTTGTTTAGTATTACTTGAAATAGCGTAATTTCTTTTTATAGTATTAAAGTTTGTAGAACTCATTTAACTGGATGAGATATTGGACTATTAAGTATCATTAAGAAAATGAATTAACACTGATCAAGTGGCAAGTGTTTAGAGTTTCTGAATGATATGTAGAGTTTAATAAAATTGAAAGAATTGATTTTCAGAACACATTAAGACTTCTAAAATTAGAGCTCCTATCTCAAAATTCATAGTTATGAGTATGAACATTTTTGCCTTGTGGTGGCTCGAGTGGTTCAGAGACTCTCCTATTTAAAAAGTTCTAAAGCTCCTTCCTACTCATTATGTAATTAGTTATCTCTTTTGCTGTTTACTTTCTGATTATTTATTCTCTTGGGGAAAATTTGGGAGTAATAAGTCATGTCCAATACTATTGACCACAAGCGTGTGGCTCCCACAGCTTGTTCCCTTCATTAAAAAGAAACATTTTGCACAATTCTCACAGAATTCTGTGAGTCCTCTCTGATCAAGACCAGCTGTCAGGGTTCTCTTCTCTAGTTCTGCTAAATTGCATCTAAGTATAGTATTTGCTCATTTAATTGGCCTCAAATGAGGTAATACTGAATCTCATTATGGCCAGTTGACTTTGCCCTAAGAGATGCTACAAAGCTGACTCCAAACTATGTGTCTAGCCTTTCCTATGTAGCTGCACCACACAGGTACCAGAAAGTAGAAATTCTACACAGTGTTGGACATATCTCACACATGCACACATGATTTTACTACCCAAGTCCACTGTGATAACTATCCTAATGCTATTCAGTGTAATTTTATACAGCTAATAATTGACTAGTAGACAGATGCTTTGCCTAACTTTAAGGTAATGTTCTTGTCCTGCAATGTCTACCCTGTTTTCCCTATTTAGGCAGTAAAGTTGTAACTAGCTAGGAAAAGAAACTGTTCCTGGTTTAGAAAAATATTTATAACAATGTGTGTATTTTTCACATTCAGTCATACAGATTGTTCATTGCATAAATTTACCAGGGCAAATAGCAAGTGGGAGCGGAAGTTACTCTTGGACTTAGCCATAGACCATTGTGAAAACCAGGTCTTCCAAAGAAGTGGTCATTTTCATTTTTCTAATTGTCCAGAGGGGCAGTTAGGTTGCAGTAGGAATTGGCTTTGAGAAATTCATTTAGTTCCAGAAAAATTGATAACAAAATATCCTAAAGTAATATCACTAGCAGAGATTAAAAACAATCTTAGGAACACAATTATAAATATATTCAATCATGAGACCAGCAGTTAGCGTAATGGCTATGTCACTGGACTCCCACGTAGTCAACCACGGTTCGAGTCCCGGACCTGGTGGCTTAAAACTCACGCCTGGCGTGTGTGCGTGCATGCCCAAGATCCCGAGAGGAGAACGGAGGAGAAGGGATTGCAGCGTGGCCATCCCCCCTGGGGGGTGATTTCTTGCTTTCTGTCTCTCTGTCTCTCTCTGTCTGTCTGGCGAGCGCATGCGCCCTATAGCAAAAACCTCTCCAAACAAACAAAAATAATAATAATAAAAATAAAAAAAATGTATTCAATCAAACATATATCACTTGAACAGAAGTGTTTTAAAATTTAGAGTAAAAGATTTTATCTCCTTGCTTTAAGTTGCATTCCTTAGTGGGGTTTTCATAGGAATTTCACAAATACAGCTAGTAACAACTACCAGTAATCAAATAAATGAAAATAATGTAAAGTGTGAAATACCATGAGTTATCCATGGGAAATTAAGTTGTGACACGAAATTTCCATTTTTGTGATTCAAAAGAGTCAAATATCAATTGATTTCTTATTCGATCCAATAAATAATTTGCTAAGAGCTAATGAAGCTTTTTCTCAAGCCATTTTTCTGACTGGCAACTCATTCTGTAATTCAAGTCTCTCGTCAAATTAAAGACGAAGAAGGAGAGTATGAGGAAAGACGTTAAGGAGAAAAATAGAGAGGGAAGACATTTTTGGGACAAAGAAATGGGTTATTATCTGTTGATGATAAAATGTATAGTATCCCCAAGTGGTCTGGGGAGAAATGTATTTATGCTGGAACATTCACTTTACAAGTTAAGCATTCATAGGTGATTAAATGTATAAAAGAAATTAAAATAATATTAAATAAAAAGAAAAAATAACTTAGTTCTAAACACACATGATTTAAAGATTCCTTATCAATTTGTATATTATTCTGTTTTTTAATTTATTACTGTATTTATTCTTTTTCTTTATTCAATATTTCTTTGTTGAATGACTACTTCTATCAGTCAAGGATATATGTGCATCTTATACATACATCTTTTTACCCTAAATGTTTTTTGAAACTTATGTCTTTCTTTCTTTCATGAGTGAACAAGTGAGAAAGACAGAATGAGCTGGCACTCCCAACAGAATCTTGATGCTGTAATCCTCCCCAGCCTCGGCCAGCCCTGAATCATCGGCACGGGGATGCCTGGTGTGCTAAATATGGTCTGGACTTGAAGCCAGAACCTTCCCATGTGAGTCAGCCTCACAGAGCATCCATTTTACTACTGTGCCTCTGTCTGGTCCTTGTCTCTCCACCTTTATTAAGAAATATTCAAGATCCTTCTCGTACTATATTATAGTTGGTTCCAAATTTTTTATCACAGGATATGTATTTTAAACATGGAGTTTGGTATGTGTTTAAAATGAAGATGTAGTCTGTAGCATACAAATGAACAGCTACGAAGATGGGAGGTCTCTTAGCCTGGGCTACTATGACAAGTACCATCAACTGGGTGACTTACACAATATTTACATTTTAGAAATTTGGAGGATGGCAAGTCCAGGGTCTGGGTTTAGGCTGATGCAGTGTGTGGTGGAGCTTGCATTTTGGTTTGTAGATGGCTGTTTCCTTATTGCATTCTCACATGGAGATAGAAAGCAAACTCACTTCTAACTCTTCCAATAAAGGCACTGCTTCTATTATTCCAGAGAGGGAAAAGCCCCCCTGACAGTATCTTCAGGCTCCTATCCACCCCCAGCCTCAACCAATCAGCGCATCCCAAGTTCTCCCTATACATACCGGGTGCTTGTGTGCGGGCTGACTGAGGCTCGGGTGGATAGCGGTATGACGACACTGTCGGGGGTCTTCTCCCTCTCTTTCATGGAAGAAATGAATAAATTTAAGAAAATTTAACAGAACTATTTGCAACATGGACCTGGAAGGAGACCATCAAATGACAAAATATGAGAATGCATTCCAGCAAAATAAAAAACAAATGGATAATACTGACAAATGGGCCAAGAAAACAGACAGCCATAGCCTGGAATATTCAGAGAAAAGGCTACCTAATTATGGATGTACGAAATAGTTTTGTAGGCAAAACCATAGCATGACTCTAGCATCGGAGTTGAAAAGTCTGAGAATAGATTTGGCATGTGACAAATAATTCTTAATTAAAGAATATTCTAAGGAGCATGAGGGATAACTTTTCCCTTGCCATCTCCCCCAGGGGTAAAGAGTGATTATCTATCAGAAATGTTCATCTCTGCCATTGTAGCCTAAGGACTACTACCAAAATAAATAAATAAATACATAAATAAATAAATAAAATTAGCCAAAAGAGTCATAGTAAATGAAGTGAAATGTTTAGTTTAAACAGAATTCAACTATGTGCTTGCTAAGAAAGGTATTAGTTCAGTGGAAAGATGGAGAGTTTATGACTTTGAGGATCTGGAAAGAAGTCAAGATTGTTGTTCAAGAGAGTAAAATAATGAGGGTACTTTTGTTAGTTGGTCTTTTACTTTTTAAAACATGTGACAATATTATTTTGATTATCTGGGGCTGCTTTACACTTCATCTTGACACTTGGAACATTTTAGAACAACACAATGTTGTTGACATTTCAAAAATTATTCCCACATGTGTTTCTTCAGCTTTATCTTCTCTTCAAATCACTAGTCCAGTATTTTCATATCACTAGTGGGCATTGAGCTGACCTCCAAAACTTCCTAGATCTATCATTCAAGTCAATGTTTCTCATAATACTGACTTCTATCTTTATTGATCTATTTTTTTTCTTTCTCTCTCACCCTCCTTTCTTTTTCTTTCTTTTTTTTTTAAGATTAATACCATACGGTGCATGCTTTTTCCTGAGAGAGACAGTGAGAGGGAAAGTGAGAATTCACCCACCGGGGGTATGGTCACTCTATAATCCTTTCTTTTCTATTCTCCTGGGATTTGGGGCACTCATGCACCTGTGTCCAGCATGATAGTGCTCAGAGCATGCTCTCCCATGTGGGAGTCCTTAACCACTATACCACCTTCTGGCCCTGATGTATTTTCTTTAATGTTACTAATGTTTTTGTAGTATTCATTTTCAAAACGTGGTGCTGATTTGAGAGACTTTTCTCTATTTAATTCAAATAGTTATGAGTTATCAAAAGATTATTTTCGTTTGACTCTCTCATTTAATCTTCCCCATGTCATTGTAATGCTTTTAATCAAAAAGGTGATTTTTTTTTGAATCTCTTATCAAATATCTTCCACATATCACTGTCATGCTTTTAATTCAGGCTCCTTTTTAACTCAGGTTATTGAGGTAAAGCTATTTACCTCAAGATTATTTTTATCTTTACATTATTATTGCAACTTCGTCTTTGAAAGTTTAATGTACATTTTTTTCTTCCTTTTAACCCCATACACACAAATTTCTAAATCCCTGCTTATGTCTCTCCTCTGTTCAAAAACATTTAATCTCTGTATTTCATCCAAATTCTTAGTTTGTCTTTCAAAATTTCCCACCATCTGACACAAAAACTGTGCCAAGCAGAGGCCTGAGGAAGAATCTTAGCCCTTTAGTTCTGTGTATTTCCCACCAAGCAACAAAGTGCAAAGTAGAGCAAGGTGTTCATCATGCAAAGGGAACCTCAAGATGAGGTTCAGGCTATCATCACCTGTGATCAAACTGGAACCAAAGTTTCTGGCATGTCTTCCATATTACCCCGCTTGACGCTATGCTTAAAATTCACCTGGTTTGTCACAGTTTCCTGAACCATCTATAATTTATTGCACTACCTGAAATTCTGTCAATTTCTCATTCCTACTAAAATACTTTCTCATTTTTTTAAAGTTTAGGAAGGAAAGCCAGGCAAAACATTTAAGGGACCCAAGGTGGAAAGAAATCTGTTGATTATAATGAGTATGGTGGTGGCTTTGACTGAACTAATGTACAATATATTCATGATGGAAAATTAATGTAAAAATAATTAATTTTTTAAAAAGTCCATCAAAAATGTAAAAAAGTTTATTCATGATAGAGTGTGTGTGTGTGTGTGTGTGTGTGTGTGTGTAAGAAAGAGAAAGAGGGTAATGGGGGTGGGGAACACCCTCATCAGGTTCTTGGAGTGCTGAGAACCCCATTGACCAGCTCTTCAGCTCCTCAAGGTCTTGGGCACACACAGAGACCCAGCGCGTTTTCAAGCTAGCCCAAGGATCTGAGCTCAAGACCTTGGGCCACATGGTTTGCACACAGCAGTTCAGTTTCTACTGACTGTAGCACCAGACTGGGCAAACTATTTTTACATACAAATCCTATTTTTCCCACCAAGACTTTCTCCTGACCTCTCTTACTTGTTGAGATGATGTCCTTCAATAAATGTTTTCATTCTTAACTAAACTTTGCTTTTAATTATTTACTCTCGTGTACTGTTTTTATTTTCGCATTTAAAATTTTATTTTATTTCTTATTTACATTTACTCAATGTACATCTTAACAGCATACACAATGGTTTTTCTTTTTTCCCCTTGATTCCTTTCCCCTCACCTACACTCTCTATTGTCCATCACCCTCCCACACGGTCTCTACCATCCACAGTTGCTCTCTATGCTTGTATCTTTTTATTTACTTTTTCTAATATCTATTATTTACTTTTAATCACTGTATCACTGCACATCTTTACAGTGTACAGCATAGTATTTTGTTAGTGTTATTGCAAACTGTTAAAAAAATCCTTGCCTAAGGTATTTAATCTATTAATTCTTAACACTTGCAAGCTGCACAGTTTTGAGGACAGGAGCTGAGTCATTCTTATTTCCTAGGTCCCTCACACAGTCAGAATTTCATAATTCTGTTAAACAAATTAATGAGATAATAAACCACCGTGAGCAATTAAGTTCTATATGTCACTGAGGTTATAAATCAGTGCTTATCAAATAGGATTGATTTTTATTCCTATGGGGTATTTGGCAGTATCTGAAGACAATGCTGATTCTCACAACTGGTGGATTAGGTTAGGGGTGCGATAGGCATCTACTGGGTAGAGAATGGGATGACATTAGCCACCCTAATCTTGAAGTTTCAGGAACATTTCTTAAGAAATGCTATCATGGGATAGGACCAGCAGTTAGCATAATGGCTATGTCGCTGGACTCCCATGTAGTCGACCACGGTTTGCGTCCTGGACCCAGTGGCTTAAAACTCACACCAGGCGCATGTGTGCGTGCCCAAGATCCCGAGAGGAGAATGGAGGAGAAGGAGAAGGGATTGTGGCATGGCCATCCCCAAGGGGGGTGATTTCTTGCTTTCTGTCTCTCTGTCTCTCTCTGTCTGTCTGGCGAGCGCATGTGCCCTATAGCAAAAACCTCTTAAAAAAAAAAAAAAGAAAAGAAAAGAAGAAAGAAATGCTATCATGAGTCAACAAAACGGCCTAAGGGTCAGATCTTCAAAACTCTCACTCCCGCTTTAATCAGAGAAAACATTTAAAAAAATATATTAGAGATTAAGTTCCCTTGTAATTACTGACTTAAATATGTCCACCACCAATCAAATCAACCAACAACAATCAAGTCACTCCTGGAAGCCAATAATAAAGTAAGTTAGGAAGTGCTGAAGGCCCCTAATGAGCTAAAAACACATGGAAGAACAAGTATTAGTCAGATTTCTTAGGTACTTGGAACAGATGATGTCTCTGGCTGACTCAGGAGGAAAGGGTAGCTTCTGAGTCACAGTACAAGCAGGAAGCTAGTTAAGTATAACGGTTCCAGATCAATGCCCTGAACATGCCAGAAAACTCTTCGGCAAGGAGAATAACTGGTTCTTCCACTAGACAATGGGCACTACAGGTTGACCAGTTTGGCTTTAGGAACTCAGTCTCAGTAGATCTGTGTGCAACTCCTAAGATGTGTACTTTGCTCTAAGAATCTGATCTTTTTGGGAGAGATAGAGAGACAGAAGTGGATATATTACTAACTCCTGATTGATAGTAAAGAGGTTGCATTCCTTGAAGAAGCCGAAGTCACCTGCTTACATCCCAAGTACAGTAAAGACTGGGAAAACAAGCATTTATTAATAGCATTTTATAGGAGAAACGTTTTTGCTGCTTGCTTGGACTAATAAAGGGAGAAAGTTTCTTCAAACACAGAAAAGGGCACATTTAAAAGGTCTTCAGAAAACATGTGGAAAATGTGTATTGTGAAAAAATATGCATGGATTTCTAATTTTTTGGTACCAAAATAAATTTATACATTAATTCTATTTTTCTCCAAATTTTAAGAAGTCTTCTTGTGTACTGGGCAGCCTTTCTTTTTTATATTTATATATTTTTTATTATTACTCATACACTAAATCACTATACATCATTTAGACTGTGAAGAGACTTTACCCAGCATGATATACACCTCAGTCCAGCCCGGTTGAGACCACCATACACATCCTCATCAACAGATAATAAACCTTATCTGTGTCCCACAAGTGTCTTACCTCTCCATTTTCCCACCAAATTTCCTATGCTCTTCCTCTCCCACACTCTATTCCCACTTTGTCTCTAGTGTTCATTACAATTTTTAATACTTTTATGTTCTCCAGTCTTTCAGTCTCTACCACAGAGTGCAAACAGTTGGTATACGTTAAGTGGACACATGCAGTGTCTCTCTTTCATAGCCTGACTTGCTTCCCTCAGCAACAAATCTTCCATATTCATCCACTTTCTATCAAATTCTAGGGCCTTGTTTTTTATGGCTGAATAGTATTCTATGGAGTATATGTGCCACAATTTTTCAATCCATTCATCTGTTTGTGGACATTTGGGTTGGTAGCCTTTCAAAGTGACTGCTATAGAACATATTAAAACTAAAATAAACCCACTGTCTAATTTTAACATTCAAATGATTCAAACAAGGTAAAAGCTAATCATGACAGTTTTTAATTTTTTTTATAAAAAGTGGCAATTTTTGATCAGTGTGATAATGGTTATATAAAATTAGCTTCTAAATAAAGGTAGCAAAGACACAATGATAGTGCATCTACTCCATTTCAAAATTAATATAAATGAGTTATTATTCAGGAAGTTTCCTTTATGTCTATATGTTATATTTCCTATGATAAGTTAATCATAAGCCTTCGAGTAGCATCATTCTTTTAAATTCACATTTTTAAAGTCTGAAAATGTGTAATTGAATTTGAACTCTTTTAATAATATCTATTCTTAGGACTATAAGAGGTAGAGACTATTTCCAGGGTTTTCACATCTAGTTATTATTCTATACCTAGGCTTAGGTATGTGACAGGAGAAAACAGCCACTTTCTTGGTTTTAAGGTTGAATAGATCTTGAAGTCAGTGAGTAGTGAGACTTATGAGATATCCCTGGGTTTGTGTTTTTTGGGGGCATGTGGTAATTTTTATGGACTAAAAGAAGTGTCCTAAGTCTTAAGTGACTCTTTGAGAATACCTCCACTCTGAGTCCCCAGAGACAGTTAATTTTCTGAAATGGAGAAAATTTCTTTCAGAGTCCGCTATTACCAGTGGCAGCTTGAAGAGCAATTCACATTTAAATAGCTGTTGCATAGCATCTCATCCTCTGCCAGCTGTATGATGTTGAAAGACTAATGTGTACCCAGGAAAGAGACTGGTATTATAACATCACAAAGCTAATGCACTCTGAAGACCATGCATGGTATTTTTATTGAGATGTCGTCAGTTATTGCATGAGCTAGCTAAAAATACAGCAGGAGATGGAAGAGAGTGAAAGCTATTTCTGCTAAAATTTCAAATACTCCTCTGTCTTTTCCAAAGTATATTATTTCTTCATTTTTTTCTCCAATATACCCATATTCTGTCTTTTAGAATACAGTAAATAGTGAAGTTGATGTTAGTCTGCATTAAATGCATAACATATTATTTGCTGAATGATTTAAATCCCATCAGATAAGAATGAGAAGAAATTGCCTTTCAGTTGTAATGGCTCTGTAATTGATTTAGATGATTTATAGCTAACCTCAGGTAGAACATGCAATACATCCTAAATGAATATTTTCAAAAGCAGAATTAAAATTTATAAATATAATTTTATTGATTGGGTTGGGTAAGTTAAAAAAATCCAGGTATCAACAATTTTATGTAGTTTAAACTACAAGCTTTTTTAAAAAAGAATTATTTTATATGACTTTATTTATTTTAATTTGAACAGAGAGGGAGAGAGTGAGAGCAAGAGTGAGTGAGAGAAAGTGAGGAAGCAATCCACCACGTCTGGGACTCAAACTGTGGTTGGCCACGTGGGGATCCAGCACCCTTAACCACCACAGCAGCTGCCAGTCCCAAGCTTTTTTTTAAAAAGAAAGTATTTAACTTTGTTTGTTATCATTATTATCATTATTTCTTAATTTAACCAGAGGGAAAGTTAAGCAAGCCACCAGGTCCGGAACTTGAATCATAGTCGCCCACGTGGAAGTCCAGTGCTTTAAACACCATGCCATTTGCTGGCCTCAAACAGAGCTTTTATTTTCCTAAAAAAAAAGAATTATGGGACCTGGGACCAGCAGAGTTAAGTCGCTGGATTCCAACATAGTTGACGGTGGTTTGAGTTTCGGACCCAGAGGCTTGAATCTCACGCCGGGCATGTGTATGTTTGTGTGTGTGTGTGTGAGTGTGTGTGTCTAAGATCCTGAGAGGATATGGAGGAGAAGAGATTGTAGTATGGCCATCTCCCATGGGGGATGATTTCTTGCTTTCTGTTTCTCTGTCTCTTCAGTGAACACACATCCTATAGCAAAAAATCTCTCAAAAAAAAAAAAAAATCAGTTGATTGTTCAGATCATGTTTTGCCCTGAAATTTTATTGAAATTCAAGAGTATTGGAAACTGGGAGAGTCTAACAGATTCTTGAACTTTTGTCTTCCCAGTGTTAGTTTCTTTACAAATTGCTCCGATTAGATTCACCCAATAATTGGAAAAAGAAAAGTCCCTTTGGTTATGAAGTTTAATTCTAGCATTCCAAAACTGTGAGTTTCGTTGTTGAAGGCATGTATCACCTTACTTTTTAATTAAGACCTTCATGTAGAAATTCCTTCCTCCAGCACCCAGTTCCCTCATTGCTCTTCCTGATCCTGAGCTAAGCTCTTACTAATACCCAATAACGGGATGTGGTTTTGTTTTTCCTTGGCCATTTGCATATTGCTTTATACTTTTATAACACTTCTATTGAATTTCAGCAGTTTGTATGGTGGCTTTTATTCCATAACTTGACTTCTGAAAATAAAGTCTTGCCTCTCTTTTTATTTAAATTCATTTATGACAAAACAGGAAAAGTCTATGTTCGTAAGTCACTCAAGTATTGGTTGAATTAAATTAAATTTTGGAAAATTAATTCTGTTAAAAAATACCATAAAAATAATAAAAAACTGCTAGATTAATGAAAAGGATGATGATGTGCATTTTTTGTGTATAGAAATGCATTAGTACTTTAATATTATATGTGTGTGTGTATACACAACACATTTTTGCTTATTTGTGAATTTATGTGTGTATTCATAGAAATAAAACACTTTACAAATAGAAAAATGTTTCTAGAATAAGGATACAAAGAAAGAAAATATTTTTGTACAGCTGTATGGAGTTTTTTTGTTTAAAGCTATTTGTTATTACAAAAGAGTCAAAAAGTTAAAGAGCGGTTAAAAATTTATAAAGTAGAAAGTTATGAGCCAGTCTGTGGTGTGGTGATTAAGGTGGTTGAATCCCAACTTTATGATGGCTTGAGAAACATGCTGGGCACATGTACATGTGTGACCAAAAACCTGAAAGGAGGGAGAAATGGAAGAGAAGGGACTGAGGCATGATCTTTCTCTATGAGGGGTGTTTTCTCACTTTCTCTCCCTCTTATTCTTTTTCTTTCTCTGTCATCTCTCTCTGGTAAGTACATGTGCTCACTGATAAACTTAAAAAAAAATAAAAGTTAGGGCCAGCAGGTGGCATAGTGGTTAAGGGCACTGGACTTCCACGTGCCCAAGAGTGGTTCAAGTCCCAGACCTGGGGGCTTGCGCGTGCGCTCTCTCTCTCTCTCTCTCTCTCTCTCTCTCGTATTCTGTCCCTCTCTGGTCAAAATTTAAAAAATAGATAATAAATAAAGTTAAACAAGCCTTTAAAAATAAAATAAAAGTTATAGTAAGCTAAAGTGATTTTATTACTAAAGAAATATATGCTTTATACATTTAGGTTGGCCAAGTGTACAACATCTATAAAGTCTATCATTTTTACAAGGGTATTTAAAAAGTTCATGAAAATACAGAATTAAAGTACACATTTATTTTGGCACAAAAATTTTTTGAAATTCAATTATAGTTTTTCATGATATGTATTTTCCATGAACCTTTTGACAACCTCTCAGACAACTGTATATGTTTAGAAAGTCAATAGCATTGTGTTACAATTGCTTGCAACATTCATGTAGTTCCACGTGGTACAGGTTTGTAGCCTAGGAACAATAGGATATGCCATATGGTAGGCTATACCATGTAGGATTATGTAAGTACACTCTATGTACACTGATGGAATCACCTAATGTATCTCTCTGGAAGTATTTCCATATATTTTTTAAGAGGCTTTTGCTATAGGGCGCGTGCACTCGCCACACAGACAGAGAGAGGCAGAGAGACAGAAAGCGAGAAATCACCCCCCAGGGGGGATGGCCACGCTGAAATCCCTTCTCTTCCATTCTCCTCTCGGGATCTTGGGCATTCACGCACACGTGCCCCGTGTGAGTTTTAAGCCACTGGGTCCAGGATGCGAACCGCGGTCGACTACGTGGGAGTCCAGCCACATAGCCATTATGCTAACTGCTGGTTCCAGTATTTCCATATTAAAATGATGTGTTACTATATATCTGTATAACAAAGATAGAAAAAGGTATATTCTTTATGGAAATATAGAACACTTATTTGTTTTTTTAATCTTACTTTTTAAAAATATTTGTATTAGTCACAGTTAAGCTCTTTTTTAAATGTCCATAAATTATTTTATACTTTAAATGTGATGTATTTCATTGAATTATATCTCTTTTGGGGGATTTAAAAAAAATAATCACTAGCTTTATCTTGACATTGCAGATTTCTTTATGACTAATGTGTGTGTACTTACATGTGTTAGAACACTTGTGAAAATATATTTGTGAAATAAATATGTAAAAGAGTAATGAAGGGTATGTCACTTTAAATGGCCAGGTTGCCTTCCAAAAATACTGTGGCAATTAAAATTCTCATCAGCTTTGTGTGAGAATTGCTGTTTCTTTACAACCTCAGCAATATGTGAGATTTTGGGGTGATTTGTTATGCAGCAACAGATAGCTGGAACAACAGCACAGATAATCCATCCCTCAGGTGCCAGAATCAACTGCTAGGAGTTTCCAACATATAAAAAGTGACCATAGGGAGAAATCTATCACATAATAATAACAGAACATTTTCTAGTCCTCAAGGAATATTTATGTATTAAAATTCAGAGGAAGATGGATGGAAAACAACTACAATCAGAGGCATGTCCATTGAAAATCTGTCACTAAAATATAATAGATAAGAAAGAAGTTGTGAAGAGGTAGGAAAGACATTCTCATCTGCCAACATAAAAATCAGCTTTACCTCAGATTTTTTTTAAAAGTCTATAGAATAGAATGCATTCAATATCACTTTCATCTTAAACTTGTAAACCAGCCAGGCAAAGTATTAGTCAATGCAAGGAGAAGAGTATAGGTATTTTAAGATTTGAAAAGATTTTCACTATGTGATCTGAGTAAGTTACTTTGGGAAAGTGCTCCAGTGATATGAGGGAGTGTCAGCCCATTTGTGCAGCTGTAACAAAATAGCTTAGGCTGAGTAATCTATGAAGAAGAGATGTATTGTGTCACAGTTCTAGAGGCTGGGAAGTTCAAAATCAAGATGCCAGTTACTGGTGAAAATCTGTTCCTCACAAATAAACATCATCTAGACATCCTCACATGACAAAAGGATAGAAGTGAGCAAAGATTCTCTCAATACCTTTGAAAAGGGCCTCAATTCCATAGATAAGGGTTCTTCCCTCATGACTTAATCAGCTTTTAAAGTTCCCACTTCTTAATACTATCACATTGCAATTAAGTTTCAACATATAAATTTTGAAGTACACATTGGACCATAGCAGGGAGTAAAGACCAGAGAATACAGGTGGTTCTAGTCCAAGAGAGCAGAGAGTAAGGGTCCCAGGATGAAACTGGGTGGTCTAAAGAGGTCATGCCATAATCCTCTACATTCTCCTTTTGGCATTATAATTTGCATATGTTCCCTTATTATGACCAAGTTTTGTTATTTTATTTCTCTCTTAATAAAGTATATGGTTCATGAAGAGATATTTTCAGTTACTATGTCAAACACATTGATTTGGGCATATTAAGTACTCAAAATTGTAAGTTGAAGTGATGTGAATATAAAGTATATACAGTTGAAGGTTCCTAAAAAAAATGAGAGGACTAGCCAAATGTAGTCCAACAAGTTGGTTCTGATTTGAAAGGCAGTGAAAGAGCCATTTTAATTGCTAAATACACTGCTCATATCCTTTTGAACCTAGACCACCTTGCAGGGTGCAATAATACCTCAAGGTGGGTGTTTGTGGCCTTGATTTCCAGTTCCAGCCCTGGAATAGAGGCATTCCTTCCTTGACCTTAAATTTTTCTGCCAAAAAATTAATAATGATTTCCATCAAGGACAAATATTATATGACACCACTTGGACTCATGTCCCTTTGCTTTTGATCACTGGCCAAAATGAAACACATTGTGAATCTAGTCCATTGTCTGTGTCTTGGTATACTTGAAATTTCTTAACACCCAGTGGAAAATAATATTGATCTCTCTCAGAAATAATAAAAAAACACTTAAAGCTTGTAAAAAGAAATCTGTTAAAAGCAAAATAGGGGCTAACTGGTTGTGTGGTGGTTAAGGTGGTGTGACTGGATCCCACATGGCTGACCATGGGCAGTTCAAACCCTGGATCTGGTAGCTTGAAATATATGCCAGGTGCATGTGCATGAGTTCCCAAAATCTGGAGAAGAGAATAGAGGATAGGGGATTGCAGTCTGGCTATCCTTCCAGGAGGTGGTCAATTTCTTGCTTTCTCTCTTTTTCTCTCTCTCTCTGGTGAGCACAGAAGTCACATAGCAAAAACAAAAATAAACAAAAAAACAAAAGCCAAACAATTATTTAGAAGACTCCCATAAGAAAGTTTTCACTAGTGAACTGACATTTATATTATAAAATTTTTCTAGTAAATGCAGTTTAGATATTTTAGTTCCTAGTAAATGTATTTGAATTGTTTATAAATTTTTGCCATATGTATTTCTGTAGTAAGCAAGTTTAAATTCTTAAAACATAAAATATATTGGGAGCAGTAAAAGGGAAAATATATTAAGTATAAATTATTTCCAAAGCTACTAAAAAATGTAAATAGGTACACACTTGTGCTTATGTGTGTGTATATATATATATATATATGCATATATATATATCATAAGATTTTATTAGTATTATGCCTACTAAAATATAATGAACAAAAAATAATCTCATAGGGGGGACCAGCAGGTGGCGTGGTGGTTAAGGCGCTGGACATTCCCACATGGCCGACCAGGGTTCAAGTCCTGAATCTGGTGGCTTGCTTTCTCACTTCCTCTCTCTCTCACTCTCACCCTCTATCTCTCTCTGGTCAAATTAAAAAATAAATGAATGAATAAATAAAAAAATAAAATAAATAATTATTTAAAAAATAATAATAATAATAATAATCTCATAGGATTAAATGGTCCATCAGAGAATATTTTTATATTGATGTCTTTAGGAAATACTTATCTTTTAAAAAATAAAAAAGAAACAATTAGAATTTAAAAATTATGAATTATTCAATAGCATAGTTCTGGTCAAGATTTTTTTTTTTAAAAAAAGACTGTTAAAGTAATACTTAACACATAAACTCATATATAAAAATGATACAACAATTTAATCTGAAAATGGTAACATATATCACAGAATTAAAGTGTTGGTTGATAAAATGTTATTCTAGATACTTTACAAATACCTGTTACATATATATGCAAAAGTGCAATTGAGAAGGAAAATAATACAGTTCAGATTATGTAGGTTATGTTTGCACATGTACATGTTGTATTTCAAGCAGTCGTTTATAGAACTTTATTACTATATGGATCTAATCTCAGCATTTTGGAGGGTGGTGGTCTTTGTTATAAGGAGCGTGTGCCCACTGGAGAGAGACAGAGGGAAAGTGAGAAATCAGCCTCCAGTGGGGACAGCTGCACAGCAAGCACTTCTCCCATCTCCTCTCAGGATTCAGAATGCACACACACACGCAGACGTGCCCGTGTGATCCCAAAGCCACGGGATCCAGAGCTCTATGAGGTTGAATCACAACTTTTTAATCACAATTCAAAAAAAAATTTCTAAAGGATTTGAATTATTTTACAAATACAACCATAGCCTCATAAAACTTCCTAAAACTCTTCTGATTTCTGAATTAGAATGACAAAAGTGAAAGAATTAAAAAGGAGAGAAAAGGCTGTTTCCATGTACTTATCTATTAAAGGAAATAAAATAATTCCAAATTATTAAGATGTTGCAAAGTTCAGCAGGCAGCTCCCTGTCATTCATTATTATCCCATACTTCCCTCCTGTTCTCACTAACCTGACCTCTCTCTGGTTAGGCCATCAGTTTTGGTGTCCGAAAATCTTGTTACTAATGTCCTAGAAAGGTGCTACTTTTATTTTAGACCTCCTTTGCCCACAGCTGAAACGTAGCCTCAGAGGAACACATGTAGATAGGTGAAGAGAAAGGAGACACCACCATTCAGCTGCCAGAGCTTTTGAACAAATATCGACAATCAATACAACACATGCCACCGTCTTGCCCCGACGTGCTATTCCCAGATTGGAACAATTTCATTGACTTTCCAGTGGAGAAGTCCTCTATGGTATCTCCAGTGTCTTTCACTTTTGTTGCTGGCCGGAGGGAAGATTTATTAAGTTGAAAGAAATAGAAGTGTTATATTTCACAAAAAAATGTCCTTATGCTTTTCAAATTGAAAAATGAAAAGAAAGAATGGCTTATTTTAATAAGCTTCCTGGCCCCTACCCTCCTGGTGAGTGTGTGTGTGTGTGTGTGTGTGTGTGTGTGTGTGTGTGTTTATTAACCTTTAAGGTCAATACAGAGAGAAAAAGATAAATGTCCAAAAGACAGGGAGGAGAAAAACTAAGGAAAAAAATTTGAAAAAGATATGTGAATATTAAGGTAAAGAAAGAATGTAGATTCAAAGATCTCCCTTCATCACGGGCCACCAATATTATCTTTTGGTTGAACTGCAAATTTAAACATTAATCCCTAAGTAAATTATAAGTACTGGTTAAATTAAAGTAAGAATTGATTGCTCAGTTTTCCATAATTAAAATGATATTTACAGCTTAATTTTTTGTCCTTTTTTCTAGGACAATTTTATTAAGTTATCAATTGGAATTATATTGATTATTGTTATCAGTACCATACGTACCATTATTTATTATATATATTTTCTAACTTCCCTACTGGAGTTCAGCTTTAACATCCAAAGGACCTGTCTTCACTTCCTCACTCTTACATTAGCAGCCAGCGAATTAATAAAAAACCAAATATATGCATTGAATAAATACTAGTCTCATATAATTTGATTTACATTTCTACAGAATTCATTGAGACAACACTTGCTTGGCTCTATCTCACAGAGCACAGTCCTCATATCTTAATAGCTCAGGTACTATGTGATGAGTATGTTTGAGAATCTCCCTTCTTTTCACAGACCAGTGGTTTTCAAATATTTATTTTTTGGTAATTATTCTTTTAAATAAATTTTATGACAAATTCAATATAAGAAAAAGACAAAACACACAGAATTATTCTTGTTGAAGTGAGATGTGTTTTCCTGTGTGTGGACATACTTCCCTTTCCCTTTTCTTACATAGGAATCTTGGAGTATACTCAGAGCAAGGATGAAGTCCAGAGAATGAAATTTTTGTTTGTATAAAATTATTTATTTAATTTTATTTATCATTCTCATTTTTATTTTTGATTTGTTATAAGGCATATATGAGAGAGAGAGAGAGAGAGAGAGAGAGAGAGAGAGAGAGAGAGAAATAGATAGGAGAGAGAGAAATTGAAAAAGCAAGCCATCAGGTTTGGGACTCGAAGCATGGTCAGCCACATATGGGAGTCCAGTGCCTTAACCACCACACCGTCTGCTGGCCACAGAGCATGAAATTTCGAAACCATGTTTAAGAGATTAGCTTTGTTTCTTTTCAAGCCTGTGTTCTTTTTCAGTAAATTATTAATGTATTGACAATAATATAAACCAATAATTCAGTGACATATAATAGGCATGGTATAAAATAGTGTTAAAATATTAGGTTTAATTTAAATTTCTTGTGAATTCTCCAATTACATTTCATGTTTTCCATATGCTATTATTTTGAAATAAATATCTAAAATAGGTCTTTTTAAAATGTACAATTGACATGCTATTTCCAATAATAATCAGCTAGTTTGTTGGGATCAATTCTTTCTTTATACATGTTCAAACTATTTTTAAAAATTTTCTTAATGGGCTTGAAAAGCTTAAAAAAATAGTCAAGAACAACCAATTTTTTGCAGAAGATTATAAATTTAAAAAAGTAGAAAGAATATCATAGTACAACAACTGTTTATGTCCATTTTCTAATACTTCACAGTTGAATTTCAGTTAAAGAAAGGCAGAAATTTACTAAGGCCTATAGCTATCAAGGCAAGAAATCTTATGAGAGATCCACCCCACATTTTCTCGACACACAGAAGTTTCTTTAGAGTAAGCATGAACCGAAAGTAAAGTTTTTTCTCCTCTTGTTCTTCAAATTCATGGCCTGGAGTGAAGAGTCATGCAAGGACTCATGCAGAGGAAAGAAATATGCCATGTTTATACAAAGGAAAGTGTATTATTTAAATTATTTCAGTTTTCTCCAAATACGTATTGATTTAAAACCATACCAGTCGAAATTCCAACTGGGTCTTTGGACGTGTGTGTGGGTCTGTGTTCTTGTGTAACCTAATAATCTTACTGCATAACAGATATAAACGTGTGAAGTGCTAAATATTATCACAGCATTTTTTGGAGAGGTTAAAGTTGGGAGAATTTGCTGTAACAAATAAAAAATATATTATAAAGCAATATTTGCAAAGGTAGTTTAGAATTGGTTCATGAGCAAGCAGACCAAGAGACAGGAATGGAGTATAGAAACAACCTGTGCATTGACTGGTGTTTGATTTATGGCAAATGTGTTATTTTGAAGAATGAGGAAACCATAGTTGTTGTTGTTATTGTTTTCTATTAAATGACTCTGGGGAAATTGGGTATACAATCAAAATGAGATAAAAATTCAGATTGAAGATTTATAGTATAGTAAATTGAAAAAATTTAAGATAAGATTTTTGAATCATTAAGGTAAGGAAAGACGCCTTGAATTAGCAATAAAATAGTTCTAAACCTAAAGAAAACTGTTGATAAAATTTACTACTTGAAAATTTTAAACTTCTGTTCAGTAAAAGATATAAGAATGATAAGACAGTTTCCGGATAAGGTAAACATTAAGGACATTATGTCTTAGAAAGGCAACCTCCTTGTTTACTGTAGACCCCCAAGAACATGACACTAAATGAAACACAAGATGAGATTCAGGCTTTACTTACCATACTTGGCTGAGTGCTCTGGTTCTTGGCATACTACACACAACTGTATGTGATAATTATTAATATTGTGGGAAAAGATATTTGCATTACATACAATCAATAAAAAACCAGTTTCTAGACTATGGAAACAACTCCAAATACCATGTAGGGAAAGAGAAAAACTCAATAGAAAAACAATTAGCAAAAATTTAAAATGGGCAAATGAAAGAGCAAACTTGAAATATCTGAAAACATGCATATGCTTGATCTCATTAATAAGGTAATCAATATTTAAAACCACGGTGAAATACCATGACACAGCACTAGTTGGCAAAGATAGAATATGATGCAATATAAAGTGTCTGAAAGGTGTGAAGCAAAGGAAACTGATACTGCTGGTAGGAACAAAAATCGATACGAGAGTGTATGACTACTACTGTGACTGAGTAGCTTGATTGTAGGTGTAAAGCAATGTAAAGTAATGTATTCCTACACACATGAGAACCTATGTATAAGGTTATTTCATGATAGTATTATTCATAACACCTCTAATCCAGAAACAAACCTAATGTTTGTCCATCAACAATAGAATAGATTAGAAAATTATGATGCATTTTATACAAAATAATGTGAACAAATATATCACAGAATATATAATACCAAGTGCGATTTAAAAGTTATCAATAAAAACATCACTAGCTTGCATATATTTCATGATTTTAATTATACAAAGTCAATAAAGATTTAAAACTAAAATATAGCTTATGAGGATATATAATAAGGCATTAAATTACAGAATATTATCAAAGACACAATTGAAATCAAACCCAGAACAGTGGTTATATATGGGGGAGGGAGGTGCATGGTTGAGAAATTGACAAAAAGCAAGCAGTATTCTATTTTTTGTTATTTCTCTGTTTTTCAGGTATTCACTTCATATTTCTTGTCCTTTTTATTGGATTTTTATGTGATTTGTATTTTCTTTGTCTTTATATAATTTCTTAAGAAATACTTAACAATCTTGAGACCAGCAGATGACATAATGGTTACGTTGTTGGACTCCCACGTGGTGGACCACAGTTCGAGTCCTGGACCCAGAGACTTGAAACTCACACTGGGCATGTGTGCATGTGTGTCCCAAAATCCTGAGAGGAGTATAGAGGATAAGGGATTTCCAGGTGACTATCCTCCCGGGGGGATGACTTCTTTCTTTCTGTCTCTCTGTCTCTCTCTGTTTCTCCAGTGAGTGCACATGACCTATAGCAAAATCTCTCTCACTCTCTCAAAAAAAGAAATACTTCACTATTTTAAGTAAAGAAAACAACTATTCATAATTGAGAATTCAGTAATTTATTTCAGTAATGGCCTATTAATTTATTTATTTATTTATTTATTTATTTTTGTATATACTTTCAATCATATTGTTTGGCTTACAATGAGACCATTTCGATATGTGAACATTTCTCCCCAGACCCGTTGATCGAAATATCTTCAACAGATAACACCACACCTCCCCATCCCGTCAATGCTCTACCTCTGTATCCCTTCTCTAAATGTCTTTCGTTGGGCCCCACTCCTCCACATACACCTCATCTGACATTCACACCCATCTCTTGTGTTTGTTCAACTGTTAGTCAATCAGTTTCAGACATAGAATGCAGACAAACGGTATATGTTAAGTGGGGACATACAATGTCTCTCCTTCATAGTCTGGCTTGCCTCACTCAGCAGTACATCTTCCATATTCTTCCACTTTCTGTCAAAAGCCAGGGCTCTGTTGGTTTTTATGGCTGAATAGTATTCCATAGAGTATATGTGCCACAGTTTTTCAATCCATTCCTCCATACGGGGACATCTGGGTTGGTTCCAAGACTTAGCAATTGTGAATAGTGCCGCAATAAACATCGATGTGCAAGCACTTTTCCAATGAAGAATTCTTCTGTCCTTTGGGTAGATACCGAGGAGTGGGATCTCTGGATCATATGGCAGATCTATCTGTAGATTTTTGAGGAATCTCCAAATTATTCTCCACAGTGGTTGGACCAATCTACATTCCCACCAGCAGTGTAAAAGAGTTCCCCTTTCACCACACCCCCGCCAACACTTATCATTTTTTGTTTTTTTAATATTAGACAATCTGACTGGGGTTAGGTGGTACCTCATTGTTGTTTTTATCTGCATTTCCCTTACAATGAGGGAGGTTGAACATTTTTTCATATGCCTTTTGGCCATTCGTATGTCATCTTTAGAGAGTGTTTTCTTCATCTCCTTCTCCCATCTTTTAATAGGGTTGATCATCTTTTTTCCAAACACCTTTTTTAGTTCCTTGTGTATTCTGGTTATCAGTCCCTTATCTGATGCAACATTTACAAAAATATTTTCCCATTCTGAGGGCTGTCGATTCACACTAACTACTGTGTCTTTGGCCATGCAGAAACTTCTTAGTCTGATGTAATCCCACTTGTCTATTTTGTGGACGATGGACTCTGCTTTGAGTGTCTTCTTTAGGAAGTCTTTCCCTACACCAATGTCTCCCAGAGTTTCCCAAGCATTCTCCAGGAGCAGCTTTATAGTTTGAGGTCTTAGATTTAGATCCTTGATCCACCTTGACTTGATTCTTGTCAAAGGAGAGAGGTAGGGGTTCAGATTCATCTTTCTGCAAGTGGAAGTCCAGTTTCTCCAGCACCACTTGCTGAAGAGGCTTTCATTTTCCCACTGGATTGACTGGTACCCCTTGTCAAAGATCAGTTGACTGTATGTTTGGGCACTTATTTCTGGGGACTCTATTCTGTTCCATTGGTCCACATGTCTGTTTCTGTGCCAATACCATGCTGTCTTTATTACCACAGCTTTGTAATACATTTTTGGATCGGGGATTGAGATGCCACCCACTCCATTCTTCTTGTGTAGAAGTGCTTTGGCAATACGGGGTCTTTTATGATTCCAGACAAATTTTAAGATTGTCTTTTCTAGATCTGTGAAGAATGTGTCTGGTACTTTGATTGGCATTGCATTAAATAGGTAGATTAATTTGGGTAGAATTGCCATTTTGATTATATTAACTCTTCCAATCCATGAACATGGGATGTCCTTCCATTTTTTTGTGTCATTTTCAATTTCTTTTTTTACCTTCTCATAGTTTTCCTTGTGGAGGTCTTTAACTTCTTTGGTTAGATTTATTCCTAAATATCTTATACTTTTAGTGGCTATGGTAAACGGAATAAGTTTTTTCAGTTCTATCTCAGTCTGCCTGTTATTCGTATACAGAAATGCTATCGATTTCTGTATATTGATTTTATATCCTGCAACTTTACTGAATTCATGTATTACTTCCAGTAGTTTTTCCATGGAGACCATTGGGTCTTCTATGTATACAATCATGTCATCTGCAAATAGAGAGAGTTTCACCTCTTCTTTTCCTATTCGAATGCCCTTTATTTTTTCCTCTTTTCTGATTGCGTTGGCGAGGACTTCCAGAACTATGTTGAAAAGGAGAGGAGAAAGTGAGCATCCTTGTCTTGTTCCTGTGTTTAGTGGGAAAGCTTTCAGCTTTTCTCCATTCAGGATGATGTTCGCTATGGGTTTTTCATAGATGGCTTTTATTGTATTGAGAAATGGCCCTTCTATGCCAATTTTGCTAAGAGTCTTGATCATGAAGGGATGTTGTATCTTATCAAATGCTTTTTCTGCGTCAATCGATATGACCATATGGTTTTTGTCTTTCTTCCTATTAATATGGTGTATTATGTTTATGGTTTTGCGTATGTTGAACCAACCTTGCATTCCTGGAATAAAGCCTACCTGATCATGGTGTATGATCTTCTGTATAAGTTGTTGAATACGATTTGCTAGTATCTTGTTGAGAATCTTTGAGTCTATGTTCATCAGAGATATTGGTCTATAGTTTTCCTTCCTTGTCCTGTCCTTATCTGTTTTGAGGATGAGGGTGACAGAGGCTTCATAGAATGAATTAGGGAGAGATTCACCCTTTTGGATCTTTAGAAATAATTTGAGCAGAATGGGAGTTAACTCTTCTTTGAAAGTTTTGTAGAATTCAGAGGTGAATCCATCGGGGCCAGGGCTTTTCTTTGTTGGGAGGTTACTTATTACTGATTCAATTTCCTGGCTTGTTATGGGCCTATTCAGACTTTCTATTTCTTCCTGGCTCATTCTTGGTAGATTATATTTGTCCAGGAATTTGTCCATCTCATCCAGATTATCTTGTTTCTTAGCGTATAGATGTTCAAAGTATCCTCTAATGATGTTTTGAATTTCTACTATGTCTGTTGTTATGTTACCAGCCTCATTGCAGATTTGATTCACCTGGTTCCTTTCTCTCTTCTTCTTAATAAGTCTCGCTAGTGGGGTATCAATTTTGTTTATCCTTTCAAAGAACCAGCTTTTGCTTTCACTTACTTTCTGTATAGTACGTTTATTTTCTATTTCATTTATTTCTGCTCGGATCTTTATTATTTCCTTTCTCCTGTAATTTTTTGGTTTTTTTTGCTGTTGCTTTTCCAATTCTCTAAGGCTTGATGTTAGGTGATCCATTAGCCTTTTCTCTGTCTTCCTCTTATGTGCACTAATTGCTATGAACTTCCCTCTTATGACTGCTTTGGCAGTGTCCCAAAGATTATGGAAACTTGTATCTTCATTGTCATTGGCTTCCATGAATCTTTTGATTTCAGACTTTATTTCTTCGGTAATAGTGGAGTCATTCAGGAGTAGGTTATTTAGTTTCCATGTTTTTAGGTATTTTTGAGGATTTCTCTTGAAATTAAACTCGAGTTTAATTCCATCATGGTCAGAGAAGATGCTGGAAATAGTTTCTATGCCTCTGAATCTGCAGAGGCTTGCTTTGTGTCCTATGATGTGGTCAATCTTCGAGAAAGTTCCATGTCGGGGTGAGAAAAAACTGTATCTTGTGGTTTTTGGGTGGAAAGTTCTATAGATGTCTGTTAAGTCCAATTGATTTATGGTATCATTTAGATCCTTGATCTCTCTACCTATTTTTTGCCTAGATGATCTGTCCAGAGGGGATAATGCGGTGTTGAGATCTCCAACAATTAGTGTGTTGCAGTCTATCTCCCCTTTCAGATCTAACAATCTTTCCTTCACATATTTGGGTGCTCCTGTGTTAGGAGCATAGATATTAATAAGCGTTATATCTTCTCGATCTATAGAGCCTTTTACTATGATGTAGTGCCCTTCTTTGTCTCTTTGGACACTTTTTGTTTTAAAGCCTATTTTGTCAGAAATTAGTATCGCAACTCCAGCTCTTTTTTGGTTCCCAACTGCATGGAAAACCTTTTTCCAACCCTTCACTTTCAGTCTATGTATGTCTTTTTCCATGAGGTGGGTTTCTTGTAGGCAACAGATAGAGGGTTTCTGTTTTTTTATCCATTCAGCCAGTCTGTGTCTCTTGATTGGAGAATTTAACCCATTAACATTCAATGTTATTATCGATGTTACAGGATCTGTACCGACATTTAAGTTAGCCATTGTCTTGGTTGCCTGTTATTTCTTTGTTTCTGGCTGTTGCGTCTTTAGTTTTCCTGGAACAGTACTTTCTTCAGGATTTCTTGAAGAGCTGGTCTGGTGTTGGCAAATTCTTTCAGGTTTTGTTTGTCTGAGAAGATTTTAATCTTTTTTTCCCAAATGAAGGATAATCTTGCAGGGTATAATAGTCTTGGCTGAAATTGTTTCTCTCTTAACACTTTCAGTATGTCTTCCCATTCTTTTCTTGCTTGCATTGTTTCTGATGAGAGGTCTGGTGTTAGTCTTATGGGATGGCCTTTGTAAGTTACTTCTCGTTTCTCTCTTGCCAGTTTTAGTATCATGTCTTTTTCTGTGACGTTAGACAGCCTGGCTAAGATGTGCCTTGGGGAAGATCTTCTGGGGTTGATTCTATTTGGGGTCCTTTGTATTTCTTGGGTCCGCATGGTTCGGTGCCTCTCTAGGCTTGGGAAATTTTCTTCCAAGATGTCATGGAATAGATTTTCCATTCCGCTATTAGTTTCTTCACCTTCTGGGATGCCGATTATTCTGATGTTTGGGCGTCTAATAGAGTCTAGTATTTCTCGTATATTATCCTCATGTTTTTTAGTTATTTTCTCGATCTTTTTGTAGTTTTTTTCTAGATCAGAGATTTTATCTTCTACATCAGAGATTCGATCTTCAGCATGGTCTAATCGGCTCTTAATACTTTCCAGAGAGTTTTTGATTTCTTGTATTATAGACTTTATCTCTAATAGTTCCACCTGATTCTTTCTCAGAGTATCCATTTCTTCTTTCATATCCTGGAAGGACTTCCTAATTTCCTGTAGTTCGTTGTCTCTTTTTTTTTCC
This sequence comes from Tupaia tana, assembly GCA_026018925.1. NCBI lineage: Eukaryota > Metazoa > Chordata > Mammalia > Scandentia > Tupaiidae > Tupaia > Tupaia tana. Next base: position 15,151,851 of record JAKSZU010000006.1, read on the forward strand.
AATTCACAGAATTTGGTCACCATGAATTTTCGAAATTCTGTGTCTGTCATTTTGGTAATGTCCTCCATATTTACGAGACATGGAGGGGCATTTTCCTTTGTTGGAGACATATTTTCTTGTTTATTCAGACCTGGGGCTCTTTTTCTACTTTTAGCCATTGGAAGATTACTTCCCTTTTAAAGACCTCTTGGGAGAACTTTTGTCCCACGAGAAGTAAGAGTCTTTCCTTTTTGATGGGAATAACTGTTTGTTGAAGTCTCTCTTCTGTTGTTTTTACCAATGTGTTTTCAGGAGCGGAACTCTACAGAAGTGTCTAACAAGCAGTATCTCCTTTTTCAAAGGGGATCAGTACTAGGGAGGATCCCAGAGACACTTACCTACCTAGGAAATTTCAGATATATGATTCTGGACCTGTCTAGTCTGTCTGGCACGTTAAAAAATAAGGAGGAGAGGACAATATGCAACTAAAGGAAAGACAACACAGAAAAATAAAGAAAAAGTCACGCGCTGCGCATTAGCGCGGCGCGCGATTTCGCCAGAGGCTTGCAGGAGAGCCTATTGCCTTCTGGCAGTCCTGGATAGTCTGGGGGGAGAAGGAGAGCTAGGTGTTAACAAGGGAATGCAGGGGTTTCAAGAGAGAACAAAAAACCGCCTCAAGGAAATCCTGGCTACCTACCTAGAAGGTGGAGTCTGGGGCCTGGGGGTCTGGAAGTGAGGTGGGGGTCAGAGGTGACCCTCCCTCAGTGTCCCTTGCCGGCCAGAGGCTTGCAGGAGAGCCTATTGCCTTCTGGCAGTCCTGGATAGTCTAGAAGGTGGAGTCTGGGGCCTGGGGGTCTGGAAGTGAGGTGGGGGTCAGAGGTGACCCTCCCTCAGTGTCCCTTGCCGGCCAGAGGCTTGCAGGAGAGCCTATTGCCTTCTGGCAGTCCTGGATAGTCTAGAAGGTGGAGTCTGGGGCCTGGGGGTCTGGAAGTGAGGTGGGGGTCAGAGGTCAGTAATGGCCTATTAATTTTTTAGGGCTGTCGTAAGACTGTACTGGAAACTGAGTGGCTTAAAACACAGACATTTATTCTATCATATTTCTGGAGCTAGAAATACAAAATCAAGATGTTAGGTCCATGTTTGTCCTAGGGAAGTGCCAAATCTGAGAGGGCTTGTGTAATGATCACAAAGAATCATTGATCCCAAAGAATACATCCAGAGGTCCAACAGAAGACAGGAGTTCACTCACATTGGGGGAAATGAGATCCCAGTAACAGCTGGACAGGGAACGGTCCCTGCAGCCGTGAGCATAGGGTCAGATTTTAGGATACTAGCAAAGCATTCATAAATCAAAGATCAATGCAGACTCTCTGTGACTAAGAAGGCTGACTGGTACGTAAATTGCTTGAAGCTTACAGTAAAGGTTAGCTTATCGATAGACTCCACAGAGAGTGCTTAGGGTTTCGTGCCCCTAACCTAGTGATGTTAATATGGGAAGGGTGTGCATATCTCTGGAATGGCTCCTCTGGCTTAAGGTCAGTTCCTTGAGGTGAAGATCACGACGAAAAGTTCTTCAGGAGGCCCAGAAGCTGGGTCTCAGAAAGGTAGGACAAAGAAGGAAGGGAAGGAGAGCTCACTTATGAAAGCTACTCTAATGTGCTTTCTCAAGGCTCTTGGGAATGAATCGTTTCTTGCCTCTTCCTAGCAATATTTGCATTCTGGGCTTCAAGTTGCATCATTCCAGTCTCTGTTTCTGTCTTCACATGGCCTTCTTCTCTTTGTGTCTGTGTTTCTCGGACAAATTATCCTTTGAGAAGGATAGCAGTCATATCGGAGAGAGAGCCCTCTGTAATCTATCATAACCTCATCTTAATTTATTGAATCTGTAAAAGCTCTGTTTTTCAAATAAGTGTACATTCTAAGGTCCTGGGTGACATAAGTTTTGGGGTTCACTATTCAACCCAGTGCAGGGGATATATAGTTTACTATAATACATTAATGGGGTGTAATTATGGTATATAAATAGCAATGTGAAGTTTCATTTGATGATTCACTTTTAAGTAATGGAGCTGCAGAGCCTGCCCCAAGGGTTAATATTTGTCCAAAATAAGGAAAAATTCGGTCTTGAAGCTAGAGAAAGAAAACATTATCTGTGTGCAAGAGGAAATGGTTTTATAAAAATTCTGTCAGATTCTCAGAAGTGAAAGGAATTTTTTTTTTTAAGAATTAGAATCAAAATTAGGTTTCTCTTCATGTTGCCTGAACCTAGAACAGAGTTTTAGTTCTGTTAGTCACTTACTCTTTCAGATGCACCACACTACTTTAATTCTCTAACAGTGAATTTCTCAAAATTACATAAACACATTTTGTGGACTGAACATCTCAAAGACACTTCATGTGTAGTTAGTAAATTTATAATATGCATCATTTATTGATTACAGCTATCTTTTTAACCATTTATATTAAAGCCATGATTGAACTTCAGAGCTTCAAAATAATTATTTTATTGTTTCTTAAATAATAATTATGAGCAACTGATTCATATTCATAAATAGCTTATGACATTTTTGAGTCTAAATAAGGCAGGAGATAAGGTTATTATGGATAGAGCCCAAGATGGAGTAATAATGGCCAAGTTTTCACAGCCCAAAGCTGGCTGCATTGGGACTCTGAACAACTATAGGTAAGGGAAGGAGTTTCTATTTAGTAACTACATTGAAGCAAGAAGTACAGAATGCTATGGTTTGCTGACCCCATGAACAATAGGGTAATAAAACACTCAGACCACTATGCAACCATTTTCTCAAACCCACTTCCTTGTCAAAAAGCCAACCCCTTATTTAGACTACAAGATACAAACCCCAGTCCAGATCCCCTAATTGGCAACTCACTCCTGGGACCCCTCTGTGGTTGGGAGCTTTGTTCTTCCTTCTATTAATAAGCTCCATTTTACTATCCTCTCTCTTTGTTTCCATCTCTTAATTCTTTGTGAGTGCCGGAAAAGAACCTGAACATCTAACTGTCCTGAATCCAACACTGGTATTGGGCCCATGAACCCCAATATCACATGTCATAAATCCATGTAAAATAACTTCTTTCTCTTAGGGACAGGTTAAATAATTTCCCTTTGCCATCCTTTTACTTTGTGTCCACAGTTAGCCTAGCAATTTTCCAGTAATATCTGGAATGCTGCTTCTCAAATACTTCTTTTATTATTAAATGCAAGATTTCTAATGGAAAATCTGAGTCATTGTCTCTAAAACCAAATGGTGCATATGCTGAATCGTCTCTGTAGCTCAGCCAGGAAAAAAAAAAAAGAAAGAAAGAAAGAAAAAGAAAAAAAAAAAAGTACTTTTGGAGGGTAGTGGGAAAGAGGGGAGAGAAAAGTCTGGATACATTTCAACATTAAAAAAATTAAAAATGCCTCCTGGAAGATTCAAAGGCCTGGATTATATTCAAAATATCACAGAACATTAAAACTAGAAATTATCTTATAAATCATAATTCAGTTCAATTCTTTCATGTAATAGATGAGAAATGTGAAACCCAGAGAGAACTGATAACATGCTCGAGGCTTCCTAGCTAGCTGGGCAAGCTCTGTGTCATTCTGTCTGCAGGATCCAAAGCAATAGGTTTAGAAGTGCACATGTTGTCCCCAACCCCCCTTATCCAGCATTGTCCTGGATTAAAGTCTGAAAAGATCTGCAGCATTAATACACAGTGGTGACATTTGTGACAGCTTCAGGTGCTGTTCAGAAGGAGGAAAGGGAATTGCTAAAGTTAGGAAATAGTTTATATCCATGTTTTGTGGTCAGCCTCCACCTTCCCATCCTTGATCTATTTAGATTATTTTAAATAGCTGATTATGAAAGCCCAATAGCTTACGGGTTAAAAAAATGTCCTTGGGTCCCAAGAATAATTGTAGGTAAATGTGGTTAATTAGCTTCAGAGTAAAAGTAAAATATTGAAAATTCACTCTCGTTAACTTCAGTTCTCCTCAGCACAAGTGTTTGCACTGGGATGCATCCCTGGGCATTTGTCTTCAAGTCCTATCTTCACATTGGAGCTCTCGAACCATACAGAATTTTTTTAATTTCAATTCTTCTCCAATGACATGTTTATTTTTATTTTATTTTTTTATCTCAATCTAATTTTAAATATACATGTAACTTACTGGATATATCATAATAGGTTTGTCTTCTATATGGATGGAGGGAACTAGTCAACAATAACTATTAGGTAAATTTAAGTTAAACCCTCTAGGGGACAGCAAGTGGCATGGTGGTTGAGATGTGAACTTCCGTGTGGCTGGCTGCAGCTTCAAACCCATGCTAGGTGTGTATGAGTGCCCAAAATCCCAAGAGGAGAATGGAGAAGAAGAGACTGTGGCATGACCAGCTTCCCAGGGCTGTTTTTTGCTTTCTGTCTCTCTGTCTTTCCAGCAAGCACATGTGACCTATAGAAAAATCTCTAAACAAAACAAGACAAACCTGTAAAGCAATATCCCTGATTTCATATCTTACATAATTAATGATCATAGTATATTTTTTCAATACATAGAGTTTGTTCTAAATTTGTGCCAAATGTATTGACACTCTGAACATATTTCTGTTCATATATGTCTTTTTCTTTTTTTGTTTTGTTTACTTGAAGTGTAAATAATGTGCACTGGTTCATCCCGGATACTGCTCAATCCTTGAGATTTCATCACCTACAGAACTAGAAAGGTTATTCAAGGCACTTTCAAAGCCCCAAACTCCTCTTTAAATGCCCAGATCTTTGGCTTCTTAACATCCATAGGGAAGACTAATCAGTCCAATTTGGTCTGATGTCCATGCACTCGCTGCCCACGATGTTACTTGCTGAGTGAAAGTAACTCCTCAAGTACATTGTGGAGTGCTTGCAGAGTTACTTTAGATGAATTCCATTTTCAGATACTATCATGGCTGGTAGAAAAACCTCACCACATTTGCAGCACTTTTTCACAGGTATTTAGTTTTCAAATGTATGTTCCAATGAACAAAGTCCTTCCTGTTATTGATCAATCAACCACATTTAGAGAGCACAAGGTCAAGGTAGACGTGTTGGCTGTGTGTCTCTTGATGAGCTTGTGGTGTGAGGACCCAGGCTATAGTGAAGAAAGACCACTGCATTGTTAAGAAGTCTTCTGGTTGCATCCACCCATCAAGGGAGAACAATCCCCATGAAGTTTTCAGTTTAGGAGAATTACTATTATAGTTGACTTAGACACCAAGTATGAGAGCTGTATTAATCAGCTTTCTCAAGTCTTACATAGAACCAATTTATATTAAGATCAAAGAAGAGTTAGTTTCAGTATAAAATAAAATAAAAAGTTATTGCACATCTCATATATATGTGTGTGTGTGTGTGTGTGTGTGTGTGTGTATATATATATATATATATATATATATATATATATATATAAACAAATAAGACAAAGCAAAATGAAATTTAAAAAATCAAAATTAATAGAACTAAAATTGAAGATGCTCTGCATAATGCAATGCTCTTTGTTGAAGATGATGAGTAAGGTAATGGTCTTGATACGGTTATCATCCACTTCATGCATTGGAAAACCACATTGTACTTCATGAAGATGTACAACAACTAAATATAAATAAGTTATAAAATAAAATAATAAAAAAAAACAGCAGAAAAGGACCAGTTCCGGCATCTATCATGTCATAAACCCAGATCATGGTCTCTCTTCCTCACTTCTAACTCAAAGCCAGGATTTGTCCACAGGTGCCATTATATTTGGAACGTCATGTAGATGCTTCCTCAGAGGATCCCTTTCCTTCTGGGTCACATGCATCAATAGAAGTTATAATATTCTATACCATTAGATTTTCATCATTGAATCTTTGAAAAAAATGTCAAAAGATCTCGATGACTTCTGCTTCCACCACCCCCTTCCTCATAAGTAATCAATCTACACCAACTCCAAAGTCTTTCAGGCCATGGTCACGCTGAACTCTCCCCAGGCTGAGCATAAAGTCACTTTGCACTTTTCATCTGCATAATGGAGTTCTTATTCAAGAACAGCTCAAGAGACAAGTTTTTATAGAATGCTAAACACCTTTTGGCTGGAGAGGATAGATTAATATCTATTTAGATGTCCACCTAAATTTTTAAAATGTATTCTTATCAATGCAAAAGTCAAAAAGTATTACAACTTGAATTTAATAAACAGAAAGAATATTCGAATATGATAATATCTGTAAAAGATATGAAAGGTTATCTGTATCCTTTTACAAGTAAAATACCACACTGTGATGAAATGTTTTCACAATTACTTTTTTCTTTAATAGACTTTATTTTTACAGAGAAGTTTTAGGTTTATAGAAAAATTGGGCAGATAGTACAGAGAGTTCCCACGTATGCCCTCTCAGCCACACCGTTTCCCCATTATTATCATCTTGCATGGTACAATTGTAGTGATTGGTGAGCCAATACTAATTCATTATTAAGTAAGGTCCATAGTTTACATTACAGTTGACTCTTTGTGTTGCATATTCTATGTGTCTGTATAATGACATGTATCCTCAATTCCATGATACCATGGTATGAAATACTGTCCTAAACGTCCTCTGTGCTCTGCTTAGTCATTCTTCTCTTCCTCTCACCCCTGTCAACCACTGACTTGTTTTTAACTGTCTTCATTGTTTTGCTTCTTCTACAATGTCATGTAGTTGGAAGGATATAGTATGTAGCCTTTACAGACGCACAGTTTCATTTTGCAATATACATTTATAGTTCCTTCATGTGGTTTCATGTCCTGATAGTGCTTTATTTTCTTTTTCTCTTTTATGTCTTTCCTTTTTCTTTGTGTGTGTGTGTGTGTGTGTGTGTGTGTGTGTGTGTGTGTGCTGAATAATGTTTCTTTAAAAGAATGTCCCACAGCTTATTTATCTACTCATCTACTGGAGAATATCTTGATTGCTTTCAAATTTTATCCACTCTGTTATTCTATAGACATTCATGTGCAGGTTTTTGTGTGGCCATGTTTTTAACTCAGATCGATAAATACCTAGGAGTGTGATTGTTGGATCATATGGTAGGACTACTTTCAGTTTTGTTAGAAACTACCAAATTATGTTCCAAAGTAACTGTATTATTTGCACTCTCACCAGCTATGAATGAGTGCTCCATTACTTTTGCAGCTTCTTGAACTAATGTTTAAGAAATAGAGTTAACACTTGCATAGTTACAGATGAAAAACATTTTAAAGGACAAATATCCAAAGTTGGATTTAACTTAGCAGTCACAATTTACCTGCTGTTTCTTTTCGGAGAGCAAATTTTTGGTCCTTCTCTTTTAGTAATTAAAGTACTGCCTCTAAAATGTCTTTGGAAATCCACATTGAAATCCTGACATCCCCAATAGCAATGACTACTTTATTAAATTTGGTCTTTGTTAAGACTTTTTCTTTCCTATATTTGAAAGCAAGTGTAGTGAGACTTATTATTATTATTATTTAGAGATTTTAGGTCCAGAGCACTTGTGCTCACCACAGAGACAGAACTATTTTGACTGCATTAGTAAAGCAGGTTCCAAGTTATTTTTATTATCATATATTCTATTCTTAAATTAAGTATTTTTCTTTTTTAAAAAGAATTTAAGTTAAATTGCTGGTTTACATGTAATTGTTGTATAGTTCTTTATGGAGTACGGCATGATTTTTTTTTTTTAAGGGTTTTGTCATAGAGTATATGAGCTTGCCAGAGACAAGGAGAGACAGTGAGAGAGAAAGTTAGAAATCACTTTTCAGAGGGGATAGCCATGCCGCAATCTCTTCTCCTCTATTCTCCTGGAGATTCTGGGTATGCATGCATATGTGCCCCGTGTGTGATTTTCAAGCCATTACATATGGGACTTGACAGTCATGTGGGAGTCCAGTGTCATAACCGTTATGCTACCTGATGGCCCCCAGCATGAATTTTTAAGGCATGTATACAATGTGCTATAAACAAATCAAATTAAAAGTGACTTTTTGTTGTTCTTCTTTTTAGAGGGTACATGTGCTTGCCAAAGACAGAGGCAGAGAAAAAGGGGGAGGAGAAAGCAATCCCCATGAGCCACAGTCTCTTTTCTTCCATCTCTCCTCCTTTTGGCATTTTGGGCATTCCTACATATGGACCTAGCCTGTTCTCAAGCTGCCATGTCCTAGACTTGAGTGGCACAGTTAGGCGTTTGGTATCCAGCTACCTTAACTACCAGGCCACTGAACTGGCCCTATAAAGTGATTTTTAAATAAATAATTTTATTAGTTCAAGTTAATTAATAAAATCCTAATTTCACACTATGTTTCATACATAGGTTTATTGGAATATCTCTCTGTTCTAATACATTGAAGCATGTTTTTCAATAAACTATGAGGTTTTCTAACTAATGTGTTAGAAATATATTTATCATTTACCATTATGTGCTATGTAAGGTGGAAATGTTTTTTATTGTGGCTTCCCCAACAGAATAACATTTACTTATTATCTGCAATTTTTAGTTAATGTTAAATGTTCAGCAGTTTTTTTTCCCCTTGGAAATGATTTTTAAAACACGAATTATATAAAAAATGAACAAATAGCATGGCGATTAGAATGACAACAGATAATTAGTTCTCCTATATTAAAATTTCATCTTCCATCCATTTGCCATTTATCACCTCTTTTGGGCTAGCTTTGATATATTACTGGTAGATGCTCAGAGACATTTTCTCTCAAGGTTAGAAGCAAATATCAGCACCATTTTTCAGATTCTTTTGAAGAGAAAATTATACTTGCTCTCTCATTGTTTTCACAAGAAAACTATTTTTTTGTCAAGGATGGAATAATATTGGAGTAACATTTGCCATTTTAAATGTATTCATGCACTCTTCTTCTCTGGAAGAGAAATCCTGAGTTAGAATATACCAGGCTAGCAAAAGTCCAACCTTCCCTGGTCCAGGTCCTCTAAGACAAGGTGAAAGTGTGCTGTGCTGTGTCCTGGTGTCCTGTGGCTCCTTTCCATTGGATCCTCCTGTTTCCAGATGAGTCTGTTGCGTTCCGTGTTCCTGTCATCAGGTGACAGGGGCAACGTATTTCTTCCCTGAAACGAGGTAACAAATGAACCCAAAACAGGAAGACCATGTGGGCCCTGATCCAAGCCACATCTGCAAGCCATGAGCTGGTATTTTGATCTCTTTCTAATGCCTCTTTTTTTTTTCTTTTTTTTTTTTTTTTACTAGTTCTCAATTCAGAGAAACAAGATTTGTGGTTTAACTTAAGAAGCTTTCATTCCATACTGAAATAACTGTCAGGAACTACTCTAACACATCATTGAGGGATAATTTTTTTTTTAAGGAATAAGCTTCTATATTGATCTTTTTATATATGCTAAGAACCACGGTAAATAATTAAATATCAATTATTTAATTGGATTTATTCTCACAAAGGCTTGGTTAGGAAAAGCTTTCACAGATAAGAGTTCCAAGATTAGTACTCATATTATTTAAGCATTTTTTTTCTCAGAAATGTGAGATTTGCGACTAGCAGATAACATAATGACTATGTCGCTGGAGTTCCACAGAGATGACTGTGGTTCAAGTCCTTGACCTGGAGGCTTGAATTTCATGTTGGGCACGTGTGCAAGCATTTCCAAAATCCCAAGAGAAGAACAGAGGAGTAGGGATTGTGGCATAGCCATCCCCGTAGGTTGTGATTTTCACTTTATGTCTGTCTCTCCAGTGACTACATGTGCTCTATAGCAAAAATTTCCAAAAAGAAAAAAAAAAAAAAAAAAGAAAGAAAAGAAAAAAAGAAAGAAAGAAATGTGTGGTTTACAGATGTTTCAAAAAAAAAATTGTTTTATTTTTTCCCCCAAAGCAACAGATTACTTACAATGACTATGATTTATGTATTTTTAAAACCAGTCTGGCATACTGATGGTAGTAATCTTCAGGTCTGGAGGTATAATACTCACAGGATTCTTTGACTTCATCCAATACTTTGAGCTCTAGTCTCACAGAAGCATAGCTGTATATGAGAAGAAACTGTAGTCCTAGGTGATTAGTGTAAGCTGTCTGCTAGATTGAAAGAAAGTTGAAACTTTTGATGATATATATGTAGTATTCTAACCTGAACTGGTCTGAGGTGTATTTCATGTTGGGTAAAGTCTCTCTACATGCTAAATGATGGATAGTGAATAAATGTATAAAATTAATAATAATAATAATAATAAATTTTTTTAAAACAAAAGAAAGTTGTTTAGCTTAATCTAGAAATTAGTAAGGTATCTATCTATCTACTTATTCTCTCTGCTTGTCTATCAACTTATACATCCACTTAATCTACAGATTAGTCATGTTGGAAAGAGACCATAGCTGAGCTGCTACTTCATATTTCCTGCATACATTCTAGTTCTTTAGGACATGGTGACATTATCATTTGAAGCATGTTAAAATTTAAACTTCATCAAGCGTAGTCCTCACTCTGTACCCCAGATCACATTATGATGTGAAAAGTTGCGTTTCTTGACACTTGAAAATACCTTCCTATTACTCATACCTTTGGCACAAAATTCATAGAACTTCTCATTTGTTACCTCTGAATATAAACTCTTTTTGTCCCCAGAAGAAATGTAAATTATTTTATCATGTGATTTTGGGCTAGTCAGTGGCATGGTGGTTAAGGCAACTGGAACCTACATGATCGACTGCATGGTTCAAGTCTCAGACTCAACAACTTGAAAAACACGCCCAGCACATGTTCATGCATTCCCAATGTCCCGAAAAAGGGGGAAATAGACTAGAAAGAATTGTGGCATGACCATGCCCTATGGAGGATGCTTTCTCACTTTCCCTCTGTCTCTGTATCGTGAACACATGAACCCTTTGGCAACATTTTAAAGAAAAACTAGATCTTACGTAAATTGAAGTATACTCTGTAGTGAAAACTGGAGTGGTCTGCTGAAATTCCCTCTTCAGGATCAATACATTTATCCTCCAAGTGCTGCAGGGACTATGTGTTTGCGATGATTCATAACTCTGTTCCTTACTAGGAATTACCTTTAGTCCCAGGAACTGCCTTACTTAAGATTCCATTCTTGCAGGACTGTACTATTCCTTAACAATGTCTTCCTATGCCTTATACTAGTCCCTGATTTCTTCAAATGATATTCCCAATAACACTCCTGAGTAATTCTGGCATGAAATTCTATGTAGTATCCGTTTTGGGGGGAATTTACTATCTAAGGTAGTTGATACAAAGAGAGAACTAGAGAGTAGACTTTGGAGCTATGTTACTCAGCTGCTAGCTGTCATGGAGGACTCTGCCATTGATGGTGAGAGGGACATGGATAGCGCCTGCTCTCTTCTCATAGGAAAATTGTTTAATTATTCTAGGATGATGAAGTTGCATGGAATGTAAGGGAAAAAAACTCATTTGTTGGCACAATATGTTTGGCATTTGAGAAATATGAGAGAAATTGCACTTATAGACAATGGGATTGGGTGACTCTCGCTGAGTCTCATTGATTTACTGACAGGAGAAGATGATAGGGTCTGGATGATAAATCACTATTTCAAGAAAAACTGAAAGCAGAGATCTTTTCAGTAGTATTTAAGGAAACCTTAATTTCTTGCAGCTGGAGGGCATACAAAATGGAGTTCTTGGCTCAGGATTTAATAAAAAAGTGGCAGCACTCCAGAGGGTTGAGCTCTCAGCTCAGGCATATATCTTACACTAAATTTTAGGGTGTAACAGGGAGGAAGTGAGCTTCCATAAAGCTAGAAGGATACTTTGAGGAGACACGGTTGAGATGCTTCCTCTCCTAGATTCCACTGAGCCCAACAGTCCACAGAAGTGACACATGCATCCTGATTAGATGGATGGCTCTTTTCCTCAGTTGAGATTAGGGAACGGTGTATAGGAAACAATATTTAAATAGACATTTTTTTTCACTTATGGTATATAAGTTCAGGACCCATTAGCACTGTGAGCCCCTCTTAGCAGCTTCCTGGTCTCACACTAATCTTAACCCTTCTCTCCTGCTTGACGGTCATGAAAAATACTGAAATTGGGACCAGCAGTTAGTGTAATGGCTATGTCGCTGGACTCCCAGGTAGTGGACTGTGTTTCGCGTCCCGGACCTGGTGGGTTAAAACTCACGCCGGGCGCGTGTTCGTGCGTGACCAAGATCCTGAGAGGAGAATGGACGAGAAGGGATTGCGGCGTGGCCATTCCCACTGGGTGGGTGATTTCTCACTTTCTGTCTCTATGTCTCTCTCTGTCTGTCTGGCGAGCGCATGCGCCCTATAGCAAAAACCTCTAAGAAAAAAAAAAAAAAACTCTCAAAAAAAAAAAAAAAAAAAAAAAAAAGGAAAGTACTGAAATTAACCAAGTGCCTTTCAAGGCCATTCTCATACTATTTAGGACCTACTCTAACTCACTTTCTAGTAAATGGGCCAATAACAAGTGTTGAATTTCAGCGTAGTATGAATGAGAATATGCCAGACTTTCAAAGAGAAAACAAATATACAGAGATAGAGCTTCAGAATATGTCTAAATATGGATAGCAAAAGCTGAGAGAGTATACATGGGAAGGAATCCGAGATACTGATGGAGGAATGAAGAATATCAAGTTGTATAAGGGACTGTATACAGAAATAGAAATACTCCTGTGAGACAAGGTTGAACATCTACGAGAAGCCCTGATGATGTTACTAATAAACATCTGGAATAGTCCTCCAAAGTTTGGCAAGCACAGCAGCTCATAGTAAATGCCAGATAGTAGACGAAGTACTCAGAAGTGAACATATCAAAATGTGGATCCCACACAAGTCTAGAAGACTCACCAGCTGATGTTGCCCCATGAGAGGATCCATAAAACTTTGCATTTACATGTAATTTGTACAGTCACAATCAAGTCATGATCCCACATACAATTTTAAGTAAGTGTTCAGTTTTAGAGCCCTCTTACAAAAGAAAAAACTTAATATCTATCGTAAAGGACCTTGCAATACCACAGCAAATTCAGTAAGTATTAATGCTCTCTTGTTCCAAGGGTCTATTACCTTTAAGTCATATAGTTATGCATTTGAGAAAGGAAATATAAAGACCCTTCAAGGGTTGCTGGACTCTGGCTCTGAACAGATAGCACTATGTCTTGTTCTCCCACTCTCTGTCACACTGTCGTTTAAAAGAATTTGGACCATCTGGGTATTTTACAGAATAACACATCATTCCACTCAGTTACTGCCTATACTATATGTGAGTTATACCAAATGAGTAAGACATAGCCAGTATACGTTGGTAAAACACATCTGAGATGGTAAAATGTAAATCCTACTGTGGTTCAGGGCCTACTATATAAATTGAATACTTTGGGATCCAGTGGATTGAGCTACGGTGAGACAGTCTTTCAAAATAAAGAACATCTAATTGCATTGTACCTCTCCTGCCACCAAGAAAGAAGCCTGATGCTTGCTAAGCATGTCCCAGGAGGCAATGTATTCTGCATGTTTTCTTGGTGACATGGAAGTCTGCTATCTTTGAACTGAACCCTAACAACAACAACAACAACAACAAAAAAAAAAAAAAAAAAAAAAAAAGAAAGAAAGAAAAAAAAATTCTGCAAAAAGTCTAAGCTGAGGGACAGTGAGAACTGCTTTTTGGGTCATAAAATCATACAGAACTCTAGGATTAGAGATAATCATGGTAAAAAGAAAGATGTGAGTTTTTGGCTAACCCAACAGGATATTCAGAGCATCGAAGCCTTAGGTTCTAAAACAAGGTCATATCCTCTGTAGCATGTAAGTTTTCACAATCTAAAACCTCGCTCTTTATATGCTTTGGGGCCTTAGCAGAGACAGAATATTTGACTATGCAATATCAAGTGATGATATGGTAAAAAACAGATTCTGTCAGATCCACTAAATTCTAGAGATGGATAACCTGAGCAGCAAATTAGAAATGGAAGGGGCACATCAGCTCTTAGGCATGAATAGGACTACAGGGAATAAGAAAACTACCAAAGAGCAGCCCAGCCCTTCATCTGAGAATTAGTGTTGTTCTGGCCTCTTGCTTACTTCTCTACCTATAGTTGCATGTGGTCTCCTATATGACAATGACAAAGAAAAAAAAAAAAAAACCATGATTCATCAGTTACTGGTTCAGCATGTTAATGTGAGTTGACAGTAGGTGGCTCATACTGTAGTCTTACTAAGGAGTAGACCCACGAGACAGTGGCAAAGGTGCAGTGTACCTGGCCAGTGTACCTGGAGTTTTACTTTACAAGAAAAGCAAAAGGGGTTCAAAATTCAATAGTAATAGTCATAAGCTAATAGGCAGTACAAAATGTCTTAGCTGGTTGATTAGAATACTGAAAGAAGAAAAATTTGAAGATTAAGGACAAGGAGTTCTGAGAAGGATACATGAGATGAGCCTACTGGAGTAAGAACCAAGTGTGAAGGAAGACCTTTGTTCTCTGTGTTAATACCCACCAGGTAGCAACCATCAAAGAAGAGGTATTGAGTGACCAAGTAGACAGAATGACATGGACAGTTGACATCAACTCTCCTCTGTCATTGTCTGTCACAATTTTGGCACAATGGATATACAAATGTAGTGACCATGATCATGAAAATAGTAACTAAATATAGACCCATTAAATATGGGTTACTATTCAACAAGATTGCTCTAAGTATTGCCATTTCTCATTGACCAACCTGCCATCCAAAGAAACTAACACAGTTTGTGATTCAGCTCAATTCCTTGGGATAATCTCTCTCTGGTGAGCGCATGTGTCCTATAGCAAAAAATAAATTTGGGCTTTCCTATACAGTGATGCATCTTGATTGGAATCAATACATATTTTAAATATAAATTTGCTCTTTCTCCCTGTAGGACCTTGGACAACACTACTACCTGAGGAATTACAATTTTGATCCCAGACATCAACTTCCATATACTTTTCAACAAATAAGAAATCCACTTTACTGAAAAGGAGATGAGGCAGGAGGTGCATGATCATGAAATCTACTGTTCTTATTGTATATGACACCATGAAGAATATGTGGTGATCATTTAGAAGAAGAAAAGATGATGGATGCTATAGAGCAGGTTGAAAAAAAAAGAATATGTTAGCTACTCTGGTTACATACTAGGAAAAACAACTCTCACCTCTAAACACAAAGTAATTTTAGAAAGATTTGAGATATGTGGTTTCTTCAACAAGAAGAAATTTTAAAAATCCACCTTCGCATATCTTCTGAGTAAATCACGTTCACCTTCCCATTAACGTTTTACAGAAGTAAAGAGGCGTTCATTCTACATAGTCAAAACAATTATAAACCTCAATCTATACTGCTTCACATTCTCCTTAAAATATTATAAGATGTACAAAGAACTAAGAGAATACAGCACACAACCAGGAAACTAAACAAAGAAGATTCACATATGACCTCAAACATAAATTTTTAAATTATTTTATTAATATACTAAAGTGTCTTGTACAGGGACCAGCAAATGGCATAATGGTTACAAGGCTGGACTCCCACATAGTTGACTGTTGTTCAAGTCCTGGACTGGGTGGCTTAAAACTCACACTGGGTGTGTGTGCATGTGTGCCTCAAACCCCAAGAGGAGAATGGAAGAAAGATTGTGGTGTGGCCATCGCCCTGGGGTGCAATTTCCCACTTTCCGTCTCTCTGTCTTTCTCTGTCTCTCTGGTGAGTGCACATGTCCTATAGCAAAGACAAAACAAAACAAATGCTTAAAAACAACAAAATAGTGTCTTATACAAAGGGTAGACAATATTTGTGATTGGGTAATTTCAGTAGTCATAAAAACTACTCAATCGAAAGAAAAAGTAGATATGAAAAACACATTAAGAAAGATGAAAAATGCTTTGACAGGCTAACCAGTAGACTTGACACACTAGAGAAAAATATCAGTGAACCTGAAACTAGGGCATTTGAAATGACATAAACTAAAGCACACACACACACAGACACAGAAAAATTAATACACAGAATTGCCAAAAACTGTGATACAAAATTAAATGATAGAAGATATATGTAATTGGAAACCCAGAAAGAGAAGGAGGAAGAAGAAATATTTAAAGAAATAACAGCTTTTCCAAAATTGTCTATATAAAAAATACTAAGAATATACAAAAAGATACCAAAACAAAAAAAGGAATTTTAACAGAGGCCATTTACAAAATTAACATTAAAAGTTGGTCATATTTTATATGCTATAAAGGAATAATTAGACATTGAAATAAAATAAAAACAGTATAATTACCGATGCAGTGACACAAGAAATATGGATCTTACAAAATATACACAACACATATATGAGTTAAAATCACTCATGAAATAAATTGATAAATGTATAATAGATAGAGAGAAATTGCATTTCAATATTGGGTGTCTCAATATTGTTAAAATATCAATTCTCCTGAAACTGAACTGACTTACTGACTTAGTCTAACTGCCATTAAAATCGTGTAAGGCTTTTTTTTTTTTTTATAAATTGACAGGATTATTTTAAAATTTATATGAAAATAAAAAAGGAAAACAGTCCATTTACAAGTGAGACTGAATATGAAGAAGACACACTTAATACTTGAAAGTGTAAATTTCTGGAGAATACAAAAAGTACTATTGTATAGTGCTTCATAATTTATGAGTGACATTAGCATATTTATCTCTTTAAATACATTTTGTAAATACATTTTATAGGTGATGTCATAGTCTATTTGGGCAGTTATAACAAAACACCTTAGACTAGGTAACTTATATACAACAGAAATTTATTGCTTCTAATTCTGGAGGTTAGAAACTCTAAGATTAAGGTGCTAGCAGATTCAAGGCGATATGAGGGTTCATTCTCTGTTTTAAAGATGGAGCCTTTTATGTGTCTTCACATGATGAAAGTGGCAAACAATCTAAGTTAAGCCTTTTTTTATAAGGCCACTATCTCACTCCACCATTGCATTGCTAAAAGAAATACTCGAGACTGGGAGATGAAAAAACAGATGTTTATTTAACTCTCTATTCCAGTGATTGGAAAATCTGAAGGTGTATGGCTGTCATTAGGCTGGCCTACATGACAACATGGAGGACAGAACCAGAGAGAATGGTGTCTGCGTGCAGGGAGATAGTGAACTTTCCATTTCCACTGGAGCTAGAACTTAGTCCTTTAGGAGAAAGCATAATCCATTCATGAAGTCAGCTCCTCCAATGATTGAGTCACCAAGATCCAATCACTGCTCACTATGGTCAAATTCCAAAACATGAACCTTTGGGAGACAAACCATTATCCAAACCATAACGGACACTGATCTCATGCATGAGAGCAGAGTGTTCATAACCTAATCATTTCCTAAAGGTTCCACTCCTCCTCCTCCTTTAATTAATTAATTAATTAATTTGGTATAGCAAAGCAAAGAGTTTATTGAAGGAGAAGGAAGGAAAAACAGAGCTCCTAGGAAGAAGGTAGGGGTCCCAGAAAATGGGTTGCCGAGTAGGAACTGGGATGAGGATTTTTTATTCAGGTCAGAGGAATCTTGTTCAGGTTTGTTTTCAGGTGTGGCTGGCGCATGCTTTTTCCTTGTGGTGGGGAGGAGCACATGCTAGAAGGCTCCAGTTACTCTCCTGCTTTAGGAGTGGGTATGAAGGTGTGGAGATTCTTTGTCTAGAAAAACCATGATCTTATCTTTTTCCCAGAATTTGATGGCATGGCAAAAAGCCTTCGTTTTAGGTCTGGGTCATACTGCCTAGCTCAATCACTTAGCCACTGCTGCTGGAGTTCTCTCCCAAGCAAGCAGCAGAGCTGCTTTAAATCCATCTTAAAACTTAGCCATTCTGTGATTCCATTTTGGTCCTATATCCTAACTATATTTTTAGGGTTCCTGTCTCCTATCTCATTCCCCACTCTGCAAGGGGCTCCTTAACTGCCAATAGGGGGTATAAGGGTCAAAGACCATTCTGACTTCTTCCTGCTGAAGTGGCGCCATGTTGGGGGGTGGGAGTGCAGCAGCTAAAGATCCTCTACCAGAGGGGTGTATCTAGAGGATCCACCTCTTAACACTATTACATTGGGTATTAGATTCCAATACATGAAAGTTGTGAGGGCACTAACATTCTGACCATGGTAATTGAATAAAATAAAGCCCAAAGAATTGCTTATGGAAACAAATAATAATAATGATATCAGAAAACCTGATATCTAAGTGTTTAATACAAAACTATCAACTCTACCAGGGTACCTTCAGAATTTGCGGTATTGTTCACAAATCTGTGTTTATAATCACGCAAAGAGACTAACAGTATGAATTTAAAAACATATCAAATGTTATCAACACAAAGAAATAGTACATATTTGAGGTAATGGGTATGCTGATTACCCTGACTTCATCATTATGCAATGTATACTTGCATTGAGACGTATCACTGTACCATGTGATTCACAAATATCTTGTATCAATTATAACTAAAATAAATCAAAATATATTGGATGTCTGTAAATTTTATAAAGCTTTTGCAAAAAGCTGGTTTGATTAAATGTTTAAAAATAATAATTATTGCATTTCTCTATGATTTTATTATTTTCTTTTCTAGTTTATGCTTTTATTGGTGAAAACATGGTATAACAAAACATTTCAAAGAAGATACTGACTTAAACTGTTCAAAACCTTAGAGCTTGGGGCAGACTGTCTGAATTGATTTAAAGGGAGGGATTAAAATGTGTCATTTAAGTTTATGATGATAATTTAGAAGTAAAAAGTTTGCTGTGATGAAAGAAGATTTCCAGGACACTCCAAGGGATTGAGATTAAGCAGTTCACATTTAAGTTTTTCTACTAATAATGTTGAAAGTAAGATTCTGGTTCAAGGAAAAAGTAATATGTATGTATGATTATGCAGAAAGTATATCAGGAACACTAACTTTTAAAAGGAGCTGTATTTTTATTTTTATTTATTTATTTTTTTTCTTTTTTTTGGAGAGGTTTTTGCTATACGGCGCGTGCACTCTCCAGACAGACAGAGAGAGACAGAGAGATAGAAAGCGAGAAATCACCCCCCAGGGGGGATGGCCATGCTACAATCCCTTCTCCTCCATTCTCCTCCCGGGATCTTGGGCACGCACACACACGCGCCCAGCATGAGTTTAAGCCACCGGGTCCGGGACTCGAATCGTGGTCGACTACGTGGGAGTCCAGCAACATAGCCATTACGCTAACTGCTGGTCCCAAGAGCTGTATTTTTAAAAAATTACTTGGAGTAGGGACAGTCAGTGCCATAGTGAAGATGACTGGATCCCATATGGTTGACGGTGTGGTTTGAGTCCTGGACCCGGCAGCTTGAAGAATACATCAGGCACATTTGTGTGCATGCACAAAATCCTGAAAGAAGGGAGAAAAAGAGAAGAGTGCATTGCCACATGACTATCCCCCTGGGGAGTACTTTCTTACTCTCCTTGTCTTTTCCTCTTTCTCTCTCCCTCTTGAAAGCACATGTGCCCTCTGGCAAATTAGAAATAAATTGGTCGGGGGTAAAAGAGGTTTTAAAGGCTGTTAAAAGAGTACATTTTAGAAATTTTGAAAATGGACAATCCACGCCAACACTATGACATGATAAATGAGAGAGCACGTGTACTTCGTAGCTCCTATTCTTATTCTATTTAGAAAAGCATTTTCAGATTTAAAAAGGGAGGATGGGGGCCAGCAGTTGGCATAGTGACTAAGGTGCTGGAATCCTATAGAGGCGATCATGATTTAAGTCTCAGTAGCTTGGAACTCATGCTAGTCATGTGATAAGTGCCCAAAATCACTAGAGGAGAATGGAGGAGACAGGATTGTGGTGTGGCCATCCTCCCTAGAGTGCAATTTCTCTCTTTCTCTCTCTCTGTCTCTCTGGTGAGCAAAAATCTCTCTTACAAAAAAGGAGGATGAGGACTGGTCACTCTGAATCAAAATCCTACAAGCCTTAATGGGATTGTGTGAGAAGCTGGTTTGTTCCACTGGCCTAGATTAAATTTACATTCTTATGTATAATATAAAAATATAAATTTGCATTCTTAGTTTACAGAGAAAACCTGAAAATATAACTGTCAACCACTATCTGTACCTTTTAAAGAATTGTGCAAATTAGCACACTTGCAAGTGGATAAATATATAAGGGGTTTCTTTCTGAAATTATTGCTCTATTAGAAATAGAAAAAAAAAAGCCATTCCTCTAAGTACTCTCTAAGAAAAATAAGCAAAACCTTGTATGTCTTCACCATTATTATCTATAAAGTAAAACTGAGCATTAAGTCACCAGCACCAATTTTGTTAAAAAAAAAAAAAAAAGAAAAGAAAGTTTCACTTCCATTGCAGAACCTCTGGGCAGTGAGTCAATGGGACATAAACGTCTTCTAATAACTCAGTAAGAAAGATTGAACCCTGATTACTGATTAGAGTGTTTCTGTGTACATCTTTCTTTTTCATGTGGTAACTTAAGACAAATCGACTTCCTGACTTCCTTCTAAAAAGCAAATAAGGCAAGAAATGAAAGAAGCCAGGATGTGACCTCTAGTATCAGTAACACAATATGGCCGACCATTTCAGTAATGTGCATGAAGAACTCAGGAAAAAATTAGTAGAAGAGTGACTTTTGGTTCCGCTACTCACTTTTTCTCTTCATCCTAATAAGGAGCTTTGGTTCAATGTAATACTTTTGCTTCACATTAAGTCTAAAAATTTGATATGCCTTTGTGGATAAATTAGAGAAGAATGAGAATTATTGCTACTAGGTTTATGCTTAAAGGAAATAGCAAGAATGCTTTATGGATTTTTTCATTTTGTCTTCAGGTCCACAGTTTTCTTCCAGATGGCTTGCATTGCTTCCTCAGCTTTAATGTTATCTGGATTCAAGACTGTTATCACTTTCATTCATCTGAATCAGAGTCTTCTAGAACAATAAGTAATTCTAATTTTCAAAATGGACAATAAGGCATACTGCAGTCATGTTAGATAAAGTAATATTTTATTCTATTGAATAAATTTACTGCAGAAAATAATTCTCTTATTTATTTCAACAAACAGTAAGTGAGCAACTACCTTGTGCAAGACACTTTTCTAGATATGGTAAACTGAACTGAACACAGAAGTCTCATGAGTTTGAATTCTATACTTTAGCGATTAAATGCTTTATGGGAGTTAAATGAAAAATGCTAATCCCTGGAAGCCCAACTTTTCTTTTATTAGTCCAAGAAATCAGGAAAATATTGTAAGTGCAAACAAGTGGTTTGACAAAACTTCTTGTGCTGACTCATAAATCAGAGAGATAAAGCTAAAATGTTGTGCAATTTGTATAACACTAATTATAGTTAAATAAAATAATTTACAATAACAATGATAGAGAAATCTATAAAGTCATTTTTTTTTTTTTTTTTTGGAGAGGTTTTTTTGCTATAGGGCGCGTGCGCTCGCCAGACAGACAGAGAGAGACAGAGAGACAGAAAGCGAGAAATCACCCCCCAGGGGGGATGGTCACGCCGCAATCCCTTCTCCTCCATTCTCCTCTCGGGATCTTGGGCACGCACGCACACGCGCCCGGCGTGAGTTGTAAGCCACCGGGTCCGAGACGCGAACCGCGGTCGACTACGTGGGAGTCCAGCGACATAGCCATTACGCTAACTGCTGGTTCCCTATAAAGTCATTTTGAAGGCCTTGTTTAAATCAGCATTTTACAGCTACTCATAATTTATTGTGCTATATATTGGGAGAAATAAAAGTACAGTGAAATAGAAACGTAGATTAAAATGAATGTAAAGAGTAACTTTAAGATAATTTTATCATTATTATTATCCATTTCTATGTTTTTTTCTTCCTCTTGACTAGAAGTTAGAGTTTCAAATTATTTACTTTTTTTATCTTTAGTACCTTTCAATGCGAGAAAGATTCTGGTCTTCTAATAAGAGTTTGTTGAGTGAAGAAATGAATGAGAGGGTTTCTTCCATTTACAGAAGATCTGAAGCTTAGAGGAGAGTTGTTTTGGGGAAAGAACAGAGACATAACATGTTACTGATTAGAATGGATTTCACAGGACAAAATGTTACAAGGGTAAATTTATTAGTAACCTATGAGTGTTCTAAAACAAATGGAACCAAAATAGAAGTGAAGACTTATAAACTGCTTCCACAAATGATGAGCCTTGGTATTAGGGTTAGGTTGAGTCATCTAGCCATGTGGGGTGTTGAGAGATAATAAGGTTTAAGTGGGGGAAATATATTGTTTTTTTTTTTAAAAAAAAAAAAAAAAAAAAAAAAAAAAAAAAAAAAAAACATTAAGCATGAAACAATTCTTGGGTTAAACCCTGGATTTTGGGTAATGTTAGCTGCCAATGACTTCATCAAAGTCAAGCATGCATTATTAGACACAGATGTGAATCAAGAAAATAGAAGCAGCTGCTCTTGCATTTTTCTGGCCTAGTCAAGGCTTTGGCAGTATGACATTTTCCTTTCGATGAAATTGTATGAAAGGAACCCTGGAAGGCAAATAATCCTAATATATAACTTCTTGATAGATGATTTCTACAAATGGATTTTTTATCCTTGATTAACAAAGTAGGCTATTCAGGGGGACAACAGTTGGAACGATTTTAAGAATAGAGCTCAGGTCCAGATGTTTTGCTCTGTATTTCAGTGCATCCTTGGGGCTTTTCTACTAAAAGAGCTCAGTGTTGTTCACAGGTCTGATCTCAAATTTTGACTGTAGCACTTTCTAGTGTATGTATCTTCGGGCAACTCAAACCCTGTGAGTATTGGTCTTCTTACAGATAAAATAAGGGTAGTAAAATATGGATTATTACAAAGGTTAACTTAATTAGTGAATTATTATGAAAATTAAATCAGGTGATAGAAACCAAACACTTAGTTCTGTATTTGGCAAAAAGAAAGCTGAGAATGTTATTTATCTCAGTACTATTGGGATTCTCTTCCAATATACTAGAAAATACTCCTCCATAAGTACAAGTTATTTGACAAGTGCCTCATACTAGGAATGCTAGAAAACGTTTTAAAAGGATGAACAGATGTGGGGGCCAACAGGTGGTGTAACAGTTGAGGCACTGGATTTCCATGCGGCCTACTGTGGCTCAAGTCCTGGGCCTGAAGGCTTAAAACTCATACTGGAAACACATGCATGAGTGCTCAAAATCCCAAGGGGAGAACAGAGGAGAAGGGATTGTGACATGGCCATCCTCACAAGGGGTGATTTCTCACTATCTCTATGTCTCTCTGTCTCTCCAGTGAGCATATATGCCCTATGACAAAAATCACTCCCTCTTAAAAAAATAAAGAAGTATAAATAAATGAAGCTAAATTAAAAAAATTAATTTATATTTATTTTATGCATTCAATCAGTGTATATCACTTTGCTTGTAAATTTACCCAATGTGAACACACCTCACACCAGTCCAGTCTAGTATACCATCAACAGACAATAATCCATCTCTGTGTCCTGCAAATATTCCACCTCTCCATTTTTCTCATTAATTTCCCTCCTCATGCTCTCCCCCTTCTCCCATCTTCTTCCCACACTGTATTTAGTATCTCTAACCATTTCCCATGCTTCTATATCCTCTAGTCTTTCAGTTTCTCTTTAAAGTGCAGGCAGACTTCTTATTAAGTGGAGAAATACAATGTCTCTCTCATAGTCTGGCTTGCTTCACTCAGCAGTACATCTTCCATATTCATCCACTTTCTATCAGATGCCAGTGTCTTGTTTTTTTTATAGATGAGTAGTATTTCATGGAGTATATGTGCCATAATTTTTAATCCATTAATCTGTTTGTGAACATTTCAGTTGGTTCTATATGTTTACAACTGTGAATAATGCTGCAATAACCATAGATGTACAGGCACTTTTTCAACCAAATGCTCTCCTATCCTTTGGGTAGATACCCAGAAGTGGAATGCTGGATCATACTGTAGTACTATTTACAGATCTTTGAGGAACCTCCATGTTGTTTTTCATAATGGCTGGACGAATTTACATACCAACAGTGTAGAAGAGTTCTCCTTTTACCACATCCCTACCAGTGCATATCATTTTTGTTTTCTTAATCTTCATCATGCTAACAGGGGTTAGGTGGTATCTCATTGTGGTGTTGATCTGCATCTCCCTTATGATAAGAGTTGTTGAGCATTTTTCATATGCTTTTTGGCTGTTCATATGTCCTCCTTAGAAAGTTTGTTCAGATCCTTTTCCAATTTTTTACTTAGGTTGATTTTTTTTTTTTTTTTTCTTTTTCAGGTAAGCCAACTGAATTCCCTGTGTATTCTGGTTATGTCCCTTACCTAAAGTATAGTTTACAAAAATATTCTCCCACTCCAAGGGTTGTCAATTCACACTAATTACTGTGTCCTTGGAGGTGCAGAAACTTCTTAATCTGATGTAATCTCTCTTCTCTATTTTTGGGATTATTGCCTGTGCTTTGGGGATCTTATTTAAGAAGTCTTTGCCTACCCTAATGTTTCTCAGAGTTTCTCCAGTGTTTTCTACCAGTAGTTTTATAATTTGAGGTCTTAGGTTTAGATCTTTGATCCACTTTGAGTTGACTTTTGTTAATGGTGAGAGATAGGGGCCCAGGTTTATCTTTCTATAGGTGGATACCCAGTTTTTCAAGCACCATTTGCTAAAGATGTTTTATTTTTCCCACTAGA
Source organism: Tupaia tana (assembly GCA_026018925.1). Taxonomy (NCBI): domain Eukaryota; kingdom Metazoa; phylum Chordata; class Mammalia; order Scandentia; family Tupaiidae; genus Tupaia; species Tupaia tana. The sequence goes on from JAKSZU010000006.1 coordinate 15,176,542, forward strand.
TTGACTAGTACCCTTTATCAAAAATCAGTTGACTATAAGCTTTGGGGTTTATTTCTGGGGTCTCTATTCTGTTCCATTGGTCCACATGTTTGTTTTGGTGCCAATACCATGCTACTTTGAGGATCACAACTTTGTAATATATTTCGGGGTCTATGAGTGAGATTCCTCCACACCATTTTTCTAGTGCTGAATGGCTTTGGCAATATGGGGTCTTTATTATTCCAGAAAAATTCTATGATTGTCTTTTCTAAATCTGTGAAGAATGTCTTTGGTATTTTGATTGGGATTGTATTAAATGTGTACATTAATTTTGGTAGAATTGCTATTTTGATTATGTTAATTCTTCTAATTGAAGAACATGGATGTCCTTCCTTCTTTAAGTGTCATTTTTTACTTTTTTTTTCAGGGTTCCTTAGTTTTCTTTGAAGAGGTCTATGACTTCTCTGATTACATTTATTTGTAGGTGTCTTATACTTTTTGTGGTTATGGTAAGTGGGATTACTTTCTTCAGTTCTACCTCAGACTGCTTGTTGTTCATACATAGAAACGCTATAGATTTTTGTGTTGATTTTGTATGCTGCCACTTTACTGTATTCATTTATTACTTCCAGAAGCTTTTACATTGATATCACTTGGCTTTCTATGTATATAATTATGTCATCTACAAATAGAGATAATTTCACTTTTTTTCCTATTTGAATGCCCTTTCTTTCATTTTCTTTTCTGATTACATTGGCTAAGGATTCTAGCTCTATGTTGAAAAGGAGTGGAGAAAGTGGGCAGTATTGTCTTGTACCAGTTTTTAATGGAAAAGCTTTCAGCTTTTCCTCATTCAGGTTTTTGAGAGATGACTTTTATTGGGTGAAGAAATGACTCTACTAGGCGAATTTTACTGAGAGTCTTTATCATAAAGGGATGTTGTATTTTGTCAAATGATTTTCTGCATTGATTATAATAACCATATAATTTTTACCTTTCCCTTTACTGTTAAGCAGTATAATGGTACTCCCATTACATTTATGATTTTGCATATGTTGAAGCCATCCCCCCTTGCATCCTCTGGAATAAAAAAACCTACCTGGTTGTGATGAATAATCATTTTATATGCTGTTGGATACAATTTGCTAGTATCTTGCTGAGAATTTTTGCATCTATATTCATCAGATATATTGGTCTGTAATTTTCCTTTCTTGTTGTGTCCTTCCTTATCTGTTTTGGGGATGAGGGTTATAGAGGCTTTATAAAATGGCACTAATTCTTGACATGAAGGAACTACATGATGGCAGGGATTTTGTCATTTGTGCCTACTTTCTAGCTTCATCACTTAGAATGTGCCTGGCCCATAATGACACTCAAGAAGTACTTGGTGATTGAATAAATAAGAACTTAAGGTAAGGTAATATTTATAAAATGCAAATATTCATGTTTTTAGTTAAAATTGTAAATATTTTTCTTCTTCTTAAGAGACAGAGAGGGATAGAGAGAGAGAAAGAAGGAGGGATAGGTAATTTTTTTATTAGGACTTTATGATTACAGTCTTCTGCACTGCCTAGCAGTTAGCTAGAACCTCGGTATGATTTAGCAGGCCCAGTCTGTTCAGGTTAGTCTGGGAGCCCAACTTGAACCTACCATGTGGGCCCAGCCTCACGAAGCAGTGCCCTATCTCTTGTGATGTTGTAGCTGGGATCATAAATGGTTTAATAATGCAAATGAGTATCTTCTTATTGGAGGAGAAGGTAAATCCCCCCGGGGGGTGATTTCTCTCTTCAAAAGCGAAAAACTTGACATGGCTACAATATATTTATAAATTTGTATTTTGTTTTCCTAGAATTATGTTTTCTTAGCATAGATATTATTGCTATTCACTGAAATCTAGTTGGAATGTAATCTGGAGTTTTATAATTGTGGTTAGGTTAAATTTAGCTTTTAATGTTATAAATGACATAAAAAAAAAAAAACAAATGTATATTTTTGTTCCTAAGTTAAACTTCCAAAACCAGGTTATATTTCTTAAAACTTAAATGAATGATTATGATTACTTTGCATAAAATGGTAATTATAGATAATGCATTGACTTAGAATAAAGTCATTCAAGACACTTTGAGATCACAGTGACTATTATGAAAAAACTAGGATAATTATTGTTATGTCAAAATACTGCTTTGTTACAAGGGTCAGAGACAGATTACTAGATTATTCCTTGGTGTACTTTGCTTCAAATGGAACTGAACTCTAATGTAGTTGACCGCAGTTCGAGTCCCAGACCCAGTGGCTTAAACTCACACCAGACATGTGTACGTGTGTGCCCAAGATCCCAAGAAGAGAATGGAGGAGAAGGGATTACCGCATGGCCATTCCCCTGGAGGTTATTTCTCACTTTTTGTCTTTCTCTATCTTTCTGGCGAGCACACATGCCCTGTAGCAAAAACCTCTCAAAAAAACCCAAAAAAGACAAAAAATAAATAAATAAAAAACGGAAAAATGGAACCTGTATCAGTGAATTTCAGAAGAAAGGTAAATAAATTGGAACAATGGTAAAGAGCTGATAGAATTAAAGGACTCCCTGAAAGCCAGAGCTTTGAAAGAACAGATCCTAAAATAGCAACAAAGATTTTTAAGGCAGTAACTGGGCTTCGACCAAGTCCTGTTTACTCTGACAGAACTGTGGACTGGATCAAGGCTCGTCTCTACCCCGCAGGGAAATTGTGCTTGATCAGCCCTGCCTGATGCCCTGGGATGAGGAAGCAGCTAGTACTGCAGAGAAAACACTGGAACAGATGAACAGAGAAAGTAGGAAGCCACAAAAAACAGAGCCCACTCTACTGATTAGTGAGTAGGTTGAGGTGGGTATCTAATGCCAAGAAATCATCGAACAGAAGAATAAAATAGCAATTTATCCAATTGATAATAGAATGCCTAAAAAGCAGACATGTTAGGTTTGGTTTTGTTTGTTTTGGTTTGTGTTTAGATATCTGATAAATTTCCGAGATCAGAGAGAAATATTTGTGCATGTAATCCAAGCCTGAGATCACCTCTGACAGCCTACTCAGACCAAAAACACTGAAAATACATTACACTATGGTAGAGCTTTCCAATAGAGAAATGATCTCTGTTTTCTGTAAGAGGTAGGTGTATAAAAGAAATAAAATACAAGGACCTGTGTTTGTGAATATGTAGGTGAGTGCACCATTAAAATCCAATGAAAATAAGTCTTCCTGGTGCTACTCTCTAAAACATTATAACTTTGGCAATTTTCCCACTATGAATTCTCATACTCTGAATAAAAGTAGCAAGTACCTTATTACATCTGTCATGTCCAAGGTATTGCTCTCATATTTCTGTATTGTTTCAGTGAATATATGGACGTGGGGAGAGTTTTTCTCTTAGCAGTAAAAAAATCAAGTGCAATGATTTCTATATTTATGGTGTTTCCTCCCACTGTCTACAGTTTATTTATGTGAATGTCTATGAAATGGTTACCTTGGTAACCAGAAAGAGCCTGGATCTGAGTTGGTTATCCTGCAGGCTAGTGGTTTCAGGCATCCACTGCATGGAAAAAAAAAAAAAAAAAAAAAAAAAAAAAAAAAGAAAAAGAAAAAAGAAAAACCAAAACAACAACAAAAAACCCAACTGTTCAATAAAATACTCAGTAAGAACAGGTGAAAATTATAATTCTTTTTGTTATAGAATTAAAGTGTTTTTAGTCTTTTTCCATTTGTATATTTCAGCATCCTGCTACACATTTGAATCCCCTGTAATTAGTTACAATTCTGGAGAAATTTCCATTTATTAAAAAAGCCATTGTGTGGAGTTGTTTTAGTGAGGCACCGTTTTTCCAAGTCCATTTGCTACAAATGGCAAAGTGTTACAGCTCTCAGCTGAGTAACATCTAGCACTCAAATTGTTAATTGTGCAGAATCACAGAATAAAAACAAACTTGATGTGCCTCTGCGTGCCAGGCTACCATGGGCAAAGGCTAAAACAAGTCTCAGAGGTAAGGAAAAACTGGCTGATTTTCATAGAATCATAGATGTTGTAAACAGCAGCTGGTTATCAGTGCTCATTACGGGATATCAGCGAAATGTTTTTATTCTGATTTCTAGCTTATCTCTCTTTCCCTGTTTCATATTAAAATGTTAAGCAACTCTTGCCAGACTCATTTTTATTCAAATATCACCTGTCTCTTTCTCTCCGCTTTCTCTTGGCTGTCCAAGATGACTTTTGTCACACCATGTTGTCTAAAATATTTGGTATTAATAATGTCTTATGTTCCGGGCTATCACTTCAGAGAACAATGCATGTCACAGTTTGGAGATGACGAAAAGATAAACTGTGACTAGAATGAGAAAGAGCGGGGTTAGTCAGTGGAAACTGGTGATGGGATGTGTTTAACCTCTGCCACACTTTAGTGAGTGTTCTAATAATTACATTATTTTTCTTATCCAATCTCTTAGCATGTCTATGTAATTTAAGAAACTGCTTTCTCATAGTGAGTAACAGAACCTGAACAGTTGTCTACCTTCTTGATGTTTTCTGAATAGTTTCTTTAAAATATTATAATCAGGTTGTCTCTGATTCCCTTGCCAGAAACATGGAGTGAGCTCTTGCCTGGTGTTTCCCTGACATCATCAGTGTCTTCTCCCACCCTTATCCTCGTTGAGCCATGGGTTGTTACTGGAATGCCTGCCAGAATTACTGAAGCACTCTGACCTTTTCTCTTCCTTCACTGCTGAATCAAATGCTTAAATCATGAGCACTGCTTTCCAGTAGCATTCCTTGTTCAAGTTACCTGCCACTGCCCTTAGAGATTAACCATCAGAAATGAAAAGGTGAAACAAATCTCTCTTTAGACAAACAACCTTCCTGACTCAGACTATCTCCTGCTTCTTTTTAAAAATTCATTAACTTACTTATTTTTACCTTTTTCCTACAAACATTTACTTTTCAAAAATCTAGTATGTGGAAATTATACTGATAAAGATATTCTCCCATCTCACAGACAGCTCCAAAGCCTTGAAATCCTGTGCAAGAAGGTAGCATTTGATTTATGTTCTCAATACAGCCGTGCTCTATGTAATGATGTTTCAGTCAACAATGGATTGTACATACTGCGGGGTCCCATAGGACTCTAAAAGAGCTGAAGAGCTTCTGTCACATAGAGATGTAACAGTTATCTTAGCACAATGCCTATCTTGTGTGTCTGTGTTGGTGCTGGTGCAAACAAACTTACTGTGCTGCCAGCCATCTCGAAGCATAGCAAGTACAATTATGCCTGGCACGTAATAGTTGTTAAGAAGAAACGACTATGCTACTGGTTTATGCATTTACTATACTCTAGTTTGTGTAGTTAAAGTGTACTCCTTCTATATGAAGAGATAAATAATGGTTTACTGTAAAACAATGCTATGGTGGCAGACTCATACATTTCATGGTTACTATGTCTCTCTCATTTTTCTCCTGGGTGTGATTTGATCTTGTATTGGTTTGTTGATCATGGCCCTTTCGGTAGGACAGGATGTGGAAATGGAAGATGGTGATACTGATGACCCTGACCTTGTGTAGGCCTAAGCTGTGTAGGTTTGTGTCCCAATTATCAACAAAAACATTTAAAGTGAAAAAACAAACAAACAAACAAAACAAAACAAAAAAAGCACTTTAATAAGCAAAAAATAGCTGTGGCTGTATGGAGGTAGAGCAGTAACAGAATTCTCTGGGAGGCTGACTCACACAGGAAAATCCCAGGTTTGTGTCCGGAGACCTCTCCTGGAGGTACACAGGTCTAAGAGCCAGTGCTGACTAGAGCTGAGGTTGGACTGTGGCATAAAGACCCTATTGGGAGTGGTTGTATCTCTTTGGCTCTGTTTCACTTATCGAAGAAAAAAAAACAAATGTACATTTAAAAATAAATAAAAAATATTTAGACCAGCAGGTTGCATGGTGGTTAAGGAACTAGATTCCACATGACTGATTATGCAGTTCAACTACTTGACATGCCAGGCGCACAAACACGTGTGCCAGAAATCCCCAAAGGAGAATGAAGGAGAAGGGATGTTGCATGGCTACCTTCAATGGGGAGTGATTTCTCACTTTTGCTTCTTCTCTCCCTCCCTGTCTCTCTCCAGTGAGCACATGTGCCCTATAGCAAAAAATTTATAAGTAAATAAATAATAGATGAATAAATTTAAAGAAAAAAGTTTATAGAATAAAGATATAAAATATAACATTGTGAAACTGTGCAAAATATTTTATTTTAAACTTAGTGCTATTTCAAAAGAATCAAAAAGTTAAAAATAATTTAAAAGTTTATGAAGTAAAAACAGTATGGTAGCATTATGATTTATTATGGAAAAAGAAAAACTTCTTGTAACTTTGATGTAGTCTAAGGGTACAATATCTACAAAGTCTACAGTAGTATGTAGTCATGCCCTATGCCTTTTCATGAACTCACCGCTCACTTATAAACTCAGAGAAACTTTCAGTCCTATATGCTCTACTCATGCTAAGTACCCTATACAGGGGTACTACGTCTTATCTTTAATGCCATGTTTTTACTATACCTTTTTATTTAGATATATTTAGTCACAAACACTTACAATTGCCTATTCTGTATAGTAACATGCTTTATAGGATGTAAGCTGGGAGCAAAAGACTATTCCATACAGCCTAGGTGTGTAGTGGGCTATACGATCTATGTTAGCTATTGTAAGTACACTCTGTCATGTTCACACAATGTCAAAATCGCCTAATGACACACTTCTTAGAATGCCTCCCTTTTATTGAACGATGCCTGACTGTGTATTGTTCAGAAAGAGTTAGTAGAGCTTGCTGATAGTTGAGATGTTGGTGTGAGTAAGGGAGAGAAAAATAAACTGTCTTTATGAGCACATGCCTGGTGTGTTTCTCAAGCCACCGGGTCGGGGGCTTGAACCATAAGGTCAGTCATGTGGGATCTGCCTGTTTTAAACAGAAACCCATAAAGCCAGTTCATAACAAATCATTTCTAATATAATATTGAAACCCTTGTGAACAATTTCATCAATGTTTTATTTTTGTTTTTATCTTTTAAATACTTACTTTATTTTATTTTAACTTGACCAGACAGGGACAGAGTAAGAGAGAGAGATAGAGATGGAAAGTGAGAAAGGAAGCTGTAAAGTCTGGGACTCAAACGATGGTTGACCATGGGGGAGTCCAGTGCCCTTAATTACCATGCCACCTGCCAGCCCCTCACCAATGTTTTAAAGTGAAACTGCTCAGTCAGTTATGTGGTCTCTCCAGAAATGTTTAGATGCATTCATGCAATGAAGGAAAAGGAGGATATTTAGTCTCATCCAGGATTCTTTTTCTCTGTAATATAAAGAAAAAAAAAAGAGAATGGATTCAAGGATTCTTCAAGGCAGTAATTATAATAATTGAGCGAAACCATACCTTACGCAAGGAGAGATAAAGATAGGATGAGACTATTGACAATAAAATAAATAGGCTCGATAGCTTGGGTGTCTTGGTGAAGTGAAAGCAGTGCTGGCATGTAAATATCTGAAGAAAGGAGTGAAAGATAACAACGGTGTAATGGGATACTTCAAAATAAGATATTTAGGGGACTTAAGTCTCTAAGGTTTATAAATAAAGGAGCAGAATCGGGAATGAATGAAAGTAAAAGTCATTTGTCATATAGAGGTACATGACTGAGAAAAGTGTGTGACAAAGAGTCACACAAATGGATGTTGGAATCACCAAGGAGTTATAAATTAGAGTCTTTAATGTAAGGGGAGGGGGGTGGCAGTGATTTGGGTAAATTGCAAGATTAAAGAAGAAGAACACATGTTTGAAAACATAAGAGTCAATGAAATAGAATTTCTTTTTTATTTAGAGGAAGAGACAAAAAGAAAAGAAAATGTTTGAGGAGATAACCAAGAGCAGGAACATTTTCCACATTTTCCATTCTGGTGACAAAAAAGAAACATGGGGAAACAAAAGCAAACAAAAATTCCAGCTTCCTTGAGTTAAAACCATTTTCAGTTAATATTTAAAGTTGGTAGAAATAGCTTAAGATAACATTGAAAAAACAAAGGCCTTTACTAATAAAGTTAATATTTATGAATATTTTCTTATTAAATTTTCATACTCATCCATGATATAGATGTTATGATTGTCTATATTTCACAACGGAGGGACCCAGAGCACTAAAATGTGGAATAACTTTCCTAAGGTCGCATATCTAGTAAATATTGGTATGAGGATTCGAAGTCAGGCCATCTGACTTCTGACTTAGTTGTAAGTCCATCAGTTCCAAAACAGTGGAGGGCTGGCTTCCATCTGTTGGTACACTTTACCAAAGTAGGATGACATGACATTAAGAGTGATGATGAATGAATAAATGGAGAGACTTGTATATAGGGCAGCGATGGACGTAAATTCAGATGTTAGCCTTGATAACTTGATACTCCGTTAAAAGAGAATAGATTTCATCATTTCTAGAAATAAGGTTCAAAGCTTGTTGCATGGTGGCAAGGATGCTTTTGGAAAAGATTAAACAGTTGCATACATGGGTGAATCAATATTGAAAACACGGGCAAGTTGTAGAGTGCCATAGACCTTTCTAGTTCTCACCAACATCTGGTTCTTCCTTCCTTTTTAGCCATATGAAAATGTACACTCCTCAAATTGTAGTTAGGCAGGACCGTGTGACCAATCCTTTCCCTAAAAGTGTGAGAAGAGGTGTGTCTCTCTCTTTTAAACTAAGACAGCTGAAAGATCCCAAGACATTTTCTTTCTTTTTTTCTTTTACAATATCATGGCAAAAGAGAAGGTCTCATGGCCCTATGATTGAGTTATTCCATAGAAGTGCTAAACTGTATGATGGTGTTACTGTGGGATACTGCAGAGAGGACTACTTCCCTAGAGGGTCACTTTCCCTAGTAGAGGAATGATTGTGTTAGGTCATTGACATGAAACTAAGTGATCTTGAGAAACAGAAAGGGAGAAAAGAGATCATAGGCAGAGAGTAATGTGGGCAAAGGCATGGAGGGTAGAACGAGTAAGTAGACTTCGTCAAAATATCAGTAGAATGATTTTTTTCTAACTCATGTTTCTAGCTTCAGTTTCTTCTCAAATCATGTGCTAAACTAATGAACACTGTTAGTCAACCTAGCATCTGAAGAAATGACAACTTTGGGAGATGCTTTCCTCAATGTCATTATTTTTGTCTCTTCAGTTGATTGGTATGTATAACCATAGCTCTTAATAATCCAGTCTTATTCAACCAGATCAGTTTATCTTCCTGTAAAAAAAGGTGGTGAACACAGTAGAGGAAGATATTAGAACAACTCATACTTTTATGTATTTCTCTCAGGAGATCCAGTCTACATCAGGGAGCATTTCAATCTATCCGTCAGTGCACACACATCAACTGAGTTACTATTGAAGCTCAGAAAAATAATGGCGACTAAATAACTTGCTTCTCACGGAATTCTAGGAAACTAATTACAGATTAAAGGAATGACCCTTGTACTAGTACTATGCTGGAAATTATTTCTGACCAATTAGTGTTTATTTCTGTCTGCCAAACATGCAGTGATTACGTTTACATTTTTAAAAATCTGTTGTAATGGATCACAAAAATGTTCATTTTATAGAGCCCTACAGAAATAGAATTATATAAGCAAAAATACTTATACAGGCAGACATTCAGTATTTTCTTGCCAATAGGAAATTTATATTGTATTTAAGGAAAGACAAATACAT